>OZ022264.1:28613177-29000677 GCA_963978885.1 Nemotelus pantherinus | reverse complement strand
GGCAAGACATTTATTTTTCGCGGGGCAAGAAATTTATTTTTCGCGGGGCAAGACATTTATTTTTCGCGGGGCAAGAAATTTATTTTTCGCGGGGCAAGAAATTTATTTTTCGCGGGGCAAGACATTTATTTTTCGCGGGGCAAGACATTTATCTTTCGCGGGGCAAGACATTTATTTTTCGCGGGGCAAGACATTTATTTTTCGCGGGGCAAGACATTTATTTTTCGCGGGGCAAGACATTTATTTTTCGCGGGGCAAGAAATTTATTTTTCGCGGAGCAAGACATTTATTTTTCGCGGGGCAAGACATTTATTTTTTGCGAGGCAAGACATTTATTTTTCGCGGGGCAAGACATTTATTTTTCGCGGGGCAAGACATTTATTTTTCGCGGGGCAAGACATTTATTTTTTAAATTTCCAGAATGTATTGGTCCTAAATAGAACCAGGTCTGATAGAAGTGATTTTGAAATGCGGGTGATTCTGTGCCAGTGGTGCCATCTTGAAAAATCACTAAAAAAGATAACTGCTTTTAGCCCTATAAATTCTGATTGAATCATTCGATTTTGACAAAATTCACACAAAAGCTGGACTTTACTTTAAACCACGTTTCGTAGAAATTTGATGGAAAAATTCGGTTGGAGCTGCCAGCTATGATAATTTTGGTGTCTTAAATTTGAAAAAATAAAAATTTGGAAGTGAAAACATTCAAACCATCGAATATCCTAAAAAATGTCCGTTTTTTACAATAAAACCAATCTGTATACAAATCTTATGCTTAATCTGCACGTTCAAACCAGATTTTGAAGAAATTGACACAGTAGCTGAACCTTATTCTAAACTCTGTTTGGTGAAATTTCGATTGGTGCTGCCAGCTATGATAATTTTTGTGTCTTTGGTTTTGAAAATTCGCTCAGGAAAATAAAACTTTTTGCCCTATAACTTCCAGTGCAGTCATGAAATCAATATAAATTTCATACAATTAATGGAACCTATTATAGACATTATTCAGGCCAAATTTAGTTCAAAAGCCATGATAGGGTTGCCAGCTATTGTTGGTTTTGTGTTTAATTGCAATATCTTTACTAAGCGTTTTTATCGTTGCATTTTCAATTGGTAATGATATTGTAGTGACAATAAACAGCAAATATTAAGCTTACGATTATTTGAAAAAATTCAGTCAATATTCAGTCAATGTATTCCATCGGTGGGTGGAAGCCGAAAAAAAATTGTACAGTTTCTGAACCATTTGGAAAAAGTCTTGTTACCTCTCGTACACACCCAGTGGCATGAAGACCTACCAAGTTTAGAGAATGTCCCGTACATGATACAAAGGTAGCAAATTCATATTTCTCCTTGATGTTCACTTGCAGACCAACATACTTTCCTGACATATTTGAAGCATTGTCGTAGATTTACCCTGTGCAATCCTTGACTTGTATGTCATGATTCTCTAAAAATTTTAGGCTGGTTTCCGCTAAATATTCTGATTTATGCTCTTTGATGTGTATAAATTTCAAGAACCTTGCAACTGGAACATGGTCTTTAAGTTAACTGGTCAGTATGAGACAGATCGGGCGTGCTGTCAACGCTAATCGGAAAATATTTAGCTAATTTAACTTCCTTTATAGTTTTTTTAGGACCTGTTTTCGAATACATCAACAAACCCATTACAAACATTCGCTGATAAATGAAAAAATGTCCGCTTTCAGGATTCCCAATTTTTTTTTTTGATGATCTGCAAGAAATTCATCAAGTTCACTTAATAACTTCACACATCCTGAATAATTTCCCCTGTTGGGAGATCCAAGGATTTCATTGTCTCCTCGAAACGGAAGCCCTTTCGATGCCAAAAATTTTACAACTGCAACAGCTCGTTTAAGTACACGTTTGCAGTTATTTACTTCTTTTTTGTATTCACATAGCAAGTCTGTATCTAGTATACCAACTGCTTTACTTCGTGACAGATAGGACATCATAGATTGCTTAGGTGCAGGGCTATTTTCATGATGTAAAATTATTTGATTAATGTGTTTTTAATATACATCCACTCGGAGAGCATAGGTTGGGAAAACAAAACAAAAAAAAACATAGATTTCTTCGAAGGCGAATACATCAACCATTTTCTTTCAACACTTTCATTGTTCTTCGATTTACGATTAAATAATGCTTTATTGAAATACCTAATGACTGATTTGCCATATTTTTTCGGAAAAATTTTCGTTAAAATAATCGGCAGGGCCGGTATTTTCTGGTTCGGACGACTGCTGTTGTTCAATTAAAACAGTTGTTGGTGAAGGTTCTATCATAATGTAGATTGATAAATCGGCCAGGTTCTATCATAATGTAGATTGAAGCGGAGCTTTTCATCCAGGACGACACCGAGATCTAATATGTTGTCAACCCTGCTGAGTGTCGTGTTGTTGAGGCTGTACTTATAATGAACGCGTGCAGTTTTACGAGAGAAGCTAATTGCGCGACATTTGGTAATGTTAAGAAGGAGCTTGTTCGCGGAGCACCAATGGTCTAGAGAGTTCAGTTTAGACTGAAAAAAGGTCGCGTCAGATTGTGATCTGATGACATGAAAGATTTTGAGGTCGTCCACATATAGTAAATGAGGAATATCGGATAAAACCTCCGATATGTCAGATATAAAAATATTAAAAAGAAGAAGGCCAAGATGACTTCCTTGAGATACACCGGATTTAACGTCGACTTTCTTAGAAATAAGACCTTGGAATTTCACGAATCGCAAGCGGTCGTGAAGGTAGGAGCCAAGCCACTTTAGTAAAGATCCTGCAACTCCGAATTGTTTCAGCTTGGGGATCAAAATGGAGTGATCAACTCGGTCGAATGCTTTGCTAAAGTCTGTATAGACTGCGTCAATTTGATCACCTTTCTCCATTTTGCACAAAATATCAGAAACAAGCACCATAAGATTAGTTGTAGTAGAACGACCTTTCTTGAATCCATGCTGCTGCTCGTTCAGTCGAGCGTCGACCAGAGGAGAAATTTGACAGTAGATGATTTTTTCAAATAGTTTGGGAATAGCAGATAGAATGGCGATGCCTCTATAATTTTGAATAAAACGTCTATCGCCACTTTTATAAATTGGTGTAATATACGAAGATTTCCAATACGAAGGAAATAGCCCAGAGGAGAGAGAGTTATTGAATATAATATGAAGGGGCGAGATCAGTTGTTTTACACACTTGATCAGAAAAGAAGGAGGGAGGAGGACAGGTCCAGGGCCCTTGTTACTGTCAAGCTCCATAATGGCAGTAAATATTTCATTTCTCGATATGGCCATATCCTCAGCGAAAATTGTTTGAGGCGCACCCGGGAATCGATACAATGTTGGGATGCTAACTGGACCAAAAACTTTTTGAAAATGGTCAGCAAAAAAGTTGCAGATCTCCTGAGGAGAAGAAGGCATCATCGAACTTTCAGTGGACATTGAAGAGGGGTAGCCGCTTGTTTTCCGCTTCATATTAACAAAATCAAAAATTTTTTTGGGGTCGCGGATTATATTCTCCCCAGTAGTTCTAATGTATCTGTCATACGCTTCGTGAGACTTAGTATAGAATCCATGAGCAATTAAATCGTATTCTTTTTTAATACGACGGCTAATGTCGACTTGATTTTTCATTAGCTTGTAAAGTTTGTTTCTGTGATTTCTCAGACGTCTTTGAGTCTTGTCAAGCCAAGGTTCAGAGAGTTTATCTTTTTTCCTTAGGTACAAATTTATCGACCGCGTCAAAAACTATTCTTTAAAACATGGCTACATCATCATCAAGGGAATGGCACATAAACACATTTGTCCAATTGACATTGTCAAGGAAATTGTGAATGCTATCATAATCAGCATTATGGAAATCGTATACAATCGTATTATTGTATGTACTTAACATGTTCCAATCTGTAGTGGAAAGTTCCACTGTAAAAGCGGAATGGTGAAGACTATTAGAAAAGAGATTCTCTGCGTCATTTGTTGGACTAACCACTACATCGTCATAAATATTTGTAAAGATTAAGTCTAATCAGTTACCTCAGACCTATCAGTGGATTGTAAGAGTGATATTGAAAATTGTTATGATATTCCTGCAACGGATTTTGAAACTGAGCAAAATAATTTTCACTAAGTTGGATAGGACAGCAAAGATGATCTTCCTCTGAAGCAACTAAGAAGTGAGCTGATAGAAAAACGAAATTTATCTTAGAAGAAGAAAAATTACTATGTCGAACCGATCCAGTTTTCCGAGATGACTGGTCCAATCGAAGATATTCATGCAGAATCACCTGTCGATATGTTTTTGACTTTATTCCTAATAAGTTTAATAGAAAAAAATGTATTTGAAACTAACATCTATGCGATGCAGAAGTACTGTGCCGATGGGAAGCCATTTATCAAACTGATGCTGCTGAAATCAAAATGTTTCTTGCCATCAACATTTTAATTGGAAATAAAAGTCTGCCTAGCTACAAGGACTTCTTTTTAAGTAATTTGACAGTACGAAATCAATATATTTCGAACCTTATCGACACATACATTTGAATAATAATTCTCTTCAACCGAAACAAGGCGAAAATAACTTTGATAAATTGTACAAAGTTCGCCCTTTACTGGATTGCCTTTCGAAAACTATACTGAACGCTTACAAACCCGACGACTTTCAATCTATTGATGAATCGATGATTCGATGCAAAGATCGATCGACTTTGCGTCATTATATGCCTAATAAGCCCATCAAACGGGGCAACAAGGTATATATCAGAGCAAATAAAACGGGCTATGTGTCACAATTTGAAATTTATACTGGCAAAGTAGGTGACTCGGTCGAGAAGGAGTTGGGGCCAAGAGTTGTGAAAGATCTCATTAGAAGTATTGTCGGAGAATTCCACAGGATTTATTTTGATAATTATTTCACGACCGTAAAACTAATGAAAGACCTATAGTTAGATAATGTATATGCTTGTGGTACAATAAGAAAAAACAGAAAAGACAAACGAACTTTGTTGTTGATAAATCCATGAAAAGTGGAGATTATGACTGGCGTATGAGAAATGATGGCCTTACAAGTTTAAAATGAATGGACAGGAAAGGAGTTTTACTAATAAGTAACCACCATAATCCAGAAGAAATCACTTGTGTAAATAGAAGGAACAAAACTGGGAGCCTCGAACTAATTTCACGCCCCGTCGTAATAAATTCCTACAACTCTCATATGGGATATGTAGATAAAATCGATATGTACAAAAGTTGTAATGAAACAGACCGAAAAAGTCGTAAATGGTGGCAGCGAATTTTCTAGTACTTCGTAGATTTTTTTAATTAATTTATTCTATTCAAGGAGATGGAATCACAAGACACATACAATTTGAAGGACTTTAGACTTGCAATAGTTGCTGGATTAGTGGAGGCAGGAGTTTAAAATCAAACTAGACATAAAAGTGTAAAGAAGACCTTCAATTTTCGGGAATATGTTCGTAAAGAAAAGAGATATGACCATGTGGCGCACATGCCAATACATGGAACATCGCGTGATGTGCTCAATGTAATACAAAAACTCATCCACATAGAAGCAGGTGGGTCTGTGAAACCTGTAACGTTGGCTTATGCTTGAGAGTTGAAAATACTGTTTCACTCAGTATCATTCAATAGGCCCTAGTGGATCCTGCAATTAACCACCTCAAAACTCACATTCGGAACTTTTGAAATTGGTTAAGTAAACTCGGACTCATTACATGACTCGGTCCACCGACAAAAACATTTCCGATTTGCTGCGTTTAATCTCGCTATTCAAAGCTGTTCTAGCCTCAAAACTATTCACAGCCAGTCCAAGTCGTTCTGAAGGTTACAAACATAATCAATTAAAGACTGAATTACTCTAACTTGAATAGTTTCCAATTTTTAGGCATAAATGGTATTAGGTCTTTCAGTTTCGATTAATACATTTAAATTTCGTCATTTTTGGCATCAAGATAGTGTAAAATATGACCATTGATAGCTGCCAGAGCGGATGCACCAATCACACAATTTGCAGTTGTAGCTTTTGTTTTAGTTGATTTTTTTTTTTTTAGAAATTCCCAAAAAAAAACTTTCTTAGATTATTTTCGCAGCAAGATTCACGTACTTGTTTGTTCGTAGAAACTGTTAATCCAGGGTTAATCCTAAAAAGACTTGGTAATCCTTCAGCATAGAAGAACGCAATTCAAACACCCGAGACAACAACTTGAAATTTGTTCGGTTTGCGAAAGCCCACGGCGCACACTGGGCTGAACCCCGATTCTAGCTGGACAAAATTATTTTATGGGCTTAACAAGGGCTTAAAGATTAGAATAGCTTAAAGAAATAATTAAAAAAATATACGAGATAAAAAGTAGGTGTTTTAGTTCTTAAAACATAATATTTTATATTCTAGTAAAATCATGTATTATTATTACATATATATTTCAAAAATTCAAAATCAGAATCATTTTCTGATTCGCTCGGAGAATCCTTCTCCGCTTCGCTATCATTCATATCCTTTTCCACTGAATCCGTCATCAGCTCCCTGTCATCAGGACTTAGCTCCTTCAACGGGACCTTCTGGAAAGTTCTAAGGCCTGTAATAACAGGATCCGATGAGACCAAAAGTTTGTGAACTAAGTCTTCACAGGTTTTTATGTATGAGGACTTTCTAGTATGCTGGGCTCTGAATCGCCTAATGTCTTTATTCCTTGCCTCTTGTACCTCCTCTGAAAGCTGCCTTACTGGAACAAGAGCATGTTTGATGGCTAAAGAGCCATGCAAAAGAATTTTATGTACGCTGGGAGGCTCCATAAATAGCTTGGCAGCAGCCCCGAATCTAGGGGGAACAAGCCGGAGCCCGTGCCCCGGGTGGCAGATTCAGAGGGCGGCAAATTCAAGCATGGCAAACGACACTCCTCAGCATTATCGCAATTTTGCGATGATAGACGCGCAGTATAGTAAAATAATAGATAAATAAAAATAAAAATTGTTTATTTTGGGCCATTTAAAAGATCCATAGTGTATTAGTAAGGCTTATAGTAAGTTATATACAAATTATATAAACATAAAAGACAGATAAATCCACTTCCCTGCGCTGAGGGCGATTAAGGAAACGAGCTGGTTTTCGTACAAGCGATCTCTATAGTGGTGAAGTGAACGTATCAGCTTTAGTATTTAGGATGCTTTTGGGACGGTATATAGGTTTGCGATATAGTTTTATTGCGAATGACCTGACGCACTACAGAAGTGGACCAATCCCAGCATAATCCTGAAGATATTATTATACTGGATGCGCAAGGTGTCCAACAATCTTTTGGCATATCTGACACACAGTTTCCCCGTGTACAAGCTCTGGCAATATGCCTGGAAAAGCATTATCTTAACTTGCTTAGTACAACGGGAAAATCTGCGAGTCAACATATTACCACTGACTGCCAAAGCCCTGCGCTTCGTTTCAATATCAGCATCGTCTTTAAGGTCGTCGGCAATGATATGCCCTATGGTTCTTGAAGCACATAAATTATTCTTCTGGGGGTACGAACGCATAGATAGGACAACAATCGCGCCCGTACGGTGGCTCAAGGGCAATGTGCAAGTGGAACTCACTCACATTTGAGGACGGTTAGCGTCCTTGCGAAAGGGATGCAGATATATTTAGATAGATCGTGCGTGTTGTTATGGATGCTGTATTGTATCTATCAAAAAACTTTCTTTCTTTTCATTGGGTCCGACGAAACCCCTAGTGACCTCATCGCACAAAGTCCTCAGCCTGGTCAAGGTAACTTCTTGAATTTAATTTTTCTGCTCTCCAAACATAATTCAACTCTTAAGTTTCAATTAGAACAATTAAAAAAGGGACAAGTATCATATTTATCAAAGACAATACAAAATGAAATTATTGGCATACTGGCAAAAACAGTTAGAAATAGCATTCCAAACGACATCAAAGAAGCCAAATAATACACAATAATGCTCGACTGCACCCCAGATGTTCCGCATATTGAACAAATGAGCCAGATCATTCGCTGTGTAAAAAAACACTGGTGATGTGTGTGTAATAAAAAAAAGTTTCTTTGATTTCATAGAAGTTACTGGAAAGGCAGGAGAGTAAATTTGTCAACAGATTATGGAAAAATTGACAGTTGATGGCCTAGATATTAGACAATGTCGTAGCCAATCTAATGATAATGGGTCCAATATGACTGGCATCTATAACAAAGTGCAAGCCAGAATTGCCGAAAAGATGAGCTGGCCGAGTTCGAACCGTGTTAGGCTCACTCCTTAAATCTTGTAGTTCTCCATTCTGCTTCATCATGTCCGGAAGCAATAAACCTATTTGGAGTAATTCAAAAAGTATATTGCTTTATTGTAGGCTCCTATACTCGGTGGGATATTATGAAAAAATATGTTAAAACCAATTTAAAAGGAAGCAGGCAGACGAGATGGTCAGCGAAATATGTCGCTGTGAAAGCCCTCTTAAATAATTTGGCGGAATTGGTGGAATCCTTGGAGGAAGTTGAACAAACTTTTTATGCTCCGGAAGCAAAGTACGAGGCAGGTTATCTCTTAAATGCTAAATTAGACGATTCGGGCAATTATTTCCCGTGAAATCAATCGAATAAATATTTAAATTCAAAAGGAATATATGATGTTTGCGTGTTTTGTCTCTTTAATGGATGGCCTGATGAAAACTTTGCAAGAAATGAGAGACAACTCAATTGAATATTGGATAGAAGAAGCTAAAAAAGTTGCTGGAAAAATTGATGTTGATCCATTCTACCAAATAAACGAATTCCGAGGTGCAAAAAACAATTTGATGAGATGTGTCATGACAAAGCACGAAAACTTCAACCTGTTCAACCTTTTGCTAAGGCAACAATGATGGTGTATGATAGAATCTTATCAAAAATTAAGAAGAGGATTGATAGTGCTATCACTTTGAATTTGAATTTTGCGTTTCCCAATGGTACTGAAATTTTGGATATTTCAACTGAAGAACTTCAGCAGCATGGAGCAGATCTTGGACGAAAATACAAGCAAGATTTAAGTAAAGTTGAATTCAGCGAGGAACTCTACGTTTTTAAAGAGATATAAAGGTATAAAAATGCTAGCGCTTTCAATCTCTTGCAACAGGTCTATACGCATGATTTGCAGGATGCCTTTCCTAAAATTTTTATTGAACTGCGAGTTTACTCTACGCTTCCTACTACATCCGCAAGCTGCCAGCGAAGTTTTAGGAAAATTAAACTTATTACAAATTATCTACGATCGTCCATAAGCCTGGAACGTTTATCGAGTATCGCAACATTAGCAATAAAAAATCGAACTGCTCATGAGATTAATTATCACAAGGCCATAGATTTGTTTGCATAATAAAAAGCTTGAAGAGTAAAATTGTAATTTCAATATGCAACACAATAATTACTTTTAATCTCACGTTTTATTTCATACCCTATCTTCTTCTATTCTAATTAAAATATATGTCCGACACGTTTATTTATTTTGAGATAAATATTTGGCTAACAGAGAAAGAGCAGCGCTAGACCGGTCGTTGTGGCGTTCTTTGACGGAGGCCTATGTCTATCAGTAGGCTGAAATGATGATGATGATAAAGGTAAAAATTTTGGTTGACGGGGGCGGCATTTTTCAATTTTTGCCCCGCCTCGAACAAATTTAAGATCCGGGGCTGCTTGGCAGTATCATAAGCAAATGTATTGATCTTTTCATTCTTGATTGTATTTCCGCTTGAAATAACCTGCAACAATAAGAAAGAACGAATAAGATAAACTGATTGCCATAGTGAACAATTTGAGGAAGTTGTTTTATAAATACCTGATACATAGTTCGAATCTAGATATTAATCGCTTATCAACTCCTCTAGCTGCAGCGGCTTCATTAGCAAGCTTAAAGAATCGGTGGGACGTCCCACTTCCTTGAACCACTTTCTCGACTTTTATCCCTATAGAGTCCCATAAAGCCTTCTGGAAATTTTTTTTCCTGGTTTCAACCTCATTCTTCTCATGAAAAGTAGCCCCTTGAATGGTTGGCTTTCTGAGTAAATTAGCATTAAAAAGTAATTAGGATTAAATGTTTCTTTTAAAGTATAGAGTATAAATAGAAGACGAGGGTCCGTTTAGATTGAAAATGAAAATTTAAATTTTATGATTCTGACCCCAGAATTTTCGTTATATTTCAATTTATCGTTCATTATGGCCCTCCTGTTTTGGATATGTTATTAATTATACCATAATAAAGAAATTCTCAAAATATGAACTCAATAAAATCGAATGAAAAAAAGTTGCGCGTGAAAATGTGAAGAATTTTTCAGTTTTCATGAAGCAAAATCACACTCTCTTATATTCTAATGGTATGAACTTACCTTTTTCAATTGTGCTAAATTTTCAATTTTTTTCGGGTTCAAGAAGAAGATGCCACAATTCAAAATATATAATTTTTGTGTAGTTAAAATTTCGAGTGAATTATTATAATAATAATGAGCTACTTTTTTACCATAGTGTTTGATATTATATGGCATAGAAAAAATATAGTCCATGATAAAAACAATGATATTCCGCGAAAAATTTAATTCACGGACTAACTGAAAATTGTTTGCTTTGCAAAATAGTTGATAATGCATCGATTTTTTTTCAAAAATAAGTTGTTATATATTATTATTATATATGATAATTGTAGGTACATAATTATTGTATATAATTATTCACTAGTATCACTATTCCAAAGGAGAAGTTTATTTCTTTTGAGAAACACGAAATAAAAAAGTCTGCAATCCTCTGGAATTTAAATATGTTTGAAAACTATTACTCCAAATTTGATTCGGGTAGCCGAAGTGGTAGTAATTATTCCAATATGGCTGCAGCTGTCAATATGCTATAATATGCTTTCGATTTTCGTTGAAAAATTAATCTTGCTTCAGTCGCTTTTGATCCAACATGTACAATTCAAAGTTAACACATCAGTTTATTATTACGTATCCTAGCCCGACTTTGTGCTGGGCATATTTCCTATCAGCTTGAATCAACATTTTTAAAAACTGCATCTGCATAGCCTCACCCAAACACTGATAAATTTCACCAGCCTCATTTCACTTCTTCATCACTTTGTTTTCTCCATAGTTTGGAAAAGCATTTAACACATACAAGCTTACTGCTCGGTACACCAATTTCACAATTTGTTTGAAAGTTTTCATTTTAGCTTGAGGATTAAGATTAACTACTACTACGATTTGGCTTGTTTGTTGCCAAAATACATTCTACCCACAATTTAAATAATGTGTTTCTTGATGGAAAGCCGTTGATTCGGCAACATTTGTTTTCGAGGCTTAGTAGATTATGTTGGTTTTGGTTGTGTTTATGTTAGAACTTGAAAATTGTCAGCCGGAAGCTATTTCATATCAAACTTATAGCTATGAATGTGTTAATATTAATATGAAATTTTATTGGAATTGATTTTAGGCTCAAACCAGTTGTTTGCTCTCTCTAAAAATAGGCAGAGCTAAATTTTAAAAAAATATGAAGCTGTTTAGCATATTTGCTTGTTTTCCCCCATTTGCAAAACAATACATACTGTGATCGCAACTAATCCTCATTTTCAATCAACGCCTAACAATATTTGACAAAAATAATACCTGTGCTGTTGAGACACGCCCTTTTTTTCTTATGAGATTATAAATGTGAAATGACCCAAACCAAAAATGTCATTATTTGCCCTTCATATGACTATTTCAGCTTTTTTCCGCTTATTTTGACAAAACCCTAGAGATTTTCCCAAAAAAAACTCATCGCACTTTAACTTTGCACGTGTTCTGGCTTCTCTCGGCTAATGCCCGAAAAATGCTATCGAATATCCTGTTCAGCCATCAGCCAGGAGGTATGACATTTTTATTAGGTTCACAGCCTCCCACCAGTGAAGAAGTATCCTAACGTAATAAATATCTTTCGCCACGATTTCGCCAGAACTTCTCTGCCAGTTAATATATCTTTCTAGTTCTGACAGTTCGCATTAAATTGCTTAAAAAAAGGAACGTTAGCATAATTTATACAAGTCCGCGAACTACACAAGAAAACGTAATAAATGTTAACACTCTCAAAGTATTAAAGCATGAAGTCCTATTTGCACGTCCACCTCCTCGGTTTTTTGGTGTCCTTTCTATTTCAAAGCACACGAGTGTTCCATTGTAGCCACTAGGCATCAACATACGCTACCGCACTCGCTCTTTATATGAAGTAAAGTATGCGTGCGACAGGCAAAAAGTTAGGGGCAGGAATTTCACAAAGCCTGAAAGATCTTCGGAGCAATGTATGACGGTAACTGGAAAGGATTCCGACATTCGGTTATGTAAATCTACGTAGTTAAATTCATTGGAAATTTTCGCTGTTTTCTTACGTCTCATTTTTGCGTTTTCTTTTTTCGCATCTTTCATGCAACTTTCGAGATAGGAGACCAAAAGTATTTTACCACCCATTTGATTCTTGCTTACATCGAAAGGATATAAGATGGAAAATAAGTCGTGAAGGCTATCGAGTGAAGGCAAAATGGTTAAAAGCTGGTACTGAGTTCGAGTTCACGTGAAATTTTGACATGTCTCCATTATCTGGTCATTATTTCGAGCGAAAATTTTGGCAATGGAGAAAAGCAGAGACAATGCTCATTTCTGACGGATGAAATGTCAAGAATTTCACTTTTTGATCGATTTTCTTATTGGAAAGACTTTTGCACTGCTCCATTTTCAAATTGAAACACCAAATGTCACTTTTTCGCTCGAAAGAATGAACTGCACAAACTAAATTGGCGTGAAATGATTGGAGACATGTTTCAGTGCCATCTACGTTTTAAACGCGAAAGCAACTTCAAAGCAACTTTTCATGCTAAGAACTTAGTACCACTCTTGCTTATTTTCAAGCTAAATTTTCGCCGAAACAGATTTCACGTGAAATTTTGTATGAAAATTTCACGTGAAATCGAACTCAGTACTATGCTTAAGATAATAAAAGCATCATTTAATTGAATTACTTACGGTTTGATTGGATAATGAGTAACAATAATGAAACGAGAGTGACCGCGATGAAAGTAGATAAGTTGAGTATGTATGAACGTACTTAGCTTTTAAATGAATGAATTTATTTTCCCCTTTGTAAGGAAAGGTAATTGTGTAGCTGTTTTTGATTACTCTCCACAATTTTAAGTCAGACATTTATAGCTACGCACCATATTAAATCATTTCAACAAAATATGATGTTTTCTCAATTTCTAAGCGTAAACAAAAAAAAAAAAAAATCGTGAAAAATGTCAATGAAAACAAAGTTAAAATTATGACAGTCTTAACGTTTAAACCCACATTGGGCGCAAATATCTGCTACAGTAATACTTTTAAATTTACAGTGAAAATATACTTGTTCATTCAATTTATGAAGTTCAAAAGAATATTCAGCTCTAATAAACTTATTATAGGTACCTCTTGACTCATTTAGCAAAAGAACTTTTATGAAAAAATATTTTCGATTATATTCGACGTGTTTTATCTTGCTATTCCAAGAATAATAATCCTGTCAAGTTGTTTTCTATTGAACATCAGATAATATTTGACACATGCAGACTCAATGAATATCTTTTGATATTCCTTTATTATTCTGCCAATAACCAGGACAATATCAGATCACTTAATTAATATTGGTATGAGAGAATTTCATCATTTTCCTCTTTGGTTCAAAGGAGATCTGATGCATCATCCTAGCTACCATTTACAGTCTATATACATGGTATGTACTTGTACATATTTTCGCAAAATTGGCATTCAACGCAGCCAAACTTTATCATTTATTATACACAAAAACATACAAACACAAAATACTTTTCGAAGAAATCGAATGTGTGCAGGTATACGTTTTGTACCTATACAAACGAAAAAAGTTGTATTGTGAAAATGGCAGAAGGAAAAAATCAATAAAATCCATTCATCTCATAAATTACCCATAATGCTTTCACATGAATGCGCTTAGATTCCAGTGAACAATGGCAACTTAAGCGCTTATGTATGTGAAAATTGAATGAACCGGACCAAAAACTTATGTGTACGTATAAAAGTTGGTCGGTACCGTTAAGTAAGTTAACTGCCTAGTGCCCATTTACAACTTTTATTAGGATTTATTGAGTCGTGCAGCCTTAGTAAAGTAGATGTCAACATGAAGTAGTTATTGTGATGATTCTTTTCTATGTGATAGAAGTATATATCATTTAAATGGATTTCTGGATTTGAGCGGCTGTTGGCTAAGATGGATTGCCCGTGTTTTGAAAAAAGGCAGAAAAAGAAAATTACTGACCAGGATATAATTCATAAAAAATAAGAATTTTCTATACGATAATTGAATTATCTATTGTTTATAAATTTCATTAAAACAGAATCATTTCAACAGTGTTTTATTATTGATAGAGTTACTTTTCTTCGGATGATCTGTTCATTTTCATTTCAGAAACAAATATATACTGCAGCATTTGAAATATAATTTAATTTTATACTTATAGTGAGAAATTTTGGTTTTTATTAGAATCGGATTCAAAATAAATTTTTCTTTGTGTTCATTTCTTGGCCATATGTATTGAAGATTTCAAATTTCTTTAATGAATAATTATTTCTTAATATTAGCTTTTCGTTGACTTCGGCATTGTTACATTATTATACTATTTATTTCTTATTTTATTTGTAACTGTTTTACCTTTCAATATGCGTGCAAGTATTATATATATCAAACACTAATTATTCATCACTAATTAGTCTGAAAAATTTTCTTAAGTTTTCTTTTTGTGAGATTTACTTCCAATTTCGATGCTTCACTGACAACGGCTCGTCAGATGTAAGTCGGTCGCAACGCGTGGCTTTTTTTCTTCCTCTTTGCGCATTGACGCTTGTTCGCAGCCATAGAAATTGGTATCACCTGAGTGTCCGTAGAGTTCCTTTTGCATTCCGACGTCCCAAACTCATGGTGGCTTGCTTTACCTATCCCTTCTTAAAGCGTTGTGTTTTTCGCTTTCTTCTTTTAGAAGGCTCAGCCGCCACTTCCTTTACAGTGACTTGCAGATCCTTAGGGCCATTTGATTTTCCGCTCACAGCTATGCAAAGTGGCTGAGCCAACGCTTCCTTCCCAGTGACCAAAGAATTTTTGAGTTATTTGTCTCCCTTCTGGCTGAATGCCGGTTTAGCCACCACTTCCGTTGAAGTAACCAGTGACTCCTGGGGTCTGTTTCCAGTTTGATAGATTGCTTTCTGCTGAACAGCACCGCTATATCTTTGCCACAATCTCTTGTTCATCTATCCTTATGCTGGATAGCTTCCCTTTTTAGTTGATCATACCACCATTGATCTCCTTTGGAAAGGATGCATTAGCAGCGACTTTTCTATAGAAGTGCTGTTTGAAATTTCGGGTTTTTTGTTTAAATATAAGTTCATAGAAAAAATTGAAGTTAGGATTTTGCGTTCTCGGACCACAGCCAAAGTATTTTAGCACTTTTCTACCACTACATCTACTATGATGGGAACAATGTACCACTACAATATAGAACAATTTATCACTATCGTCTCTTCGACCTTCTGAGGGTTTCATAGGCTTTCGCAGCACGCTGAAACTGCTCATTTTGCTACCGAAGGCATTCCAGATGTCTTGCTTAGTCTAAGAAATATATATTCTGTAGACCACTGCTTATTTTGTTCCAGATCCGGGCCAAGTGAAATGTTGAATGGAAAACTCTTCAGAAGAACCTTCACTTCAGTCACCAGGCCTTCGTGTCCTCCATGCAGAAAGAAACAGGAGCGTGTCTCTCTCAAGGACGGGGGACGCCTCCGTTTACACAGCCTATACAATAGGTGTCTGTAAAGACATGCGGCAGAAGTAGCTGATGCATATTGCAGGTATTTTCCTGATGAGATATTTTTCCTGCCTACTAAACTGGAATCTCAGTACTATTATTCTCTACTATTATTTTTTCGACAGAGTAATGTCTAAAATCAGTAAAAACTCTCAAGATTCTGCTTTCGGCCAAAGCACATAAATCTTTTCATGACATTGTCATTCTGATCGAAATATTTTTTAAAAAACTTACTGACTAACAGGAACCTTAATGAGTTGTTTATATTTCTGGAAGGAAAGGGCCATGTAGCAAAAATGTGAGCAAATGTCTGAGAAATCAAAAGAATTTTCAACAGTAAAGCAAAATAAAGAGCGTTATGCAATTTTTTGAAGTTCGAGTTTCACAAATGTATCACTGAATATCTGGTCATATTGGTGCAAACAGTTTTATTGTCAACCAGGTTATAGTTTCTATGGATTATTTAAATTAATTCAAAAGCAGCGCTCAAATATTTGTTTTGTATAATAAATAAATAAATTGATGTTTCCCCATAACACAACTTAGCGCAACCGACGTTCACCACACCACATGCAGCCATATCAACTACACCGCATACGTCCATATCCACCACACTGCATTGATGCGTAAGACTAAACATCTATAAATCATGAGACATCTAGCACAAGGATTCTTTCTATTAATCAGCGTCTTCAGTAGCACTCGAGAGTCCTTGAAACCTCCTGTTAAATAGATTCTTTTGATATCATACATTTAATATTCAATAAACTGTTTTGAACTTCAATCGTTTAATATAGTGGCGCTTAACGTGGGGCCTGACAATCGCCCAGAGAAGAGTTACGCGAAAGAAGGAGGCAATGACGGCCATACAAATGACCGATGAGCAGCTACAGCAGCTTATCAGTGCTTTCTGATCATCTACACCAGCGCTGTCAAACGGTTCACTGGGAAGTTTCATGAAATCCACCACCCGTTTAAATGGAACTTTTTCAAGAACGAATTTATAGGCAAGATTAGTATCTACACATCGATTACTAGTAGGTAATCTTAGGAGTGCCACTACTATTAAAAGGCATAGCGCCTACCTGGTGGCAAGGAGTCAAAAGCGAAGTAGCAACCTGGAAGGAAGCCATAATGATCATCAAAAATACGTTCGCACCAACTAGGCCAACATACAAAGTATACATGGAGCTATTCAGCCAGAAGCTAGGGGGTAATTACTCCTCAGATCTTTTCGTTTGCGTGAAGCGATCACTACTCTCTGAGCTGCAAAGGGACATCAGCGAAGTCTTAAAAGCACATCGACATTTTCAGCTACGGATTAACCGAACAAAATGCAGTTTTTGTTTTCCCAACATAACATTTTTAGGCCACATCTGGAACAATCAAGGAATATCCGACGACTCTGGAAAGGTCACCGCTTTAAGAGATAGACCAAAAGCAGCAAATTTCAAGCAACTCATCACCTTCTTGCAGACTTGTTCATGGTTTCACCGGTTCATCGTTGACTTTGCTGATAAAGCAAGACCAATAGCCAACCTCACTAACAAGTATACATAAAGTGCGGAGGAGCAAAAAGCAGCTTACGTCCTGCTTAAGATGTGTTTTTCCACTGTTCCAATTTCGCGACAAGCCGACGGAAGCAAATAGATGCGAATGGATGCAAGTGGTTTCACTCAGAGCAGCAATACTGCAAGGGGAGGGTACTTAAGACGACCATTCAGCAATACTTGTAGTATATAATATATCAGCACTACGTTAGTTACGCCAGAATCGATAACACCAACCAAATTGTCCTCTACGTCGACGAAGTGGAATAAGAAAGTGGTACCCGTAACTGCTTCATCATTGAGGCGATCATCTGGTGCATTTGATGCTATAGCACAACTTAAGGCTCAGTTAGTGAACCTCCGTCACGTCCGTTCCGTCCGCTCCGTTTTATGACCGGACGCACCGATGATTATTGAGAGTGCGTTGCGTCTGCTCCGTCTGTCAAAGGCAAAGGTGGTCAGTTTAGTTATTTTCGTGGTGTGAAATTCATATTCGAACGCGGGAGTAGTTTGAGCTGTTTTGTGGTTTGTTGGTTAGTAGCTAAACGTATGAAAGAAGCAATGTTTCAACTTAATTGCACAGTATGCATTGTATATTCAGACATTTTTTATCTACTCCAAACGAAATATTTTGGCAGTCATAGGTGGACACTGGTATTTTACAAAAAATTTTGATAAATTTTTTTTTATCTGGAACTATTCATCCACCAGGGAAAAAAAGATGGCGTTCAAAATTAATACAATGACTACATAATTAATTTAGTATGGTACAATAACGTAAACGCTTGTTTTACATTTATACTCGGGTGTTTGGTTTCGGAGTCAACCAAATTTCGAACTTAAAAAAAATTAGGATTCATTTTATTGATCAGCGTTCTCGGGAGCACTCGAGGGCCTCTGAAACTTCCTGGTTAAATAGTTTCTTTTATATTATAACATTTTATATATTTCATAAACTGTTTTCGCCTTAAATCGTTTACTACATTCCGAATAATTGTTCCTACTACGTCAACCTGAAATAATATTAAATATTTTTGAGATAAAGTAAATTATTTTTAACAAAAATAAGTTATTCGACTACTTTTTTTGGTGACAGCTTTATCCATGTTTTGGGATTAAATAGCCAATCAATAATTGAATTTAATTAGTTCGATTTTTCAGCTTTCAATATTAAATATTTTAATTTGGAAGCATCAAATTTCAATTGTTTTATTACCTTCTTAATTAGTTCAAATTTATATTAATTTCGACTAATAGGAATTGAATCTTCTGAAATGCTATAAAAATGTTTAAATTGCATACTTAAATACAAGGTTTCTCAGAAGAAATTCACAATCGCACATAAGTAATTTGGTTTGGTACTACAAATCAGAAATCACTTTTGCATAAGTTAATGGTAAGAAAATGGATTCCATACGCTTTCGAAAAAATCAGCAAAGCTGAGTAGGTTGAGTTGTAAACTTGGCATATAACGTAGAATATGAACAAGCATCTTCGCATTGACCTTTATGAAGCCATGATAAATATAGATCCTTGTATTACCAAAAGAGCGCCTCAAAAATTATTATGGATACAAAGCTGTACTTTAGAGGTTCATAGCAGATATCTTTCCATGAAAACAAAACAATAGTTATCTAAGCAATACAGCCACACGTTATATGTTGACGTCGTGAGAGTTTTCGCATATGTTCAGATATTACCAGTCATTGTCAGACATTGCATGATGTATTTATGTAGAATAAATTGCATAAAAAAACCGTAAACCAAAGTTAAAGCAATAAGCAAGCTTGAAAAACCTTCAGTGATAGGCATTCACCAAAATCTACTTATGATCGAACGAATTGGTTTAACTTACATTTATTTTCTAAGCCTCGCCCGAAAATTAAAGCTATTCCATTGGAAACAAGAATCAAAAACGACCTCTTACATTTTGTTCTTCAATATTTTCGAAAAAAAAATCGCAATTCACGTCTGACAATGAGTCTCATTAAGACTAAACTGTTCAAGTACGTTGGCTTCTCTACAATGCTTCCACGCGTTCACGTTCAAAACAATCAATTCGGTTCCGAAAACGTGCCTGCAAGTCAGCTGCCTACGTCATAAGACTTTCAGTTCGCAGGATAAAACAGGTCCTTTGTATTTTGTACGTAGATAGTATTATTTCAGGAACGCTTTATCCATGCCATGGATCCGTACCTTGTGGGATCATCTTTTTCCTCACTTCGAACGCTGTACGCCTCTTGAGAGAATTGACATCATTAGAGTGATGTAGCTACTCGAAAATCTTCGGCTGCGAAATAATGGAGCAAAAACTTCTTAAATCGTCATGATGCTCTCGTCGAAATACCATTAGTTTTCATGATATCCTACTCCACCTATAAGATGACAGCAGAATTCTGTTTGTTTTTGTAAGACAAATATTTGTTGACTCAGCAAAAAAAAAAGTTTTGCTCGGTTCTTGCAGTTTCATGTGGTAAAATCCACTCAGCAGATGGAAACTGATCGTTTTTCACAGATCGCTCTTTACTCGACTAGGCGGAGTGAACGTCACGGCTTGCACGGCCATGGATTGAAATTGAAGTGGATTCACCACATGGTCCGAGAAAACCGCATTCTTTGTTTCACGGAGCTTTTCCTTCTAGATTGTTTCTTCTGCAAAGTCGAGAGTAGTTTTTGCATGAAACTGTGGTTTTATTCGTGAGGATGCTGAGCGATATGATGCAAATGACTATCCTGTGCTGTGATGGAGTTCCGTAATAATTCGAATGAGCAGGTAGTGGCTGGAGCACATTGTTATCATGTGATGTTTGCTTTGTAGTACAGTATGCAAGGAAATCTACTTGCTTGCTACATAGCAAGTTCATAATGTTGAGATGAATTGGTGACATCTAGTAAAATTACTTTCGGACCACAAACTAACGATTAATCAAAATGTCATGTCATGCTAATAGTTTACTTAATTTATGGACCAAGGTGTCCAAACGAAGCGTTTGTACGTGAAAGTTAGAATGGACCTTCAGGTGTGCTCAGATGAAAGCTCCTGACTTGGTGACAGTATCAAAATTATTACTCCAGAGAATACCCAAGCTGGTGTTTTGTCCACATAATATATTCCAATTAAAGTCGAAATTTGGTATAACATGCGCTAATACAAGTATTTAATGGAGACAATTTCATAACTGAATGTACTAACAATTGATTTCGGTAATATATTTTTTGTTACCAAGAATATGAAGTATGGGATTTAATATGGGTCTCCGAGCTTAATTTAAAATCATAATCTCTTATTTATTTGTTTATTGTCCAGACAAAAATGTAGAAAACAACATAAAACCTAAAAAAATGGGTAAATTCAGATAGTAAAATAAGAATACGATAAAGAATCCAAAGTTAAATTGACTGTAAAAAAGCTTATACACGTTATTATAGCTTATAACGTTATTTTTCATAACACTTTTGAATACAGAAAACTTTCAGAGAAGAGGAAAATAGTTAAGACTATTGTGCTGATAAGGCTGTACGGGCAAAAGAAACGTTAAAGTAGGATCTATGAGAACGGCCCGATGCTGGGGCCAACTAATCACAGCTGTTGAAAAGTTTAAAAAAGAGGCATACATCTAGAAAGACTCTGCATGAAAGTGAAAGAATTTGTATGATAAAGACGCACATATTGTAATCACTTAGGGCTTTCCCATTAAAATTTGATCCTTTCATCGTTGTGAATATTTCCGTATCTATATCTCCTCTAGATCTTTAAGCCATATGATAGCATTCTACATAAAGGACAAAAAGCTTTATTGGTATTGATTCGTCCACGAGCTCTCTAACTGGCAACAACGAGTCGAAACAAGAAACAGGTCCGACAGCAAATTATTTTTAAATACGTGGAAAATCCCGAAATCAAGTTTCCAAGGATTGCAAAGAACCTTAAAACGAAAACGGCCAAAAGAATAAATTTTAAAAAAAGGTGAGAAGGCATACGACCTCTGTGCAAAACTGAATGTCGGGCCTCAATTGAAAATTCAGAGCTTTCACTCTGAGCGACACAAACATTTAAAAGTGCAGTTTCTGTATATTTTACGAGATAAGCTTTAATAAAAAATATCCCTATTTTCCTAAACTTAAAAGATTTTATTTTATGTGCTTTAGTAGTAGAGTTAAATTTTACTGGGACAGTCCTTTTAAGGAATACTGAGCGGGTGAATCGGTGTTGCACATATTCAACCGCATCGATCAAGTCTATATAATGAAACACCAAGTTTGGTAACAGTATTCTAGAACACCATGGACGAAGCAGAAAAACAAACATAAAGGTGTGGAAAAGTTAGCGGACGGTTTAGAGAACCTGATGATGAAACCGGAAAAATTTAGTGGCCCTGGCAATGATGCGTAATATATGCGGGTCGAATTTCAAATTAGAGTCACAGATGAGACCTGTCCTTGAAACAATCGACATTTGTAGTGGGAAGCCCAGTACAATGTAGGAGAAAAGCAAAGAGAATATTTTGTTTTCCAACATTCAGAGTAAGATAATTTGCAGCGGACCAGCTAGGTAAAATATTAATTAGCTAAATCACCCAAATTTTTTTGTTGCATGTCAAACAGTCACTAGCGGACTCAAAAACTCTGATTTTTTTAGATCATCAGCGTACAAAAAGTAGGGGGAGTTATAGAAAGAATAAATATCGAAAAACAAAAAGAACCCTTGAGGTATGAAAAAAGGGTGTGGATCAGTAAAAGTTAACAGTAACAATTTGAGAGTAGTCACATACGTAAGAAGAGACCCAAGAAAAAGAACACTGAAGAGATTAAACCCAGTTATCTATACCACAAGAATATCATGATTCACATAATCGAGAGCTTTGACAAATTCTGTATAAATGACACCTACTTGCCTGGTCAATTGCGAAAACAACGGAATTTATAAATGATTATAAGCTTGTTACTATTAACTTATCTTTAATGAACTCATGCTGCTCACTGGCTAGCAAGGTTTTGATGTAAGGATACACTCCATTGTAAATTACTCTTTCGAAGAGCTTACTAAAACAGGGGAGAAATGAGAATTAGCGATGCAAGAAACATCACCAGCTTTATAAATAGGCAATATATTGGTGGATTTCTAATGTGATGGAAAAGTACGAGTTCCATATGCTAAAGTTAAAATTATTGACAAAGGAAAATACATGAAAGATGAAAGTAATTTAATAAAAAGATTCGACAGGCCATTAGCACCGAGTCCAGAAGCTGTGTCAAGCAATTTCATTAGTAATTCGATTTCCAAAGGATTAGTAAAAGAAGAAGACTTGGTGCAAATAGGTGACTCAAAAATTGATTGACGACGAAGAAGAATTGTGACGGGAGGTGAAAGAAGATAGAGTGAGAACCAGCGCCTGCCAGCCATACGTCAAAGTATAAAGGCTAAAATTTTGTGTGTGTATTCTCACTACAGTAGGTAAGAAAGTTCGGGGGCTACTTGACTAACGGTGGTATATACAGGTAGCACGTAACAAAGGTGTGCAATAATCTGGCTTACTTACGTTAAAGTATAAAGTTTGGGATTTGAATATTATGTTTAAATAACTATTTTAAGTCACTAAGCTCTAAAGGTCGTAACTTATACTAATATTTTCTTACATATATTCATGGGCAACGCGTTGTTGATGGTTTTGACCTTATACGGAGTCTGTAGGAGTGTAAGACCCTTCGGATGGATCTGGCTTCTTAGACCTTGACTAAAATAGATCATAATTAACAAGATGGTAATGCAGTTTGAAATGGAGACACTTTTCAAGGAAAACTCTGCGTGGTTCAAGAGAAAGAATCTGGAATATGGAGAAACGACGATTATAAACACAGTAAGAGATTTTGAATTCATAAAACAAAGAGCGGTTAAACCTACGTTGGACGGATTCTAATGATTGCACAAGATATTGATAATGGGCACACCAAACTTGACAACAGTATTTCAGAATACTGCAAACCAATGATAGGAAGAGATGCACACACGTGGAGAGGTTAACAAAGAGTTTGGAGGATCTAGGGAGAAAGCCAGACGATTTAAAAGCCCTGGCAGTGATATACATTAAATGTTGATCAAATTTGACTACCGAATCAAATATTACGCCAAAGCCCTTGATATTAACGGCAACAATTTGAAACAAAATAAGAGAAGGAAATATACGTAATTTTATGCGTATTACACATTTGGTGACACTTGGCGACATTCAGAGTAAGTGCGTTGGCAATGCACCAGTTATTTAACGCAGAAAGATCATTTTGTAACTGATAGCAATCGTTAAATGTCTCGATTACTCTGAACATTTAGAAGTCATCAGCATACAAAAGACAAGGTGAACGTATACAAGATGGCAGGTCCTTAATAAACAACAGAAACGACAGAGGGCCAAGAATTGAACCTTGCGGAGCTCCCGTAGTAGGAAAAAAAACGAAACAGAGGTACAGAAATTGACAGTTACGACACAAGTACGTTCAGCAACATATGAAGTGAACCAGGAGAATAGAGGATCAGAGATACCATGACTTTGAAGATTCAGAAAGAGAAGATTATGATTCACAGAATCAAAAGCTTAAGCGAAATCTGTATATATTACATCTACCTGCCTTTATTGATTCAAGGTAGATGCAACCACATTTGGTGAAAGCAAGCAATGTGGTCAATGTAAATTTGTCTTTTACGAGCCCGTGCTGCTCTGGAGCATGAAAAGAATTGTAGACTTTTTTGTAAACTACCTTTGCAAGCAGTTTATTGAATCAGGAAAGGAGGGAAATGGGCCAATAATTACAGATGCAGGCCGGGTGACCAGCTTTATGCCCGGGAAAAATGTTAGCCGTTTTCCATAGGCAAGGGACTGTACCCAAAGTAATGCTTAAATTGAAAAAAATATAAAGAAGAACACACAAAGAAGAAGATAAATATTTAGGTAGGAATACCACAATTTGGAATACCACACGGAGAGAAATTTCGGCAGTGATTTTTACTAGAGTGTATAGTATATTTTACTATTCCGAAAATTCCATATGAAAATATGAATGTTATTACAAATTTGATGAAAATTTACTATTTTCCTGCAAATAATAGTCAATTCCATTACATACTACAACTCACTCATGTTCATTGCGCTGCAGTAAAGACATTCATACATACATAATTCACAACAAAGTAGTAAAATGTGTAGTGCAATTGATTACAAAGGTAATGGGGTAAAAAATTACTACTATTACAATAAAATTAATTGCAAATTTATAATTTCATTATATTTTATAATTTCAATAGGAGAAGTACGAAAAGAGAGAAGAAAAGAAGGAAGAAAAAAAGAAAGAAAAGAAGGAAGAAAAGTATTGAACAAAAAACTCGCAAAACATCTTGTTAGGTGATAGCTGTTACAAATTAAAATTTTCAAATCCATAAAGAGAGGGAAATGACTGATTCTCATATGGAGATGTGGAGAAATAGAGGTACTTGTGCAAAAGCAAGAAGGAAAAAGATTGACCGAGGACATGATCTAGGATCCTGTTGTTAGCATTGGTTACGTTGTGGAATTATCAAAGTGAGCAAAAGGACAAAAAAGAGGAAGTAGCAAGTGTAATATTGCTTGAAGGAATAATACTCGAAAAACTGTCATCATAATGATCGAACATTGTCATCCGAAGGGATTTTAAACTTATCTCATAAGAGTACGGTATCAGAAGAGAAATGGCCATTGAGGTGGGACGAGAGTCCTGCAATGAAACATCAATTGACCAGTACGGGACTACTACAAGAGATGTAGATAGAGAAAACAAGCACAATCGAGATGGTGAGGGAGAAATGCGTAAAATGACACACTCAACCGAGGAAGAGGGGATGATGTCATTGGAGAGCATATCATTCAGATATTTATTACCGCCAATCAAAACTCTACCTCCTAAAAAAGATTACAGAGAGATCAGCTCTAATTCCTGCAAAAGACAGGATGAAGGATAAAATTGCATTGCTATATATACATATCATCAGACAAGCAGATTTTTACCAAGCAGACAATGTCATTAGATACGAATATGGAGGAGATTATTTTAATTTAAACAATTTTTTTTCCTTTTGAATCTAGATTTGTTTTAATTACTCGACATATATCGATATTTCTCTCCCTCTTCTTCAGTGTTTATAGACACAGAGACACTGGGAAAGAGGGCAGATTACCCTCAAAATATCGATATATGTCGAGTAATTAAAATAAATCTAGCTTCAAAAGGAAAAAAATTGGTTTAAATTAAAATATTTTTACAAGCTAGAAAAAAAAATGTTTTTCTTTAGCAGATCGGTAGCACCAGTGCTAACGGTAATACAAAAGGAATATATTTGTTACTGGTCGAAATTGTCCAGCGTTAGCTTTCGCCTGAGTAACGAAAGTGGATTATACTCGAGCCTAGCTTCGACATACGGTTCTATAAGAGAACCGAGAAGCAGAAGTTTAAGCGTTGATACTACCACTTCCAGATAATCAAAGCAGCATCAATGTGAGTAAAATGGCTATACGAAGTACCAAAAAAGGAAGTCAATTGTTACGGATACGCAAATTAATAGGTCAATGTTATACATCCAGGAGGTGATAAGCTAAGATTGAAACCAATATCTGATGGTGCAGGCTAATTATCGACTTGTCAGTTGCACAGTTTCCGTAGACGGCGAGTGTGTTTAAAGCCAGCCGGTTGAAGTACATTAGCTGCAAAAATTAGAAGCGTGGGCGAAATACCTGTTTTTGCAACACCTGAGTACGACTAAGCATACGAAATTCATGAATTACCAAGCAGGAAAGATCAGCTTTTCAAAATCGATTTAAGCAATGCAAAATACGCAAACTATTCCTGCAAATCAGATATCATCGTAATAATTAACATGATTCATACATATTTTCAGCGATTTGTGCAATTTCTAAAATGCACAGCCTTCCAATGCAGGCAGAACTAAGCAAACGCTTAACTCTGTTTCAAATGCACTGCGAAATGATTAGACCGGCTGTAATCCATTCAACGCCTGGCACAACACATATTTATAGATGCAGAATTAAATCCCGGATATCCGAGTTTATGAACAGAACTCAGATAAATATTCTAGCGAAACGTTAACACAGACCTAACTGGAAATGTACGCGGGCTCTCTTCATCAATATGCAACCACAGTAGGCACGGCATTCGTAGATAAGTTTTTGATATTCTAGAGAATCTATAGCTAATTAGGGTACAAAATTCTAGCGAGATATCGCGATTAAACGTATTATGCATGGAATCGATATGCACATGCATAAGCAATATGCGTTGTTGTGACCGAATACGAGATAGACGGAACTAAATGCTGTTTAGCTGGTTGATTTCTAATTGCATTGCATTAGTAACATTTTTGTTTAATTGTGCGTGGAAACTGATTTTATTTGACAAACATTGAAGGTTATAGATTAGTGCAACAAACAATAATGCTTTGATTGAGAGCAGAGTCAATTTATTTCAATATTACTTTTTCTATTTCACTAGCTCAAAGATGTACATAAATTGTTGTTTGCACTTCGTCAAGTTAAAGACGTTGTTAAAGTCAAAGATCGAAGTAATAAGTTTTCTTTGTGGAACGGCTTGGGTTAGAAAGTTGGCTCAATTAGATTTCTTTATAGTACTATGCTCTTCTAATAGAATTTGACCTCTATATGTTAATGTATCATACAAACAAAATTATGCCCACGCTGGGCGTAACATTGGCCGTACGCTAAGGGGTCTTGTTCGTGGTATTTGTCGATTGTATTAAATTATTCGTTTTTTAATTTTGTTTGAAACATCTATTTGTTTTGGTTTTCAGCGAAAATCATTCAGACCATAAAAAAAAAACATATGCGTTTTATATATGCGTGTGGATTTACAAGTTGTCAAGATTTTGTAAATTATCATTGCTTTATTGGATCTAACCAATTCGGCAGTGTAAATTCACTTTTGCATTTTTCGCAACGTGATATTTGAAACGTGAATAGGTGAGCTATTTTATTTATTTTTTAAGTAATGGTTGAAAAAAGTGGGACGTAAAGTTGTATCAAACTGCAAACCATAAAAGTAGTTCTGGGAAAAAATCGCCCACCGAATAATTATTTTGATAATTTATTATCGTTTCATGAAGATCTTGTGATTAGATTTAACTTGCGGTAAAAAAATCAATTTTCCGGTGCATTGCTCATATCTATCAGCTATATTGTAGAAACTTTTCGTTTTTCATTCGTACAGTATTTTGTAAACACTTAGTAGTGATTTGGATAAAGGATATGGTGCCTAAAAACTAGGGAAAACCTAGAAAGATTGGTTTATTCGAAGATAAATTTTCTATTGCACAAAAATATAATAATAAAAAATATATTCTGCAATAGTTGAAAGCATAGAAAGTATAATGTGCTTCAATGTAAAATTCGCTTCATAGAACTGGCAATATCTGGCATAAATTATTGTGGCGTTAATTGCATAAAGTCAAAGGAGGAGCCTATACATATGTTATTATATCTATTGAACAGTCGAACATTTATTTATTTACAACAACAACAAAAAATCAAATTGTCATTATCTCTCTATACAATTTTATTGAGTTTCTTAACAAACTGTTGACAATCTACAGCCTGCTTTTTCGAAAGCAGAAATTTTGGTTAAATTTTTTTTACTTTCTGAAAAGTGTTGTTGAAAATTTTGATGTGTGAAAAAGAGTAGAGTGCTATTGGAGTGTGTCAGTGAAATAAAATTATGTTTGTGCATGTGTACCAACAATACACCCCTGCCTGCGTTACCACTTATAGTGAGTGAGGGACACGGTTGTAAATCAACCAACCGGGCTTCCTTCCTCGTTGAACTTTTCTTTGGAGATGAAAACAACACTGGCGTATTTCGTGTTTTGTTTTTAAGTTGGTGTTTTTCGAGAGGGTCGTTGTTAGGCTCTTTAGAAGATAAGTGTAATAGCGCTTAACCCTGGAATGGTACGGTAAATTTTTGGTTGATTTTAGCTACATGTTTTTACTAAAAAGATGGCAACAATAGTATTATGTACATTTATTATTTTATCATTTAACATAAAAAGATTATATAGCTTCTAGCATCACGGTAGTCGGAGTGGCCAACTGGCTGGTGCGCGACGAAATGTATACCCTATGTGAGTAAAATTTACTCATCGGTACCATTCTAGGGTTAAACCAGCTGATTAAAACCTTGACGGTTTTGTTTGCCCACTCTATAACTTGCATTTGGAATATTAATGTGAGCTTCCGTGGATGAGTGGTGGACTAATATTTTTGGTGTTGTGTGGTGTTTTGCGTCAGCCAGCAGGAGTTTCGCTATATTTGCCAACAATTTCATAAAAAAAGTCTGTTTGACTAATCTTCCTTGAGTTTTCTTCAAAAAAATTGCCAGTAAAACCCAGGTTATCTCCGTATAGGAGTTGTGTCAAGAAACATCACAGTGAGCTATGATAGCCAATTTGAGTGTACGATGCCAGTTTGTTTTATTCACGTTTCTGTTGATTTTGTATTTTTGATAAGATTAACATTTTGGGGCCCAAGTGGCCATGCCTGTGTTCATCGAAAGCCAGATGACTTTGATCGAAATGAGCTTGATTGATTGAAGCATGGATATCAGGGTAAGCTTTGCTGTATCTCATGTGAAATACCTGTTCTCTAAACGTGAGAACCACATAAGGTCGTATGGTAGGTCCAGACATTGCACACAATATGCGGACGTTAGTACAAAAGATTGGTTGTGTCTTGAAGATGTGATTTGAGTTCTTTTGGATCTGTTAAAGGAGTGCGTCCAAGTTTTGGGACAAGGTTATAGCGTTAAAGTCTGGAAAAAATAGTTTCTTCTAAACGAAAGAGAGTGTTAAACATGCCAAATGTTAGAAGTGAACTTTGATGCTTAAGTTGAAATGTTTGGCCTTTTCTGGCTTTTGCTTGAATAAAGAATGTCGGCCAATGTATAACGTAAATCTTTGAGCTTCCAAAAAGGATCGGAAGTAGCGAATGCTCTAATGACCGCTAAAAATCCGCAGTAGTATGCGCTGTTATTTTGTTATGCGTCGTCTGGTTTATTCGAGTAAAAGCCAAGAGGCTGCCAAGACGCTTGGCAATTTTGCTGGAGAGCAGCTCTAATAGCGGTATCGGAGACCTTGACAAATAGATCTACCAAGCCTAAATCCAGAAAGGACAATAGAGTGGCTTCTGCGAGACCAGTCTTGACATGGTCAAAAGTCCGACTAGCTTTAGATGACCAGTTAATTGAGTTGGCATCATTATTTTTAGAGCCACAAAGACTGGCATCGTGTGGCTGCTGCATCTCAGCTATCTGAAGAACGAAATGACGTTAAAAGTTGATAACCCTAAAAAATTTCCTTAGGTCTTTTACGGTATCCGAGAGTGTAGGTTTTGTAATTACCTCAGACTGATCTGTAAAGCGCTTAATGCCTTTTGGCTAATGTTTGTATTAAATTGTCCTTTAGATAAGTAATTGTAAATAAAAAGACGACGGTTAGGGGAGAAGTCTTGCTGTCCCACCGTCTGAACAAAACAGCAACTTAGTTTATTTGGGTTCTGTAGAGCCAGCCTTAAAGCTGCATGAAAAAGTGCACTTTTGTGCTTCAGGGCCGAATTCTATGAAGCAGACTTGCGAGTATTTTCTGTATTACCGACATTTTGAGTGCATGCTTGAGACCCAGAGCGCGGCTAGGTGCGTAAATTCCGGTTTCCTAATTGACTGAAAGAGGCTACTTGCCTAGTGAGCTCGGACACCTCTGACTACAGTGCAGAAACGGTGACCTTATATTGCTCTTAATTAAATACTCTTAGCCATCGGAAATCGCATGCTGTTTCAGACAATACCCGAAGAGGTTAATTGAGCGCCAGAATCTTCTTTACTATCTATTACTATTACTTTGAAAGAGTAATTCTAAGAATTTCAAGAGAAGGAAAAAAGTATCAAGGCAAGTTTCTACCTTGTGCGGCCGAAAAAATGTTCTTTCTTCAGGAATTTTTTTTTGGTAATGTTTTTAAGATAGGCATTTAAAATTTTTTTCAATTATAGGTATAAGTTTATGTTTGATGTACAAAAAATGTTTAGTCGAAATATGCAAAGGGGGGGTTGAGGGGTTACATCGAGCAATTGCGGCGCGCTAAACGGATTTTAGCTGCTGGTGGAAGTCCTGCCATCGATTTAGATGATCTGAAACATAAAACTGAAACATAATCTTATTTAATATACTTTTGTCTATGGGTCCTACCAAAATTGTGAAAAAAAATGAAAAATGAAAAAGAAATGCAATTTTGAAAATGAAAAACAATTTTTTCCATTTTTTTTGGCTACAAATTATTGTGTAAAATGAAAGATTGCTAATATTCTTTGATGATTCTGCTACCAGCCATGAACAAGCCTTTGATACCCAACCGTAAAAAATGTTGTGATCATTCCTTAACCCGTCTGCCTTCAATCACTTCCACCAGGTCAAAAAATGCGGTGCAGCGCGCCGGGTGGTGGCGGCTGTCTATCAACTTGTATCTATCTATCCGTATGTACCTATCCGAAAATGACAAAACAAAAAATTCGATTTTTTTTACCGCACAAGGCAGAAACTTGCCTTAAATGAAGTTATTAAGGCAGCATTCTGGTCTAGAGGCTAGATTTCGAGGTGATTTTACGGATGCAATCAAAAAAAACCATAAACATTTTTACTATGTATTTTTTATCAGTTTTTTACTAGTATTTTGAAAGTATAAAAATGTATTAAAAATATAAAAAAAAAGACAAAATTGATGTAGATACAGACCGGCGAAGTGAAGACTCACAAAAAAAACTTGCCTCATGGTTGACATGATTCCAACCTTTCTGGTGGTCTGAAACATTGATTTTTGGTGAATTCTGTAAAAAGCAGACCGTTAAATTAGTCTAATGTAGGCGATTTGAATTTTTTTTTTTGCAAAATTGCGTCCTTGTAAAAAATAGTCGTTTTTTTGCCTCATTTTTTCAACTTTGGGAATTTTTTATAAATAGTGGAAATTTTTTTCAAAAACTCCTAAATCAAACCAATTCTAATAGTATTAGGAGGGTTTATGCAAAATTCCACGTAAATCGGCCCATTACAACTAGAGATATCATGTCAACTATATCGAAAAAAGTAGTTTCGAGAAAAAGGCGTTTAAAACTTGGAGTCTCGTGCCGGTCAGTCTGAGTCGTTTAATAGGATGTTATACTTAGATTTTTTTAACCACAGATCCCCGTCTGATGCAATGTTCCTTCTTCAACTTCAAAAGCGAGATTTTCGGGAGCTCTTTCAGCCATACGGGCAGTTCGAACTTATTTAGAAGCTTGAAAAGCTCGTAGCTCGGAGCGGGAAATTCGTTGTTGATCGCGTTTGTTGCTTTAGTTGGCGAGTCACAAAAATAGCTGTAACTTCAAAAATAATCCGAATTTCCAAAAATCTTCTTAAAAGCTTATTCTCAAAGGTCTAAACTTTGAAAATATGCAAACAAAAAATCGATTTGATCAAATTTCTAGACCATAATACCCCCTTAATCAATTCTAAGCATTTTCGTTTGCTATTTTCGGAATACATTCCAAAATTTCTGAGCAGTTGACTCAGAGACATCATTTTCGTAGATATTGATGACTTATTTCATTCAAATCTCCCAAAATTATCAGAAATTATTCAAGTTTCCATCAAAGTGCATAATTAATATTTGCCCCTTCTTACTCTCTTTCAACCACATTAATTCTAAATTTATTACAATTGACATAAACAACGGGTCAACACGACACAAACAATTCAATTTGTCATCGAAATGACCATCGACCATATTGTAATCAAGTATTTCTATCCGAAGAATCAAAACAATACCCACTTGTACATACCCAAACCATTGGTGAATTTCCTTTTTGCCGATTCATATGCCATTCTGTATGATATTACGGTGCTGAATGGAGACTATCGAACAAAGATACAGGTGATATTATCTGATTGCATGAACAATGCTATCGGAAAACCTATCTTGTGGATTACATCTAAGATACAATTTACGTAACAGCTCGTACCAATTAACCATGTGGTCTACAGAATATGATCGAGTATGAGCGAGTGTGACCACAGACTATAGTACAGTCGGAGTATTGTTTGAGATTTTAAAAGGTTTAATTGATTGGGATCTGCGTTGGATTATGTTGTATGGAGCCTCTGTGAGTTGCTGCAATTGTTGACGTCAAGCAAGGTAAAGAGGACGATTGCATTGCATGGCTAAACTTACATTTGTTAATGGGTAACTGGTTGATTATCTCTACATATCTGGAATCGGTCGCAATTAAAATTGAATTAATAGATTCGTATTTATGAAATAATCGAAGGGATTATATATGCTATTTATTGCTCACTTGCATTTGAAATATTAATAAAAGTGCAATTTTTCAGAGGCCAAACGATTTTATCCGATAATATGCTTATTACTTTATTGAAAGGATTTAGAATTCAAAAGATTCATATCTAACGAAAAATAATTATGAGCCCTAAAATATTATTTAAAAAAAAATGATTTTAATGGTCATCAATTTTATGATATATTGAATTTAATAAATTAACTTGGCTAAGCAGCATCAATGCATTGAATTTTCGAACTAAGATAGAAGATGTTGGAGACTGTTGACCATCTGTTGGAGACATTTTAGGCTCTGATTTTGGAATAGCTGCGGCATGGACTTGTTGCGGGCAATTTTAAATGTTCAATGACAATTTGAATTTTCAATGATAATTCAAGACACTGATTCCACTTCTGACACCAATTGTTGGCACACATTAGAGTCCTTTTTAAAAAGTAGCTCAATAATTGGATTCTTGTCTATGCTGCTTGGTTCTTCGTGAACATTTTTTTGGCTGATCCTAGTTCCTATCGATCCTATCTCTCTGTTAAAATGTTACCTGATTGATGCCCTTACAAGGTCAGGGCTTTCTTTACTGGATATTACAAATGGATACAAATGGATGCCCTCAAGGGGGAGCCTATCACCGCTCCTTGTTGACTCCCTGCTAAACGAACTGCAACAAGAACGGCTGCACGCGCCGGGTTATGCTGATGACGTGGCCGCACTGGCTGTCGGCAATACACAACGTGCATTGGATCTGATTGACAACTGGTGTTTGAGGCACGGCCTAACAGTGAATCCTGGTAAGACGAAACTTGTTTTGTTTACCAAGAAAAGAAAACTGGAACGACTAGTGCTTCCAAATATGAACGTTGTAACACTTCAAATTTCAGATGAAGTCAAATATCTTGGAGTAATCTTGGACAAAAAATTTCTCTGGAAGAATCATTTGGAAGTGAAGCTTACTCGTGCTTTAAACGCTTTCGGGCAGTGCAGGAGAGCTTTTGCTACCACATGGGGTCTTAAGCTCCGTGAAGTGATGTGGATCTACACAGCAATCACTAGGCCGATGTTCAGGTACGCATCCGTGCTGTGGTGGACTATCGTGAAGCTATTGTATGCTCGAAAAAAGTTAGCCACGCTGCAAAGGACGGTGTGCCTGGGTATCTGTGGTGTCATGAGCACTAATCCGGATGCGGCCCTTGATGCGCTTCTCAATCTGCCTCCTCTCGGTAATCAAATTCAGAGTGTGGCAATAAACTCTGCCCTTAGACTAGCTCAGCTTGGCTTATGGGCAGGTGAAGACAATGTGGGGCACTGCTCTATTAGGGGTTCGATGGGATCTCCCCGATTTTTACTATGCCTTCGGACGCTCGAGTGCTCTTCCTCGACTTCGGGAGAAGGTACAAACTAAATCCTCTTGATCAGAAGTGACTGGGACGATCCAGATCTCTGTACGAGGAGATATTCCGAGATCTTCTTCACGGACGGCTCGAGGACAGATGGTAGATCTGGAGCTGGTGTCTATCTGCATTCATCGAATGACAGATGAGCTTTTTCTCTTGGAGAGCACGTTTCGGTTTTTCAAGCAGAAATATTCGCTCTCCTGAGAGCTGCCTATTGGGCAATTGAAGAAATATGGAAGGAAAAAGTCATTGCTATTTGCAGTGACAATCAAGCTGCACTGATGGCACTGCGTAGACCCCTGTCTACTTCGAAAATTATCTAAGAGTGCAGAGCACGATTGAACTCTGTCGCAAGATTCAATAGGGTGCATCTGCTCTGGGTGCCGGGGCACTGTGGTGTTGAGGGAAATGAATTTGCTGACGCCATTGCGAAGGAAGATTCGGGACTTCCACTACGGGGCCCTGAACCCGCCTTGGGTGTGCCGACCGTATCTGCCCGTGCCATTCTATAGAAGTGGGTAGATGATGCTCACAAAGATAGATGGACGACTGTGATGTGGCCAGGCACACGAAGGTCTTCCTTTCAGAGCCCAACCAAGTGACTGCAGAATTCTTCTTCAATAACAGCAGGAAAGTTTGCAGAGTCATGATAGGCATTCTGACTGGACACAACTACCTAGGAGGACATATGTACCGAATAGGTGTTATACAGGATAACCTCTGTTCATCCTGCCTAAAAGTGGCTGACTCTGCAGAGCATTTGCTTTGTGAATGCCCAGTGTTTGCGCGTCTTAGATATCAATGCTTTGAGGATAGCCTCTTTTCTGCTATCAGTGATCCTAGACTTTATTAAGCAGTCTAGGAAAGTATGGTAGGCAGGGGGAAATGATTACAATGGTTCCTTTGGCCTGAGTGCTTCGAGGTCCCAACGCGTCTCTCGCCCAACCCACAAACACACACACAAACACACACACACACACACTGGGTAAGCAGAGCCACCTTGCTTTTGCCGTCTTACTCTCAGCCGTCCACAAATCAGGTTTCTGGCACTCTATGTTCAATTTCCCCAATGTAAATTCGTTCACTTGCTGTGGCATTGTTCTTCATTTCTTTCCACACAACTTCTCACAATTATCACTTTTCAGCAATCTTTCTCAAAATTTAACTGTCTTACCTGTTAAACTGCGAACTCGTAAAAATCCTGATTCTGGTAATAGTTTTTGAATTTTCGTGAATTTGTGATTCTCTGGATTTTCCAAATAAAACAGCTTCTCTATCGTTCATTTCATTCATTGTAACAAATACATTTAACTCGCAAACAAACTTTGAAGAACATGCTATTATCCCCATAAAACGCTTTAAAATAACTTTACCATGTAATTTGCTCGATTCGTGTCTCACTGATTGTCTGCCAAATTTGGCACCAGCATTATTTATGGTACCTTGGACATTTCCAGAATGATCAATTGCATGCTTCTAGGCTCTCTATGCTGCGTGTTTTGGCTGCTAGGAGTTATTATTTTTTTAAACTATGGGTATTTATGTTCCATGGGATTTTTCTATTCTATATTTAAGGTGAAATGCATTCGAATGTTTTATATCGTGAAAGTTCGAGTCGATATATACTTCTGACAATGCAATCTGAGCTAATTTAAATGTAATAATAATCTTTGTTGGTTTCCAGCCGGTTTGAATTACCAATGAAATCTGAGCCTTTGTTTCTCGTCCTTGATCTTCTTGCAAATTTTTGAAACTATTTTGTAATTAAACTTTTTTCCGCTATGTTGCGTCTACTCTAACTTCGAGTTGTTTCGCGCTTCACTAATTGTTTACTTTCGCTTAATGGGTGTTTGCGTGTTTTGACACTTTTTTTTAACATCTACATCAAGATGATTCCAATTTAATTTCAAAACTGAAATCACCTTTTTTTATATTCTCTGCCTTTCACAAACTGCTCTTTATTTGTATCACCATTTAAATGCGAAAAACATATGATTAATGATTGCAAACTAAGAAATTCTATTACGAAACAAAATTGAACAGCATTAACATAAAAATATCAATTGTGCTTCAGTATAAAACCATCTATTTTCCGAAGAAACTGTAGATAGCCGGAATACTTGCAATCTGAAGCAATCCTTCTTCTCAGTCATTCAAAATCATTTCAAATAATGCATATTCTATTCAAAGATATTGTTCAAACGTTACGTAATGCACACAATTCTATCGGCATGGTATCTATTGGTCGAGAATCATATTCTATAGATGCATTGAACTGTGCACGAATTAGCTTTCCATGTTCTACCATCCGTTCGATTAGTTCAAGTGTGAAGGACATCGTCCTGAATAGATATTGTTCACTGTTCAATTATTCCGACACCGATATTTCTCTTCGTCCTTCGTTTCGAATTGCATTATGATTCCTTTTATGCTTGCTCATTTCTTTGCAAATTTATTCACGAAATCGATTCAAGCTATATGCACGCAAAAGTGCGAAATACTGGTAATTTTTTCCTTACATTGAGACGTCGAAATCATAGATTGAACATCCGTACAGCACTTTTACTCAACGAAATCTATAAAGAAATGCATGTATGGTAGCTACTCAACAATATTAGTTCAATTTCAAACGATAAGCGATAAATGATTCATCAGTTACGATTGTGAGTTTATGGTAATGCATGTGACTCGGATACGAATTTCGAATGCGATCGAAAGCATGACAGATACTGTAAAATACATACTTATTTGATTAGAATGTGATTTGCACTTATGTATGCTGGATGTTTCCGGTAAATAGTTAAATATTTGCATAATCAATATTTTACAATTTCATGTGACGAGTCGAGGGCTCTGTTGTTTGTCAACATTTGGTTTGCTATCGGAAGATACATAGGTTCTGCGATTCGAAATTGAATTGTTTTTGAAATTATTTAGAGCTGTGGACATTAAAATTGTGTTGATTTATTGGAGGAAATTATGTAATAAGTGCTGGTTGACAGCTAACAAAACAGTATTGGTTTCTTTAGTAGAGATTTCATTTGAAAGTTTTGAGTTTTAGATCAGTCAGGCCTGAGAGAAAAGGCATTTCAAGAGTGGGCTTTCTTTTCTTCAAGAGAGCTGAACACTGGCACATAAGATGAAGAACGGACTCCTTTTAATTCCTGAGCCAGAGCTCCCACAGATATCGTTGAACCAACCACTGTTCATGCTGCGTTAAGAGGCAGTGACTCGTGAGAACGGCTTCAGCACAGCGAAAGACACTACGGATTAAACTTAACAGCGATCTGGTGCAATGTGCATCCATGGAGTCCAAAAACTTTCTGGCGATTTAACTGGATAATAATTCAGCGAAAGACTTCTTAGTGTGTTCGATATATTTTTGCTTAATGGTTAGTTTGACCGATGACATCGGTGTACCTATAGTGAAAGAGCGTGAGTCTTCTTCATCGCAAGTGAGCGTTCCACACCAAAGAAGATACCATTCTGTTCTTGAGAAGCTATTCAATAATCGCTGTCAAACTCATATCAGCAGCCAGTCTTACGAGTGACTCCTCAATAGCACCAGCCCTGATTTCCATAATTAGAGGCCTCCCCAATGTCTCTGAAGGTGCCAGGTAGACTCCGTAAGAGCAAGAAATTTGTTAATTTGTTAAATGAGTGCATGGGGAACAGTTTTCTTTTAGTTGCCTTAGTGTAAGTTAGCATGCTGTAACTGTCAGATTAATGACGGATCAATTAAATTTTTGATATGGTTACCAAAGATCATTGGTATCTTTAGTATCTTTTAGTATCTTTAGTAAAACAAAGCTAAGACACAACCCTTGGCCTCTACGTGTGAAACTTTTCCTGCTTTAGGAATAAACACAACTCTTGTTTCCAGATATGAGAAGCACATGCACACATAGTAGATGTCCTTCAACCTTGGTAGCGTAAATTCTACCGAATGCTGGAAATCAGCAGGAAAACATCATACGAGTCTGGAGATTCGAATGGCTCAAAATAATTTATGGCCCACCTCAATTGGGAGTTTTGGACCTCTAAAAGCAGCGAAAATTTGCTCGGCTACTCCATTTGATGTGCCATGAGTGCTGGAGTATATGATTCACAGAGAAATAAAGGCCCATAAGGACATTCAGTGTACCAGTGCTCCCATTGTCCAGTTGCTGTCAGGGTTTTAATACACCCCTTAAAATTTGATGTCGAGTTTAAGACCTTGCGAAGACGATTTGCCTCATTGATACCCTCAATGCTTCCACAAAAGGTTCTTTCGAGATTTTGTTCGCCATGCATACGGCATGTTTAAAAACTTTCAATTTCGTTTTATACATAGACCAGGTCTTATATATTTTCGCGTTATTTAAGCCTTTTCAACACACCGTCCGTGTTACCGTGTTTCGTTTCCGCATTTTTCCATAGAAGCTAAAGATTTCTCTTGGCTTTGACTTGGTAGCACGCTGCTCACTCAGCAGAGATTAGAGTACTAACAAGGATCTTGGCCACTTAATTCATCTACTGGTATCAATTGATACCGCCTGGAGAAAGTTTCAGTGAAGATCCGCCCAGGAATTTGAAATTCGTTCATTCGTTTTGTTTTCCTATTAATAAAGTCTACCTCCTCCATAAAGCACCGGCCGTCTACATAAAAATATATGTAATGCCAAGAATCTCCCTCCAGTTTGAAGTGCTGTATTCGCGATGTTCAGGTTGCAGGCCAAGATGAAGTCAAACAATGTTGCTCCTCGATTATTTGTGTCAAAACTGCCCCATGTCACATGATGACCATATACGTCAGTGGCTGCAGCAACTACATCCTTGACAATATGACAAGAGCGACTTAGACCATGGCCGTGTCCTATGTAAGAAAAAACGAGCCAAAGTGTCTTCCGATCGATATTCGCCACAACAGCCAGGTTATCCTTGTCACAAAATTTGTGAATAATAATATTATTGATGAAGTTCTAGGCAAGAATACAAACTCGTGCTTCTTTTAAACTGTCAGGTGTAATCAGATATGCAATCCGATTGTTTGCAACGCTAAGTCCATGGATTAGCATTAAATCCTCCTCTGTATTCGAATGGTGAGGAAACAACTTTGTAACTTTAGAACGGTGGAGGTTGATTTGAAGTACTCCCCACCATTATCAATCAAGATTAAGTCGTGATTCTCATCAGACGATAGAACTGTCTCATTTCCGTCCACCGTTTCCAATTTCAGGAGATCTAGACAGTCGTCCAAATCAGATGCAGTCAGCAGTTGAAAGAGACTCTACATCTACACCCCCAGGGAGATTGATAAACTCCTTGCTGGACGACTGCGCTACTGTCAGAGCCCAATGCTTCTGGTTGTGGTAGATAGACCAAGATCCTCTCCTTCAGAACCCTTACCTTTATCACTCCTGGAAAAATGCAGCTACAATTTATCGACAGCGTCTTTCATAATGCCTTGCTGGCCTCCATCGTTTCTAGTTTTGACATGGTGTTTAATGTAGATAAAGTAGAGTAATAAAATTCTAACAGGATAAAGTAGAGTAATAAAATTCCTTATTTATCAGCATACTTTACCATATTTGTGATGGAACTAAGCCTCCAGTCGATTTGCCTCAGGCTTGTTAATTTTAGCCACCCTCCATCGGAATACCTTCGGTGCAACCTTCAGTCTGGAGCTTATAAATGGAAAAAAATACTACAATGTATGAATGACTCAAAAAACTGAACACATCCGATTCATACGCCATTCGCGACTGAAAACTTCATTTAATTCGGATACCTTGAAATACCAAAGTTTTCACTGAAGCAATAATTAGAAAGTATTCAAAATTGATTGTCCTCAAAAATGTTGACTTCAATGAGCATCAATCCGAGTGATATTTGGCATTTTTTTTCATCATTTTGGCTGCGATAGAATGTCAACACTTTCCTCATTGCTAATCATATGCCCAAAATTCCTGTCAATAAATTCGCTTTTCCTGCCGAAACTGGTCCGTAAACTGGAAAAGTCCTCTACTGAAGTCTGATGCACTCCTTTGGTGGGGTGTAGAAAAAGTTTTCAATTAAAATACTGTACTGCCCATGTTGAAAAAAATAAAACAATTTAAAAAAGAGTAATGACTACGACAGCAATCTGTCAATTAACTTTTTGGTAAAGGTGTAGTTTTAGGGTCCATCCGCGGAGGGGGTGGGGGGTTACTTTGTTTGATTCAGGGGGGTGTTCATATAACATCCCCATAAAATGTTGGCGGCGGTCACCCCCTGAGAAAAAGTTACAGCCCCCCAAAGTACGCGTATTTGAGGGAAAAAGGAGTTAAATGAAATGGGGTGGGAGACCCGGAGGGGGTGGGGGGCTATTTTGCTTGATTTAAGAGGGTGTTCATATAACATCCCCATAAAAAAATTTCGGTGGTCACCCCCTGAAACAAATTTACAGCCCCCTAAAGTACGCGTAATTTCAACTTTTTTGCACATTATACTGCTATTATAATTAAAAACTTAAAACTCATAACGACTGCTATAAAGAAAGGAATTTATTTAATATTTAAATTTAATTTACAATAAAGTATGCAACATTACAATTCGCACACCCTAAAATTTAGCATCTGGCGACGATTATGGTGAATCGACCGAGGAAGAATCTTTTACAAAATCATCTTCAGCGATTGGAAACATGTCTTTGATTACGGAAAAGAACTGCTCGATGCGTTCTTCGAAATCAAATTTCCGCTTGAAAAGATACTCAGCGATGTAAAAAGGCCAATGGCGCTTTGTTCTTCCGAAATGTAAATTATAGTTGAAATTACGCGTACTTTAGGGGGCTGTAAATTTGTTTCAGGGGGTGACCACCGAAATTTTTATCTGCGTTCAATATCGTATGAATATTAAAAGAACGCTTGCGAAACTATCTTTAGCGTGTATTCAAAATGAAGGTGGCCATTTTGAACATTAACTGTAGCTCATAAATTTTGAAATAAAGCATAAAAACCTTTAATAAATTCTTTCAGTTCAAGCAAAGAGTGCAGATCGAAAACGAGGGCCACTTTACGGCATATTCAGTTTTTAAGCGATATTTATTCTCGCTTACTACTTGCGAAATGGTAAAATCTAAGTCATAAGTATGCATGCAACTTTTGTGGCCAACAATATGGACTATGAAAAATAAAATTAAAATGGCATATTTCAATGAGGTTTTCTGAGAAAAACGACATTGAAAACAGAATTTTCGGGGTAGAAGTGCCAAAATTTTGTGTTTTGAAGTAAATATCTCAAAATCAGCAACCGTAACAATTTAGGACGTTACATCAAGTTAAAGATAATTTGATTCCATAAAAAAACAAGCCATAAAACTTTGCGTTATGATTATTAGTTTTCAAGATATAACGATTTAAGTGAGTCAGGGTACAGGTACGAAACACTTTTATTGGCGAACCTGTAACTCCGTATATTTTGAAAACTGGACCATCCTGCAGAACAATTTTTTGCTCAAAATATATCAAGGAATGCCCTCTTACAAAATTGCCCACCGAGTACCAAACACCCTGTATAGAGAAACTAAAGACTTCGAAAACTACTTTAGAATGCCTATTATTTTTACACATATTTTAATTTAATTCAAATGGATTTTATTAAATTGCGTAGCTTTCTTACAAATAATTAGCTGAGAAGGAAAACCGGTAATAGGCAAAGAGTCCGAGCAACAATCAGTATGTGACCTGCTGGGAATCGATGATGATATTGTGGCGCTTAAAATATCTTGCTACATTGCCAATTAATTGAATACTAGCGAAAATTTAATGACCGGTTGTCTACACGTTCAATATTTATCGCAATCCAACTATATTGATTGATGGATTTCAAAATATCCGGATATTTTCGCGATTCGTATCGTGATCCATCAATACAGCACCCTACACGGTCAATACTTTGTATCGCGATCCAAATATCACAATCCATATTGATCGTGTAGGGTCCCTCCACGATTGGCCATCGCAATGACATGCAGAACAATGCAATACAAAAGCAATTGTGTGTCCAGTTATAACAGTGTCATTGCATTCAAACTTTCAAACGAATGTGGACTGGGAACAATTATCTGTAATATGCCTTGGGACTAAATTAATTTTTCAGTGCATTTTCCGTTTGAAATTGACGGACCGTAATCGAAAGCGAAACAGAAAAAATAAGATTTGTAGAATATTAAATCAATATTCTCAGGAAAGCACTAGAAAACTTAATAGTATTCCTTCACTTTTTGATGCTTATGAATATTGCAGGCTTTTTGTGAAATACAAGCACATATGTAGGTACTTCGTCGAAATCTGAAATTGCACCACAAATCTTTAGATGTCTTGAACAATAATCCCCCGTGACAAATATACATACAAAAGGCACGGGCACAACATACATTTGTTATGCATGCCAGCCGGTGAAGGATCGTTCTGAAACTTAGAAAAGTTTAGATTCTATACAATGAACGAAATATTTGAGGAAAACTTTTGGAAATTTCCAAGAAATTGCAAAATTTCTTCTGTGGCCAGCACTACCATGCTGGTGTTTCGACATTTGCTCTAGTGCAAGCGGAACAAATGGGAAAACTTTGTTTTTACTTCGACTGTTTCTCTGTATTATAAATCAGTATGAGTTGAAGTTCTAATACGAATTCGGTTAAAATTTTGTCAGAGATCGAACCGTAGGTTATCTACATACATACATACATATTTTAGGACGGAAAGTAAGACCATCTTCATAAATTTTATAGCTTAGTTTGTGATAAATTAATAGCATTTGTTATTTAGTGAGATGATGCGGCTAATTTTATGTCTTGATGTATGGGTATTTGAATGTCTTGTATGTTTTTTTAACATGTGACTATTTTACTTATTCAATTTGAGTTTGATTTTTCGACTCAATTCGTAGCACGCATATGTTAAATTAATATGAATGCTTAATAGACTTAAATATGTTTATGCCCCTGAGTGAAAATCGGCGAAGGAAATCTTTCCTATAACATTACCTACTGATCGAGACATGAAGCTGTCGCAAAAATTGTGCGAAGGGGCAGATGGACATGGGACTGACAGTCTTTTGGGAGAAAAGGTAACTTAAATGAGTCATTTATGCGTTCTGCCAATTGAGAGCACAAATTCAAAATGAGAGCGGCCAGATCAAACATCAATCCTGGTTAACTGAATTAGATTAAACCGACATAAATCTAAAGTGTAAAACATAATCGTGTTTTTTAATTAAAAAAAAAAATGATTTATAATTAACAATACTAGCTACCAGACCAAAAAAAATTATGGTTACTAAATTTGAAAATTTGTTACTTAATAGAACTTTAAGGGGGAGGTATGGTCAGAGCAGCACATTTTGTACCCATTTTCAAGATTTTTTTTTAGAAAACTGTTAATAGTTACTTGATTAGGATAATACCTACAGTAAAGAACAACCTTTGAAGAGTATCCAAAAAAAATTTTGTTGAAAAATATCGAAAATTAAGCTCGTGACATGAATTTGACATTTTCGTTCAGGACAAAGAGTTGATTTGCGGTGAGACACATAACTAATGACTGGATCATCGCAAACAAAAAAACCAAAAATAGTTCGTTAGTTTATGAGTTTCTTGAGGTAACGCTGTCGAGTTTTTCCAAATATCTAGCTTATTTATTTTTTGGTATAAGTTTGAAGTCAAAAAAACGAAAAAAACGGAAATTTTTTTTTCGAAATTTCTGTTTTCAGTTGTAAAAAATTCCATAAATAAAAAAAGAAGCAAGAAATAAAAAATATCTCGACAGCGTTACCTAGTAAATTGCCTACAAAAATAGTGTGCAAAATTTCAGAAAGATCGGTCGAGTAGTTTTCGAGTTACATGTTTCACCGACTTGAAATATAAAATTCCTCAAAAAACGCGTTTTAAAATTTTAACTGTGCAGCAAAAGTGCTTGAAAAATTACGAAACACGTGTACCGTAACTGCTCGATGAAATGAATGTATACTACTACAAGTCACATATATAAGTGTTTTTACACAAATATAGCACATACAGGTGTGGATAGAGTGGGAAGACTCTACTATTACGTATTTGAGAGCTGCGCGCGGCTAATAAAGCAGGAAAGGAACACGATTTGTGCGAAAATATGAATTTGAGTTATTTGTATTGTTAAGCCGATAACTTCGTTAATTTTGCTCGGATCGACCTGAAATTTTGTATGGACACTCCTGAGTCACTATACACTAGTCACTAAACAAATTGAAAATGAGCAAAAGAAAAAGTGAAAAATATTCCATGTATTTCTTTTCAAGCTTGAAAGAGAAATCATATTGCTTAAAAAAATTTATTCTGGTTACATTTATATTGAAATCAGATGAGTAAATTCATGATTTAATAAGTAAAAAATTGAAATTATCACCACTTAGTCATGAAATATTTTCGCAGATGTAATAAATTAGTAAATTAGAAAAGCAAATGACGAATGTACATACATTAAAATAAACATAATATTTTCAATTTCATTTTACTTAGTTTTGCAACATGCACATAGTTCTAACTTTATGTGTGTTTGATCTTTATCTTTGGTTGGTCACTCCAAAAAGGTTTAATCATTGTAGTTTGTGTGGACGTTATAATGTGAAATTAACTACAAGTATTCAATGAGAGAAAAGATGCATGACTATTTACTAATTTATGCTACATCGTTCAAAAAAAAGATACTCCTTTACTGCATTTTTAAAATTTCGAAAATTATTTTGAGCACTTATTTCAATTGGTAAGCTATTAAATAATCACGGAGAATGCATGATTAGCGGCTAAATTTATACTAAATTTTGGTTCCCGGATTACTTCGAAAACCATTCTACGTGTACCTACCATGTTTTGCTTCTGTTTCGAGTGGAGAATGACTAAGGTGCATATAAAGAAACTTCAGAACTTTAAATTTGTATAGACTTGAAGTAGAAAAAACATTGGAATAATCAAAAAGGTAATGCTATTGGATAACAAATTGGTTTATTCAGACAAACATTTATAATTTTGTTGTGTAAATGCACAAGAGGAATAAAGTTGCTACGGGCAGTTCCACCCCAACTAATGCGACCGTACTCGATCACGGATTGCACTTGTACCAAAAAAATTGTCCTAAGTCTGCCTTTTGTAAAAATATTTTTGAATTGCCAAAATTTGGATAAAATTCTCTTCAATCGGCTAGAGAGATAAAAGATGCGCTCGCTGTAACGCAAATGGCGATCTATTATCAGCCCCAGATATTTTACACTGACTTTCGCTGCTAAAGGAGGACATGGACAGTTTGCTGTGCGAGTGCACGAGCATTCATGAAATATTACTTTTAGTGGTTCTGAGGAGCACCAGATAAATTTTACGAAAAAGGAATCGCAAAACACTTTTTTTCAGATTCACACTTATAAAGCTTGCGTTTATACATTTTGAGATGTTTCTGAAGTTATTTGCCTCATCAAAATCCGTTTTCCAGATTGGTCCCCAAAAAAGCGCGACTGTATCATCTGCGTAAGCTTGCAAAAAGTAATTACTTGTAAGTTTAGTAAACCATTAAAGTATTTTAGAAACAATATTGGACCTAACACTGTCCTCTGGGTAACACCTACATTAACACTCGAAAAGTTGTAAAATTACACCTCTTATTCCAATTTTATGCATTTTATAGAAGAGTAGATTATGGTCAAACGTATCGAAAGCTTTCCTAAAGTCTAGAAATAAGCCCAAAAATTTTACTCTTTGATCTAGTTTTCATACAATTTTTTTCGTTACATTAAAAATTGCATCTTCTGCACTAAGAGAGTTTTAAAACCATATTAGTACTCTGAAATGATCTTATTTTTCTCTAAGTCTGAAACAAGTCTTTTCTTAATAGCCTTTTCAATGATTTTGGAGATACTCGACAGAAGAGATATAGGCCGATAGTTGTTCAATACAGACTTGTCACCGCTCTTATGCAAAGGTATCACTAACGCTTTTTTAAGTTGACTCGGAAAATAGCCCTGTATCAAATAAAGATTTATAATAGGCGTGTTTTTTTGCTCCTCCATCCAGCAGAGAATAGAGTGTATGCATTGAAAACAACAACACTCCTGTACCAGTGAATTCACTAGTACAGAAATTCTATTCCACATTTGTAGTTCAAGTGCTGAACTATAGAATGTGCTGATAGAAAAAAGAAAAGCTCATGAGAAGTTGTCTTTTTTGCTGTGAAGTGGCTTTGGGTTTTTCATGGTTATGTTGAATGTTTTGAGGAAATTAGAAACAGCCCTCATAATGTGTAGAAAGTTAAAAGAAGTAATCTTCTGTTAGTTCTTTTTCTATTTTCTATTTTCTATCGATTGTCGTAGTGTATATTCGTTATTTTCTCCCTTTATTTTCAGCTATTGGATGCGCAGTTGTTGTTTGACAATCGTTTGAGTGAGTCGATGTGTGTTTTTGTGAAAATGGGAAAAATCGAGTATCGAGCTGTAATTAAATATTTGTTTTTGAAAGGCAATACGCCTACGCAAATCAAAGATGAGTTGAACTCTGTGTACAGGGACTCTGCACCATGATTTACCACAATGACATTTTTGGCAGCTGAATATAAACTTGGCCGTACCAGCTTGGGAGACGATGAACGTTTGAGACGTTCAAAAGCTGCAACCACTGACGATAACATCGCTAAAGCTCACCAGGTGGTGCTAAACAACCGTCGAATTAAAGTGGCAAGTAGAGATACAGCAGACGCTATGCATATGTCCAAAAAACGTGTTTGTCACATATTGAATGAAGATTTCGACATGAGAAAGCTGTCCGCGCGTTGGGTGCCGTGTTTGCTCACGTTAAACCAAAAAATGTGTTCAAATGAACATTTCCAACGCTCCGTTGGCCAAATTGAGGCGCAGTAAATCAGAGTTTTGGCGCCAATTAATTACTGGAGATCAAACTTGGATACACCATCATACGCTCTAAACAAAAATACAGTCGAAACAGTGGACTGCGAAGGGACAATCGGCTCCAAAAGAAGCAAAAACTTTTTTTTTCGGCTTGGAAGATGATGTCGACTTTTTTCTGGGATTGTCATGGAGTTACCTCAAGTGATTATATTCAAACAGGAAAACCATTACATTAGCATACTACGTATCTTTATTTGACAAACTGAAGGTAGGAATTGCGGAAAAATGGCCACATTTGCAGAAAAAGAAAATCATTTTTCACCAAGGCAATAAACCGTCTCACACCTCAGCGGTTGCCATGGCAAAAATCCACGAATTATGGTTTGATCTGCCTGACCATCCATCTTTTTCGCCAAATTTAGCGCCAAACAACTTCTATTTGCTCCCTCATCTAAAAATGGCGCTCGGAGGACAAAGATTTTCGTCAAATGAGGAGGCAATCACCTTCGTGAACAATTATTTTGCAGAGAAAAACGGTGAGTGCTATTTGGACGGTTTAAAAAGATAGAAGCAACGCTGGAGGAAGTGTGTAAACTTACAGGGAGACTATAGTATACGTAAAAAATGTCTTGTATATTTGTTAGGTCGGAAACTTTTTAGCCCACCCTCGTATAGAAGAAAAGCAGCCAAAGTTGCCTTGAAGTAGTGAAGATTATTTTATAGAGCCCTCACTTTTATCAATTATGTTGCTGTCTAGATTTTCATTAAATCCGGTGGCCATCTGCTCTTTACACTCGATTGGAGAACCATGAGATCAAAACAGCCACCTACAGCACTTACTTCATCTTCCGATGCAGATGTTCCTGAGTAAGTTTTAGGTGTATCACACGGCCCTTTGTCCTGAGTCTTTTCCTCTAGTAAGACACTTTTATCTCCCCTTTTAGCACGAATTGAATCCTGTGGTGCTAATATTTTAAAGTCACTACTCTATGGATTCAAATGTAAAAAGTCTAACTCGTGACCAATTTTGTAGACATGGGCTTTAAGTTTTGAAGATTCCTCATTGATGGCAATGGTGTCGGTCACCGGATAGCTCGCTTGACCAGTCAATTACTGGCAGATGATCATTGCTCAATTTTGTTAACTCCACAATATCGTTAGGTTGGGAAAGTTTTGCGGGGATCCATGCAGTAGATTTCGGCTTACTCGCAATTTGGTATTTCACCACTACTTACATTTTTTCTCCCGACAAAATCTTACCCAATTTGTTTACTGCCAGCCTGTGCAAGTCTGCAGATCGCTGATCCTTGCAGGCTATCAGTTCAACTCGGTTTTGACACCATCCGGTATCAAGGTACCTGGAAGTTGGCCCAGGGAAATCTTTAAGCAGATCCGTGGAGAAAATTGAGAGTGCTCTCTGCACCAACTTCCAGTTATCCGGTGAGATGATGCTGTTGCTTTTACTTTTCTCGGTGACTGCCTTTTTGGCCATCTTTAGCTTCCACTGATTCGGCTGTTCAATCGACTTTTATATGAGCAGTCAATATTGCAGAAGCCTGTGTTACTTTTATTAAGATCCGCCCATTTAAGGAAATCCTTGTAAGTTTGTCAGGGGGGATGTTCATGAGTTACTTTAGAATGTGGATGAGCTTATAAAAAAGCGGGGGCCTGAAATGAGTGCCTCAGTTGGCGTTATTCATTAGCTTTGCTTGGCATTATCGGGCTTCTGACTCTCGCCAGTTCTTTTGCCTGGGCACTGTTAGGGACCAACACAGGGGAGGAGATGTAGTTCCAGTACGTCCGTGGAACATGCTTCGAAGCCACTTCTCGAAAGCTCTTGGACAGGGTTCAATTTTATTTCAAGTAATCGCAACGAATGCAAATTATAAGAATCCTAAGAAATGCAAAAATGTTTTCATTTATTTTTAACCCGAGAGAAAGAGAGCTAATTAAGGGAAATGATTTGTTAGTTGTTTTAGAGGTGGATAGTATTTTGTGCTTAGTAAAGTAAGCTATTACACATGAGTATCGATTCACTCCGGGAAAAATGACAAGTGCTACCAACACTAGTGTCCGCTTATCTGGACACATTTTTGATAGAAAAGAAAATATTACGCATCTCTCTTGAGATAAGTTGAGATAAGTTTATTTTTTGAAATACTTAGGAAATATCATAGAAATCAACAAACAGACATAAAATGTCAAACCGAAAGACATCAGTGGTGAATTGGATACGTACATATTATGATTGTAGGATGTGATAGGCGTTAAAATATATTGTTTGCGACTGTGTATAAAATAAACCCATTTGGTGACAAAATATTTGTCAGCCTTATCAAACTGCGAAATATCGCTCATTTTATTGTGCTTGTAATTATTGAATGAGTAACGCATTCATTACACAAATGACAAGCTCCGTAGGCTATGAAACAATAATATTTTTTTGCATAAAACTAACTATGTTTCACTTTGTAATTACATCAACTCATCAATCACATTGCAGTCAACTTTTAACTGTTCAACGTCGAGACGATTGTCTATTAATACCCTATAATTTATAATCACTGTCATCGCTCAGTCGTGGCGTGAACTTCTCACTTGCGATAATTATTAACAACGTGCGAAAATTTCAATGAAAAATTGAAAGTGACACATATCAATTTAATCTTTGATAACATTATCATCATCATCATCATCATCACCACCATCGTCATTGTCGCGTCGAATTGAACTCATTGCCAGTACAAATATTGAAAAATAATATGTGATTCATTGTCGTTTATAACCTATAAAAATCAGCTCAATCAGTTAATGGAAAAAGGAAATTTCATTTTGTCGAACGAAAGTAATCCGAAATGATTGTCACTTCAATAAGTTTGACCATTATACTCTGTGCAATAAAGTAGTTTTGAGAGCTTCAACTACTTACTATCATCCTTGTAAAGACAGATATTGGATTCGAGTTGACGAAGACGACGACCAAGACCACACCACATTCACCAACACGATGTGTTTCGGCTATGAACTTTTACATTCTTATTCATGGTTAGTTTGTACGAAGCACTGTCAAGGAGAAGATGTGATCGAATTCGGTACTTTGTTTGATGGAATTTAGGTGAGATAAGGGTTGGGGATATTTGTTGAGAGGTTTGGTTCATTAGAAGAAAATTAATTAGATATGCTTCTTATTAGTTATTGGCTACACTTTAATTTACTTATAGAGCTTAAGTACAGTAGATTTTCCTATGATTTTATGAGAAATCATGCTAAATTTCTGCTTGTGACCTGTACATTGAGTTCTTGCAAAAATTATGGTCAAACATATTTATAATTGTTATTTCAATTGATATAAAAATTGCAACTCAACGTTTTGTAGCTCAACTCTGCTACATAAAAGCTAAAGCGATGAAAGTTTTTAAGAACTGAAAAATGATAAATCCTTCAAAAGAAAAGAGAATTTTTCAAAAATAGATCGAAGTCTATAAAAATGCAAATATACCCACCTACCAACCAGAGCGCTCTGACAGAACGCAGTGGTAATCCCCTGAACTACATTAAATTATTTGGATTCGAGCATATTTTTCAAAAATATTAACTGTACAATTATTGTTATAAAAGCTCCGATTGAATATGAATAAAACCCAGTCTTTGCTGGTAAGCCAAATAAGAAGCGGCGACCAAACTTTTTAAAGAATTTTTTTCCTTAAAAGTTCAGCTTAAGAAGCCTGATTTGCGTAGGGGCGACAGAATCGCCAAAGCAAAGTCTTTGCTAGTTCTGCTTAAAAAAAGATAGTTTGATTTGCGTAGCGGTGACAGGATCGCCAAAGCAAATAAAGCAGATTCTTTTTCTCTCTGAAAGGGCTAATTGTAGCCAGGCGACAGTGAAGACCAGGCCCATCAGTATCAACTAGAAGCGGAGCAAACTGCAGCGCTAGTCAGAAAAGCAGTCACCGAGTTGTCTGATTACCAGACTGTCTCATTACAATACTAAAAACATCTTACAAACGTTGAGCTTCAAACGTAGAAGGAATTTGAAATCGATGATAGTATATTCAGGAAAGTAGTCTAAAAAATGCTATTTAAGAACACAGATTATAACGGAACTATGACCTCTCTGATATCACTATGTGGAAAACCCTGAATAAAAAGGGTGATGGACTGATTAAACTTCACCTTAAAATACTAGCTACTACCTTAATGATTGCTCAAGAAAAAGCTTTATTCATGGGTTTGGTTCGTAAAACAAAGCCGAAAAGGCTAACATTTTACTCGGTCATTGTGTTTGTAGAAATACAGCATCAAATCATACAAAACGACATTTGAAAACTATTCAAACAATGTTTTCAGACCTTAGACAGCGCCAAAAGTCAATTTCTTATTCCTTATAAAGATGATGAGTGAATCAAATATCAACAGGATTTTTAATTCGAAAAAGTTGGAATAAGTTATGGAAGCTGTGCAAATGAGCTAAAGTTCCCTAAAGTTTGTGCTAGACGAGTCCTTCACCTTTTGACTGAAGATCAGAAGTGGAGATGTTTGGAGGTTTTTCGGACACTTGCAGCAAGGTTTGCTGAAGAAAGTGATTCAGTTTTGAGTTGGATCATCATCTGTGATAAAACATGAGTCCATCATTACTCCTTCGAGTAAAAAAAAAATGGTATAGAGTGGCGAAAATAGTGAGTGAAAGCCAAGGCTTAACTCTCAAATTGTCAGGGTTCTTACAGGAGTTTCCCTGGACGGTCAAGGCATTTTGCACATAAATTTTTTGCATGAGCAACGCACAATTAATGTTGTTTACTACTGCGAGCTATAGAATAAAGCGAAGGCTGCGTATCGGCACAAGAGGCGAAGTCAACTGATTCGAGATGTCATTCTCCTCCATGATAACGCCAGGCCCCATACTGCAGGTCTTACGGTCTCGAAACTTAATGAAATGCACTAAACAGTGACTTAATAATCCACACTACAGTCCAGACCTAATGTTTTGCGATTTTTATTTGTTTGGACCGCTATATCTATAGGAGGGCAATGATTCGAAGATATTGCAGAAGTGGAGAGGCTCGTGATTGGCTCCTGCTATAAACAACTTCATTCTACGATACTGGAATACAAAACCTTCCTTCTAGCTGGGTATAATAAATTTTTAAAGCAGGAAGCGTAAATGTTTCTCATTTTTTAATAAATAATTGAAAAATATAACTGATCCACCATTGCATGATGTAAAACCTAGCCACAGGAAAAAAAGCTTACACGTTCCCTTCGTTTGCTGAATTGAATACGCTCAGGTAACATTTTTGATAATTTTTCATGCTGTTGTTTGTGTTAAAATTTCCTGAATTTGGTTTTATTTTATTTAAAAAAAAGTTAAAATCGACATATGTCATGGCAAGGTGCATCAAACGGTTGGGAAAATGAGAGTCATTTTCAGAGTCGTGTTTCGGTGCTCGATGTGAAAAAATTTCCAATTCATTTTTTTTCTAGCTGCGGACAAATTTCAAACGAATTGTTCCTCTCCAAAAATTCCCAATATGAATTAGGTGAATGCATTTGAATTTAACCAAACGTTTCGAAAATAATTCGAAATAATTCGAAATTCGAAATAAGTCTTATTCTAATGATTTGTTTTGAAACGTGATATAAGGTAGTCATGTGCTTGCTACCCAATTCGAAAATTATATATACGAAGATGGATTACAAATGTAAAAACAGGTAAAATAGGAAGTTCAACTCTAAGAAGGTATTGTTATTTAAAAATTATTTTTTTTAAAGAAAAATACTAGGAAAACCTTCAGAAGTTCAGAATAGTTTTTTTTTTATTTCAGCATAACTAAATATTTTCATGTACATAGATTCACACTGAAACTCACATACAAAGCGATAAATACAGAGCAATTGTTTAAAGCCACCAAAAGCATGAATGTATTATTTTTTCACCAAAATATTCCTATATTTAACAGCAAAATAAGTTTTTGAAAAAACTCGTCTAACCAATGTTACTATAATGCAAAATTATAAGCCACATGAAACTGCTTTTGTATATAAAACAAACCGTATAAACACCAAAATGAGGAAAATAAAATATTTACTATGGGGTTCTTTAGGAAAAGAGGAATTCAAAAAGAGTAAAAGGAACAATCAAAACAAATCTAAATGTTTGTAACAATGAATCGAAATAATCTAAGTTTCAACTCTTTTTCCATTCACCTTAACTTAAGTTCGATAATAAAACTGTAAAATGAACACTAACGCTGCAAAGGCAATGATTCAAAAGGTCTTGATTTATTTTCCAGCATTCAAAAAATAGTTGAATAGATCCATTTGTACAGTCCTGCCTCGTTTTTAATTCTTTCCTACTGATTTTATGATTTAGTATAATAATTTTGAAAGCTCTGCAGTTGAAAATGACTCGAGAAAATTATTTTTGCAGTACTATATTCTATTTAATGCCCCCCTCTTGTGTCTCGACTAATGCATAATCTCATTTGATTGTTCAATACAATAAGCAGTTCACTGTCCTCATCAAGAGAATTTGCATAGCGTTTAATTAGTCCCCCACTGATTTCTGACTTGCTCTTTCTTCTTTGAATACACTTTTGACTTCCTGTGTTTGTTTCATACCATGTATGCGGCCAATTGCAGCTATTTTTAAGATAGATTTGAACAGCTTTTCAAGGCATTGAAAGTCATTTCCGGCAATTCAATCTTAAAGATGAAAAGTAGAACATTACTATGTATTAAGGATATAGAATAAATTATGTTTATTGCTAAGAAACTGCTCAAAAATATTTAATTTTGGAAAAAATATCATATGCAATATAAATAATAATGAATTGCTGTTAAGCTCCATTAAAACAAAGAATTGGGATAAACAAAAGCAGAGAGGAGAACATCATTTAAAATCACGTGGGCGTATAGATCATATTAATAATAGAGTCCAAAATCTACATAATACTGTTTTGAACTACTCTGCATATGTTTTTGTTTTGCATTAATTCTATATTTACAGTTTCATGCATGCATTATATTTAAAGTAATTATTTACAAAAATAAAATGCATCAGCAGACACAGCTCCTTACGCAACGTCTTGCTGTCTACGAATGGTGCAATATCCTGGCATCGAAGTAAAGGTGATTTTGATTTTTACCTGTGATGATTTTGAACAAAGCTGATTTCCATAGGAAAGAGGGAAACCACAGCGTAAATAAAATTAAATCTTAACGCTAGCGAACGTTTTTTATTTGTAATTTAAATCCAGCATAGTTTAATACACTGGTAAATATTGACACATATCTTAAAAAAATCGATTGGATCTACACCTCCAGTTTAATTAAAATTGGATATTCGTATCACCAATGAACTAATGAGCCAACAACAGAAGAATAGAAGTCTGCCCTCTGTAGAGAGCTAAAAGCGAACTGACTGTTCATCAATAGGTTCGCTCTCCTCAATCAATTCTTTAATATTTCCCGTAATTTTTATCTTTTTTAATTCATTTAATTTTGGAAATTGAATTTTAACTAAGTGATTTCTGAAGTATGCTCTGTTTCGCATTATACATCAGCTTTTAGTAAATACACGACGGATGTGACCACTAGCTGTGGTTTATATTTTTTTATTGTTTTATTTTCTGAATACTTACAGCTGCGACCTTATAGAGTTATATTTCAACACTTAGGCAAGTTTCTGTTTTAGTCGTAATATATACTACAATAAACCAGATATAATAACTAAGATAAAGCTCGGTAGACTCCGGTGGGCAGAATACCTAGCTCAAATGAGGCCGGAGGATCCGCCTCGGAAAATCTTTTACGGCAGACGTGAGCATGGGAGACATTGTCTGCGCTGGAGGGACGGCGTGGACTAGACCGCTTAGAGTTTAAAGGTGCCCATTTGGATGACATCGGCTCACGATCGGTAGCGATGGAAAAACTTGTTGACAGCGGCCAGAACCGAACCCCAGTTGTAGCGTCGATGATGATGCTAATTTCTTTTATCCTACAAGAGCGAATATCTCCATAAGCTAAACCCATCTTCAGACAACATCAGAAAAGATCACCAAATAAACAAGTGATCAGATTTTCGTCCGACCCTTCGTAGCAATGGCAGCACCGGTGGAGGTGACGGCTTCGGAATAGAGACTTTATTCCGTGGATATTCAAAGAAATACACCAATGTGACGTATGGTGAAATATCAACCGCATGACGTACCCAATCGAAACGCTTACTGCTTGGCAATTTAGGACATTGTCACCTCAATTATTGACCACTGTCATCTTTCATGGACTCCGATTTGCTGGCAGCAAATTGACTAGCGCTGTTACACGGTCGATCCTCTACGACTTTCAATGAAATTTGCTGGCATCTAAACTAAACTAACTCGACTATATCTTTCTGCCTGGCTTTTCCAGCTACTTGTATTTGTGCAATATATCTTTCCTTAGTATCTACGGTCATTTTTAATTGCTCCATATCCCTGCGATAAGTATCTGCAGATTCCTGCAGACGTTCGATAGCTCCTTGGAGAAGTTGAATGCTCGAGACGACGGCGCCCAAACCCTCCATCTCTTGCCCTTGACTTGATTGTCGTTTCGATGTTTCTGTATCGTCTTCGAACTCAAAGAACTCCTTGTCATCGGATCCAGCGAGCTTTTGGCTTCGCGTTTTACGAATGTATTCAATCCTAACTTTAAAGTGAAAACTATATTATGGCAGCGTCAGACAAGGTTTAATCAATTTTAAAAGACATTTGTTTAGAACCGCATTGAACCCACAAAGAATGTATTGAGCACTTATGTATAACTAACTAACACTTTATGTAGCCAAATATGATAAAGCTTGTTAAAATAAACAGTTGCAATTGATCAGTTTGGAAACAGGGTTCAACCAGTCTCAAATGTTTGTAGCTTAAAAATATAGGCATGTTTCAAACAAAACTGCATCAATCCAAAAAGCAATACATAAGACAATCAGCACCATCAGCTCAAAAGACATCCTTACTAATTTAAGGGTGCTCGATGGAAAAGGGTCGAAGCTCATTAGGAAACCCAGGAAACGCTGGTCCTGCTCTGTCGACAAAAACTGCGCATCGTTGCTTAGATTTTCAAATTGGAGGTCGTTAGGTTGCGACGATTGGATATATTTTCGCCTAGAAGCTAAGGCCCAAGTGAGGCCTGTAGCGCTTTGATGACAGCGAGCAATACATATTTGCATTTTGGTTAGAAAAGACCCTTTGGCAACACATCAAATTGACTTGACAAAGCAGTAACAGCTTGAAGTAAATTCTTGAATTCAAAACATTAAAGAGCAGCAACTATTTTCTAGTGATCTTCCGATTAAAAAAATTAACTACTAAATTCTCAAATCAGTCTAATCGAGTGCAGCTCCAAGTGACGCCACTCTCTCCTTCTCGAACGCACATGTATAAATGCAGCAAGTTTCTTTCGATGTGAAATTGATTGAAAAGTTGATAGTGTTCTTTCGGGCAAACTTCATCTCAGGCTAATCTCTACAATGGAATGAGAAAATGAAAAAAAGAGATGAGGAACCGAGACACAGTGCAAGTCTCATCCATTGAAAACTATGAATACTCTTGCGAGACACTCAATGGATGGATAAAGCTACTTTCGAGAAATACAGTTTCTGTGACGTCATAAGCACAGGCAAAATGACAAACCAGCGTGACCATAGCTGCATGAGATTAGATGAATATGATGGTTCTTACATACTCAACTGCATACATCTATAGAAGCACAGCTTTTGACCAAAAGTATGAAGGTACTAGTTTTTAAATACGGGTCTTATCTATTTGCTAGAGATGTAGTTTTTATCTACTTCAGGGAAATTTATAGTTGCTTATTCTACTTTTATATATACATACTCGTATATATGTATATAGCTAATAGCTTGTGGCTACAATGACATTAGCTGAATGTCAATAATTTTAAGTAGTTTGTAGCTCCTAAGAGATTGGAATTGAAGTGGATCCTGCACAGGTAATAACACTTTTACATCTTCAGTGTTTTTATGTAAAAGATTCTTATTTGTAAAAACATGTCAGGGAACAAACCTCTCAGCTCGAATTTGAGTGTTCTAGTTGATTTTCTGAGGCTTTCAAATTATTTATCTATGTCCTTTAAGAGTTCCTGTACCTAAAGTATTGGCTTTTAACTGCACCAACTGTCAATCGTCAAAGTTCTACCAGAGTGAAATTCCATTAAGTACTGCATTCTTAAGCGATTAGCTAGAATGATAACACTAAGCCACTTCATTGCCTTTCTATTGTTCCTGATAATTTGCGATAAATATTCAGCACCATAAAGCGACGATTTATTTGAATAATTTATAGTCCTCCTTGCATTGTCTGATAAGTCAATTTATATTACCAGTGGATATAATAGGCAACGAACGAATATTTTATCAGCCTAGGCAACTTTAAGTGAACAGCCTAAGGATAGAGAAGTGATTTATATACGAGACTGACACAATGTGCGCGTCTGTTGGGACATGCTCAAGTCGTCGAAGACAGAACTCGAGCTGAATCAAAAGCATTGGGCCGAAGTTTATGCATATACAGATGGATATGCACGTAATTGGTTCATTTAAAGTTAATTTGAAATGATTTTTCGTTTAGGAAATTTAAGGAAACGGCAAGCTTTTGCTATGGCTATCGCTCGAAGATAGATTCATGATTTTAAATGATAAAACTGAACAGGTTGTAATTAAAGCCAACTAAATTACTAAATCTTTTAGAAGCCATCTTTGGAGAATCATTTTCTGAACAATGAGTTATTAGCCGTCATTTGTTTTTCCTAGGCTTGAACTGCTAAAATGAAGTAACGAAAGGAAGTTAAAATTAGCCATGATTAGTATGGAAGTTTTTTATTATGTCATATAAAATACTGATCTTTGTTTGCGTAAGCTTAATACAAATAGACGCAAGTACATTATCGTCCATGACGTACGTATTATGTCGCCTCTACATTACGACCCATTATGAGCCAATGCAGATTATCACCATTGTGTAGGCGGGCGATGGCTTGTAGTGGCCGACAGTGGTGACGAATTGAAATGGTGATGGCCGAAGTTGGCTTTGTGAGCGGTTTTTCTAAACACGTCAAAACTGGCTATCATGCGCAACCGAGAAATCATGACTGGCCCTTGTAGTGGCCCAGAGTGTAGAATCAACTTTGTGATGGTGGCCATAATGGCAGCCATTGCAGTGTCGGTAGCAGAATGCAGAGGCAGCATTACACGTAATCGGTCACAGCTGTAGCAGAAAAATCTTCAACCTAAATCTCTTCCGCAACTTCCACAGCAGTTGCAAAAATCACATCTGGAGAAACCATTGCAGCACGATATGCTTCTGCCTGCTAATGAACAACGTAATACTCATTATTAGATGTTTGGGTCAAGCTACAACCATTTAATCCTGTTCAGGAAAATTACTTCAATGGTTTTATAAGAGCTACTGGGCCGCCTCTGCAGTTTTTTTAATCGTGAGTTTTTGCGAATACATAATAAAATATGGGAGCTGGAAAGTTTGTAAAAAACTTACTTCAGACGATCGTTTCGGGGGCTCTTTAAATTGACATAGTCATTTTCTTCACTTTAACTTATGGCCCACTATCGTTTTAATCAAGACCCTCGAACATCGTCGGGGTCCTGTAAATTTTCCGGAAGATCGAACTTGAGTTTCAGTCAACCAATTCACGTAAATCTTATATTTATATTTTGTTTATAAATTATCAACTATATTATCAGAATGTTGGCAGTCTTAGAGCAAAACTGCAACAATTCAAGCCTTACTCCATAACTTCCTCTGATGGCTTTATCTGTATAACGGAAACTTGCCTCTCTGCTGATATTTGCAGTGAAAAATTCAGCTTCTATATTATATTTTTAAGAGTGACCGTAGCGATAAGTAGCCTAACACTATAATTTAGGTTTCTTTCTGTCATGACTTAGACATTGGCACAGCTTTTACACCATTTAACTCTTTAGTTTCTAGTCTAGTGTACTTTTACACTCACAAGTCATGCATACGCAAATTTTTTAGTCCGCCTTGGCTCTCTATTGTTTTGCCTGTTGCTTTCCATAAAAAAGACAATGCTCATGTAGAATATTTTCACAACTCATGTGACCAATCGCTTTTTTCTAAGATTCCGATTAAAGGTGAAAAAATTATATACAGAGAGGTTGCTCTCCTTTCTAATAACTCTAAACCCTTCTGGTCCTATATTGATTCCCTTAGAACTACCAAATAATAATTCCCGGGAAGTTTCACTTTAAGCGATTATATTGCCGCTGATTCCCAATTTTTTCTCCTCCACTTTCACACCTTCAAACCCTCTCAGTCGTTCCAACATACCCACTCACTTTTACAAACTTGTCTTGGAGCTCTTATGACCCTTCTTCTTGAAATTGCCCTCCTTAATATCTCTTTTATACCTTACTTCTAGCAGTCACCCAGATAGAGCTCCAAATGCGCTATTGCGTCACTTTACTTTTCTTTATGTGTTCCTCATTTATGTTTGTTGACTTTAAGCGTATTTACTAATGCCTGTACCTCTGTTTGAAAATTTGCCTATATTTTTCTGATCCCAAAATCGGTGAATATTAAGAATGTTTCCAACTACAGTCCTCAATCACTTCTCTCCTGTTTGCTGAAATTGCTTGAACGAATTATCCACAACAAACTTTAGAGTGCCATAAGACATTTCCTTTTCAAAGTGCAGCATGCGCTCATCAAAGGCTACTATACATCTACAAACTTGGTCGCATTTGTGAGTTTGGCTGCTGATTCGTAAAATGATGGACTACAAAATAGCGTCATCTTGGGTCAATCATAATGGGTCAATTCGATGTTGTCTTCTTCTCATCAGGAGATCTGCAACTTTTTTGCTGACCATTTTCAAGAAGTTTTTGGTCCAGCTAGCATCCCAACATTGTATCAATTCCCAGGTGCGACTCAAACAATTTTTGCTGAGGTTATGACCATATCGAGGAATAAAATATTTACTGCCATTATAGAACTTGACAGTAACAAGGGCCCTGGACCTGACCTCCTTCCTACTACTTTTCTGATCAAGTGTGTAAAACAACTGTAAAACAACCCTTCATACTATATTCAATAATTCTCTCTCCTCTGGACTATTTCCTTCGCATTGAAAATCTTCTTATATTACACCAATTTGTAAAAGTGGCGATAGACATTTTATTCAAAATTATAGAGGCATCGCCATTCTATCCGCTATTCCCAATTTTTTTGAAAAAATCATCTATTGCCAACTTTCTCCTCTGGTCGACGCTCGACTGAACGAGCAGCAGCATGGATTTAGAAAAGGTCGTTCTACTACAACTAATCTTATGGTGCTTGTTTTTGATGTTTTGTGCAATGAAAGATGATCAAGTTGAAAAAGATGATCAAGTTGACGCAGTCTATACAGACTTCAGCAAAGCATTCGACCGAGTTGATCACTCCATTTTGATCCCCAATCTGAAACAATTCGGAATTGCCGGATCTTTACTAAAGTGGCTCGGCTCCTACCTCCACGATTGCTTGCGATTCGTGAAATTCCAAGGTCTTCTTTCTAAGAAAGTCAACATTAAATCCGGTGTACCTCAAGGAAGTCATCTTGGCACTCTTTTTTTAAATATTTTTATATCTGACATATCGGAGGTTTTATCTGATATTCCTCATTTACTATATGCGGACGACCTCAAAATCTACCATGTCATCAAGACACCATCTGACGCTACCTTTTTTCAGTCTAAACTGAACTCTCTAGACCGTTGGTGCTCCGCGAACAAGCTCTCACTTAACATTGCCAAATGCCGCGCAATTAGCTCCTCTCGGAAAACTGGATGCATTCGTTATACGTACCACCTCAACAACACTGCACTCAGCAGCGTTGACAACATATTAGGTCTCGGTGTCACCCTGAATGAAAAGCTCCGCTTCGATCTACATTACGATAGAGTGCTTTCCCGTTTCATTAAGCGACGGGCCAAAGAGTTTAAGAATCCTTGGGCTACTAAATTCTGATATATTTCACTCGTGCGTCCTCTTCTCGAATATGCGTGCACTATCTGGAACCCGGCTTTCGATATTCACAGTCAAGGATTTGAGTCGGTTCAGGAGCAGTTTTTACTATTTGCTTTGAGATATCTTGTCAACCCTTATGATTTCAGTAATCTACCATCATACGAATATCGCCTTAAATGTATTAATTAGTTACTCCTTGCGTCGAGAAGATTAAGGTTATCTGCCTGCTTCAGCTTCGATGTCATCAGAGATGTGGTTAATGTCGTTTACTTGAAAGAAAAGTTTGTGCTCAATCAGCCCTTGAGAGTCACTAGATCCCGACGATTGCTATGATATTGCATTATATAATAGGTGCTTTTCAACTACGATCTCCAAATCAACGTTTAAAAATAACACCAGCAAGGCTCTCTCTTTACAGTCTCCCCCATCCCCCACCATACTTACAAATATGTATTGAATATTAAATTTAAATTTGGTATTTAATTTGTTAGTCATTTATTTGTCATTTGTAATTTATTTTCTGCTTTATTTGTTGTCTGTTTATAACTAATTTTATTTATGCACTAGTTATTAGTTTTGTATTTATACATAGTTAGTTTTATTTTGAATTTGATTCGTAATTTTATGCCCATACTATTTTATTTTATTCTTTTCATACATGTACGCCTTGCTTGGTAAATAAATAAATAAATAAATTGTTAGCCAAATTTGGTAGGATTGTGGTTGAAATGGGGCTGCCAGCTATAATTTTTTGTCATATCTTTACAATGCGATGTTATTTTGAAATTTTCAAATGGAAAAGATCTTGTAGTGACAATAAACAAAAACTATTTGGATTTTGACAATTTGAAAATTTTCGCGGGCCCTAAATTTCTTCTCTTTCTTTTCTTTCAAAGCAAACATTGGACCCAAACGAAATTCAAAGAGTGGATTGACTTCAACGTGAAGTAGATGTGCTTTGGCAAAGGGTTGCTAGCTCGAGGGATTTTTATTATTTTCGTATCAAGCGCATATGTTGTAGGAGATGCTACTTTCAAAGTTTTAAAAGATAAGCATCCAATAATAAATACAAGTGGGAAGTATTTCGCTCTCCTAAAGTTTGAAATTCACGCAAAAGGTAGCCCGTAAAACCATTCCTTCCTATTAGTTTCAATGCATTCTTGAGATCAAAGTAGCCCATGGCTTTCGAAACAGGCTGGCTGTAATAACGAGCACATGTGGTAGAAAATCTGAACGTTTCCTCAACTTTTCTCCGAACATTAGGGTTTCTAGCGGTTCTGATACGCTTGCGTTTATTTGTATGTATTGGCAGTTTCCATTTTGTAATTGGATCAAAATATCTGCTAAATGGATTCATAAATAAATAAGTAAACAATAAATACTACAGATCATTTGGACTTACCACAACATTCGGATTTTTCCTTCAAAAATCTTCAAATTTTCTTAGATCGTCCAATGCTTTCATATTCAGGTCCGATACTCCTCATTTCATCTACTATTCAGTAACTGAGAAAATTAAGCTATAAACTTGAAGAAGAAAAACAATTAATTATGAATGATTCTTGCGCACACTATAATTTGATGCTGCCCTCATCGACTATAAATACTCATATTTTGCCAAGCACACACTCACACACACACTCTCAAAATAAAAATAAAGCTCAAAATAAAAATTCGATGCAATGACATTTGCTAAATCTTATATAAGTCAACCACAGACCATATTTGAAAATATCTTCCATAATCGTCTTAAATGTCAATTCAAGAAATAATCACATTACTTTCCCCTGTAGTACGTACACTCAGTTTAAAGGACAAATCAAATAGAATATCTCAGCAACCATATTGCTTTAGAAAAGCTACAAGATCCTGGATCAAATGAATGAGTCATAAATTAATTACTGTTAATGAAATACGAAATGCAAAAAAAATCCTATCTCATCTCATGCTCTCCATTACTCTAATTGAGCCATGTTCATGTCTTCGAAGTGGAAATCTAATTAACATGCCTTCCATTCTAGGTTAAGTATTCGGGTTCCTGTTCTTTCACCTAGCACACAGAGAAAATAAATCGTTTTAGTCAAGAGGTTACTTGTTTCTCAACGATTTTTTCGTTGTTCGGCTTTGAATGGAAACTTTTCGAGAGTGTTGTAATCGTAGCATAAAAGAGCATCACCACACTACAAGTCGTATTACTAAAGGCGAAGAAAAGCAGATGTTTTCAGCTTAGAGAAGTGTCAGTGAAAATAATGAGATCTACATTATACGTACAACAAATCGTTAATGTGAACTGAGAAGGATTAGAGATGTTATGCTGTAATTAATGAATTTTCACCGAAGGGTTACGGAATTGCGAAGATACGAACATTATTTGCTTGGATAGTCAAAGAACACCTGTGTACATGGTGTGGTATTACGTGAATACGAATGTAATATAAAATGGTATAGCTTGAGTAATGATTCAGGTTAGATATGGTATAGTGAGAATTTATAAAAGCATATAAAACTTGAGATATTTTTCAAGTCATTGAAGATTTCTTTAAACTAACCGGAATAAAATCTTCTTTAAGCTAACAAAAATAAGGTAGCCCGGTATCTCTGCTCGCTAAGGCGTCAGGCCGAAAAACGGCGTGCTACGGGGCCTGCGGGTTCGAATACCGCCAGTGCCATGGCTGTAAATGTGAGTGCGTGTGATTATCTATGCGGGTGGCAAATGGGCCCGGGCTGGTGGCCTGATGCTGGCCGCATTCCCGGCAGCCCTCTTCACTAACCTAACCTAGCCTAACCTAACAAGAATAAAATCGGATAATATATTTTTCTTCTTTCGAATATCACTGCGAAAATTGCTCAACGATATATCAACAAGATATAGTGCAAATGTATTTAAATCCCAAATCAATTTCAGATAATTTGAACATTTACTTCACACGCATGTTACCAGCTTCAGAATCAAATATGAGCTCCAGAAGCACATGCAGTTTGTGCCAGGAAAAGGATCTCATACAGATATTTTAGATGTTTCCTCAACCAGAAGTAAACAGTTTGGGGTTATTTACATCTTGAACAAAAGCGAACGAAGCATGCATGCATAAATTGAACCAAAAATGCTATCGAGAATGGGGCAATCTCGGAAGAAGTTATGAGTAGAGCTTTTATGGTAGGGAAATTCGTTTCCACATATGATAATACAGTCATTTAAGATCATTTTGTAGTTACTTCAAGACTTTAACTAAATTTAGTAGCATAAGCTCTCACTTGGGATGGTATTAGTTGAATGATATAGAAGTTGTGAGTCATAAACTATTCGATAGTACATTATTGCCTTCTAAGAATATGAAATGATATTGGAAAGTGCTAATTATGTTAGCAAACAAATGGAATATATAAGTAAATATTTAAATTGTAATCATTATCGATCAACAATAAATTGTTACAAGTTTGAAATCTTATTAAAAAATCATGCATTCTCATGGTTTAAAGAAACCACTGGTACTTTTTGCTTGGACCTTCTCGAGCGGTAAACAATTTATTGTTAAGTTAAAGTTCACTAAACAGGGAAACAAGCTAGAATTTAACACACCTGAACTTTCAAGACTGTGCAGGCAACTCTGTAGCTACAGCAGGCTCCTGAAAAAAAATCCTTCAAATCATCGACCCTCCTGAAAAATTTTTGATTTTTGAAAGCGAATTCAAATTACTGATAAATTTTGACTTTTGTCCACTAAGTCAAATAAAAGTTTTCAAAATTCTGCGGTAAACAAGAACGCCAACCCGTGATCAAATTACCTCTATTTTCAGCACTGAAAACTTCTGTTCTCGAGAACTGACGATCGGATAGTGCGATCAATATAAAATGTACAGGACATGTTGGTATTAACTAGAATCAGGTTTGATAGAAGTGATTTTGAAATACGGGCAACACTGTGACAGTGGTGCCATTTGGAAAAATTGCTGAAAAAAAAATAATTTTTGGCCTATAGCTTCCGATTTAGCCCCCAGATTTTAACAAAATTCTCGTAGTAGGTGAATCTTAGTCTAAGATAGATTTCGTATTGATTTGATTTGAAAAATTAGTATAGGGTCGCCAGCTATGGCAATTTTTGTCTCCTAAATATTGAAAATTTGCTCAGGAAAAAAAAAAGTTTTTTTTCCTATAACTTCCGATGCAGTAATGAAATCAAAACGAAATTAGTATAGGGTCGCCAGCTATGGCAATTTTTGTCTCCTAAATATTGAAAATTTGCTCAGGAAAATAAAGGTTTTTTTCCTATAACTTCCGATGCAGTAATGAAATCAAAACGAAATTCATGTGATGAGTGGATCTTGATGCATTCCTAATTCTGTAAGAATTTCGTTGAAAAATCGTGAAAGAGTTGCCAGCTATGATGAATTTCGTCATTTATTGACATTTTTATATCGAGCGATGCTGTCATAAAATTTCGAAATGGGAATGATCCTGCAATGACAATTAACAACAAATATTTACGTTTCAAAAATTTAAAAAGTTTGGACGATGGTTACCCTAAAATTTAATTCACTCCTATAACTTACAGCGCAGCCATTCAATCGAAACGAAATTCATAGGCTGGGTTTAATACAACGTGAAGCAGCTATGGTGGTAGCACATGATTGCCAGCACCATACATTTTCGTAAATATTGCACCAACAGACGCTTCGATTTTGTATTCATAAGCAAAGCATTTACAATAAAATAAGCAACCGATATTTAAATGTTCCGAGTTATGGAAATTTTTCGGATGGCAGCCCCAGACATAGTTTAATCGCTGATTCTTTTGATGATATCCTTATATGAAAACGAAATTCAAAGGATAGGTTGATTGAGCACGAGCATGTTATGGTAGATTTATTGCAGCTGTGTTGGACAAATGTTGCCAGCACTGAGCATTTTCATCGTTTGTGCTATAGAAAATGCTGTCAGAAAATGGTATTTGTTCCTTTGAGTAAGAAATGGTTAAGATACTACAAAAAAGTGTATAGCGTCTTCACACATTTTTAAATCCCTGACATAACTTTTTCGAAAATTAGTTTTCTAGCGGTTCTAATGCGCTAGACTTTTTTTCATTGGAGTTAAAAATGGCACCACAACCATAGAGGTACCCACAATCAAACCTTGTCAACTCCAGTACCCAATAGTATTCAAATCATCTTGGGAATTAGATTATGATTTGATGACCCGGTTAGAAATTTGAAACAGAAATTTGGAGTGTTCAAAAAATACGTAATTTGGTGTAGCGATACCGTTCTTGTGAAAAGTGAAATATCAAAAAAATTTTAACTAGCTGTGTAGAGTGAGCATTTATCATAAGCTAACGCGTAACGATCTGATCTTTTTGTCTACCTAATGACTCTTTCATCAAGAAGAACCGTAATTAGCGCATGCCTAGCCCTTTGATATCATTAACGGAACAGTTAGTATAGCAGCTCTCTCCAACCGAATTACTTTCAACAATCAAATAAGACGCACTAGACATACAAGCCTCCTTAAGGAATACCATTTATGGGTATAATGAACCCATCAATAGGTGCTGTAGAACATTCAATCCTGTAAATCATCACTTCTCTTCAGGTATCACCAAATCTATTTTCAAAAATAGCTTGACAAAGACCCTATTAACTTCTTAACCTACTTATTTCCCATCCTTATTCGCCTAAATGCATATAAGCATTAACTTGAAATACTTGCATATTCTAGTTTGTAATACTTGCATATTCTATTGTAATATATATTGTATCATGCCTTGTTTGGCAAATAAATAAATAAATTTTCGATGACTTTTAAGCACTCATCGATCACATAGGGTGAAAAAGTTCCAAATTATTATCAATATTATATACACGCTGAAAAATCATTGTTCTACCCTTAATATATTTTGCAGCTAATATATTTATATTAAAAACATTTCTTAACATTATTATATTGACCTAGCAATAACATTATATTGCCCGCACATAGCATTCTTAAAATGTTATATATTGACATGCGTGTGGTGAATTTTTCTGTTACAATATTACATTAGTAGGCCAATATTAAATAGTAACATGGCAATAAGTTATATTAGCATCTTACAATACTATATTGACACACCAATAATATATATTAACATGCCAATATATTATAGTAACATGGCAATAAGTTATATTAACGTCTTACTATAGTATATTGGTATACCAATAATTAATATTAACACGCCGTCGATACGATTTTTCCATAGTCCCAAGAGGTCCCCCATCTATGTACTAACCGCGCCCAACACTGCTTAACTTCGATGATCGCGCAACATTAGGTTATTCCAGTGTGCTATTGCCGCATTAAATATGAACATCCTAACTAACAATACAAGCAATGTACTTTGTTGTATGACCAACAATTTCACCACCCTTGCTTAATACATTTATATTAGCATAATAATATATTTATGTTAAGATGTTAAAACATTTATATTTACAGATGTTCTGAATATAAAAAGTTAACAGCTTAATATGTAATGTTAAACTGCAAATATAATATTGTAACTTGCTAACATACAATATTGAGCTGTTAAAATTATGTATTAGGGACAATGCTGTTACTATAACAATATTAAGATGCTAATATATTGATTTCGGTCATTTCTCAGCGTGTATATATGTACAAAATGTCAGTTATCTTTAACCGTTTGGCGCCGGTTTACTTTTGAGCGTGTCTTAAATGTGAATTGGATAATGTTTTGGAATTTTGTAGCCCCATGTGTGCGCTATGTGCCTAAAAAGAGATCGGGAAAATTTGAAATGTTTTGAAGTGCGATAACTTTTCACCAAATTATCAGAACTTTATGAAATTGTCAGGACATATTAATATTATTAATTTGTCAATTTGTGTTGCTTTCGATTAGCGTGTTGGCAACCCTGTATCTAGGGCAAGTGCTGAAAGTTAAAACCTTGAAATCATCGACTCTCCTGACAAATTGTAGCTTTTTGGAAAAAAAGCAACGCATATATTATTCTTATGCTTTGTCTATAAAGCCAAAGGAAAACATTTGCAATTTTAGGACGGGCAAGAACGTTAACCCTATCCCAATTTATTTATCTTTTTAGCATCAAAAACTTCTGTTCACGGGAACTCACGACCCAATAATCAGATACAGTTGAAATTTACAGAATGTATTGGTCTTAAATAGGACCAGGTTTGATAGGAGCGATTTTGTGCCAGTGGTGTCATCTTGAAAAATCACTAAGAAAAACAATTGCTTTTGATCCTATAAATTCTGATTTAGTCACCAGATTTTAACGAAATTCACACAGTACCTGAACTCTACGCTGAGCCAAGTTTGTTAGAAATTTCGGTGAAAAATTCGGTTGGAGCTGCCAGCTATGGTAATTTTTGTGTCTTAGATTTAGAAAATTGGTTCAGGAAAATAAAACTCTTTGCCCTATAGCTTCTAGTGCAGTCATGGAATCATAACAAAATTCCTTTGGCAAATTGGATTTATTGTAGACAATACTCAGCAGAAATCTAGTTGGAAAAACAATGATAGAGTACTAGCTATGGTTGGTTTTGTTTTTTTTCGGCATATCTTTAGTAAGCGATTTGATCATAAAATTTTCAGATGGTAGTGATCTTGTAGTGAAAATAAACAACAAATATTACGATCTAAAAAATTGGTGGTAGCCCTAAATTTCTTTGTATCCTTATAAATTCCAATGCAGTCATCGGATCAATACGGAATTCGCAGAGTAGGTTGACTTAAACGTGAGATAAAGGTGTTAGCAAAGGGTTGCCAGCAAGAGACGCTTTTGCTATTTCCGTACCAGTAAATGCTTACATAAACATTAAAAATAAGTAAAGAAAATAAGTAAACAATGACAGCCGTTACAGCAGACGTTTAGTCCGCGGACTATACACCAAATTCCACCTAAATTATTTAGTCCACTTGCTGTAAACACTTATTATCTGACCTAAGCCATAGGTCAGTACATGATTTCAAGCGACCTGCCCTAAAATAAGTCGTAGGTTATATCGCTGTAAACACACCCGACCTAAGCGTTGATTTTCGCGCGACTATTATTAATATACAGTCCCTGGCCAAAAAATTATGAACACCTAAAAAAATTCACAATTTTTGGATTTGAGTGCATTTCTCAACGTTTAATCTTTATTTTATCAAAAAATCGTTTACAGAGATTATAGAAAAATATGTTTGAAGTAAATTCACTTTTTTATAACTAACACTTAATTAATATTTAGTGTTGCCACCCTTAGCCGATTTAACCGCTTCGATTCTCCTCGGCATACTTTCTATGCAAGCTTTGATGCACTCTTTGATTTCGGGTGCCTCATGCCATATTTTTTTTATGTTTTCAATTAAAATTGGACGGCTGGTATTCTTTTCTTTATAAACAAGCCACTTTAGCTCATGCCACACGTTTTCAATTGGGTTCAAGTCCGGTGAGTTTCCTGGCCAAGGTAAAACAGGGATATTTTTGTCGGACATGAACCTTTTTACACTTTTGGCTGTGTGACATGGAGCACCATCTTGCATGAAAGTGTATGGAACTGTCCAAAACCCGATTTCAGCAAAATAAGGCATAGCGACCGTCTCCAAAACCTTTAAATATTGGTCTTGTCGCATCGTTCCCTCGACAAAATACAGGGGTCCCGGTCCGTCGGCTGTTATGGCTCCCCATACCATAACAGAAGGTGGATGTTTTACAGTCTGTGTAATACAGGACAAGTCATATTTCTCTCCTGGACGCCGTCTGACGAATTGACTGGCTTCTGTCAGGCATTGGAAGGTCGATTCGTCAGTGAAGACTATCTGAAAAATATTGCAAAATTAAAAAAATTAAAAAATTGGTTTTAAATTGAAGAAATATTTAAAGAGCAATGAAAAATACCTTTTTCCAGAATTCATCGGACTTTTGTGCATACTCATTAGCAAACAAAAGTCTCTTGTTTTTTTGATTTTCATTTAAACGAGGCTTTTTTGCTGGTCGCCTGCATCGGAAGCTTGCTTCTTTCAACCTTCTTCGTAAAGTTCGCTCCGATATATCCACGCCCGCCTCGGAAATCATTTTATTGAGGTCACGTAAAGGTGCCCTGCGGTGTCCAGCAGCAACGGAAATAATTTTCCGATCACCCCTGGGCGTAGTCTTTTTTTTCTCCCACAATTTGCTCGATTCGAACCAATGGGAGACAGATTTTCTGTCATTTTATTTTGAATGTGCTTAACAGTACCCGGCGAAACACCCTCCAAGCGAGCTATTTTTCTTAAGGAATGGTTTCCCGATCTCAGGAGTGCAGATATGGTAGATTTTTTCTCTGCAGTGATATCTGCTTTACGTCCCATACTAAATTTTCATAAATAAATAAGTATTCGTAAATTGTGTCCTTTTTTGGCTAAACTAAAATTTCAAGTATCACCAATTGCATTACTTACGTAAGTATTTAATGTTTGTTTCACTAAAATATGAAATTTCAAACGCAACTAACAAAATATTCACAGAAAACAATACGAAAACAACACACTCACTGATTCTTGTACACTTGAAAAACTGGCAATTTTCACACCTTTTGCCAGGCATTTATACTTTTTGACCTGAAAAAAGGATCAAACCATGATAAATTCACGGTAAACTAATCAGGTTATCCCGAACATTCAGCAATTAAACGCCACATGCGTTTTAACTAAGAAAGACTTAAGACAATGCAGCAAAATGATGAAATTTGCAAGTGTTCATAATTTTTTGGCCAGGGACTGTATGTACTTAAAATTAAGCTTGCAGCCCTCTCGTTTGACTCAAAACCATTGAAATAATCACGTTTGAGAAGCAAATGAATAGATGATTACAGTGTATGAACTAAAATTAAACGACAGCTGTCGCATATGTACAAACGAGGACTAAATTCGACCTGACCAAATTTTAGGTCAGGTCGATGTAAACACCTTAGGACTAAATTTACTTAGTCCGCGCTATAGGTCAGGTTACATTTGGTCCAACCGCTGTAAACCCTACCAAAGTTTAAATTTTCTAAGGCCTGGAGATTTTTTGGATGGCATCCCCACACACCTTTTTTTCGCTGTAACTTTCGATGAAGTCATCGAAATTAAATTGGCTTAGGGTATATTATTACTTAGGGTGTCCTTAAGTCGCAAGTGGTAGAATACACACTCAAAATCCGGACAAATCCTCTACTGTTCTTCGAACATTAGTGTTTCTAGCGGTTCTAATGCGCTAAGGCTCTGATTATAGAAATAAAAGGGCACCAAAAATTCATTGAAAATTCACTTAAATACTCTCTGTCAAATTGCTGAAAATACCCCCTATTTTCAATTTAGAATAAATTCACTTTTTGGCTATACATCCTTCAGTTCTATTATTTGTATTATTTGCTTAAATCCAATAGCTGGATGAAACAGGTTCAAAAATATTGTGAATATTTCAATTTATCAATTTTATTTAAATTTTAGTGGAGAAGTCCGCACTTTTGTAAACACTATTTTGAATACTACTTAAATGTGCTACCAATACTTTTATGGATAAGCTGTAGCTTCCATTTGCAGAACGGACGCATTATTTGAGGGGTAAAAGTTTTTAAAATCTAAATTATGGTAAGCGTGTGTAACTTTTTTAAACCTTTTTGAAATTATGTATGTATGTATGAATGTCAAAACTGAGATGTCTCTTTTGACTCATCTTCAACTTTTGTAAGATTTTACCTTAAATCTGTTCGTAGACTTCTATGGTTCTCGGCTCCAAAAAATATGACTCCAAAAATTTAAAATTTATTTAATTCACGTTAATACATTCCGAAGTTTTAAAGTATCATTTAAAATTATTCTTGATGATTATGAGGGTTGATCAATAAGTAATGATAGTTGGTTATTTCCAGTTCGCATAAAATACCAAAAAAAAAATTTTAACTACCATATAACTCACTAAGTCAGCATAAAAAAAACATCTAAATAGGCCACGATTCTAGGGAGGTACATTCATTTGAATACGAACAGTGGAAGAGAGAACATCAAAATGGAGATAAACGAAATTAGAGCTGTCATTAAGTACATTTGTTTGAAAAAATTGTCTACCAGAGTCATACACGGCGACATAGTGGAAATATTAGGAGACTCTGCTCCTCCATATTCCACTATTGCACGCTGGGCCAAAGAGTTTAAGCTGGGAAGAACATCCACTGAAGATTAACACCGCGAAGGATGTCCATCTACAGGGTGGAGCGCCACATACAGATGGATTGCAAAATTGAATAAATAACAAACTACTGAACACTTTTCAGGTTTTTAATTTTTTCTTTATTTTATAACAATGGAAATTTAAATTTAGAAAGTTTTAAATAGAGTATCACTCAAATGTGCTCCTTCCCCCCGTATACACTGTAACACCCTTTTTCTGAAGTTTTCGTGCACTCTTTGAAGCATTCTGAAAGGAATTTCTGCGATATTGGTCTAGATATTGTTCTTGAGGGCTTCCAGGGTCCTAGAGCGGTCATTGTAGATTTTTGAAGTTTTTTTGAAATTTTTTGAAATTTGAAGTTTCCCCACAGGAAAAAAGTCGCAAGGGACCAAAGTCCACGACAATCCTTGCTGTGTTGGCAGCGGCTCCATCCTACTGAAACCAGACGTCTTTCAGTTCAAACTCCAGTTCAGGCAAGAAAAAATCCTGGATCATGGTCATATAACAAGCTGAGTTGACCAAAACGGCTCGGTTGTCTTCTACAAAAAAGTAAGTGCCGATGATCCAATTTCTTGAAAGGGCACACCATACCGAAAGACTGTCGGAGTGTAGAGGCCTCTGGTAGAGCTCATTCAGCCAAGAAACAATTCGATTTCGATGGGGAACACGGCCGCGGGGGGCAATATCGAACATCAAACGAAAGACTCGTGTACGCGGATGATTGAATGGGCTTTTTCAAAATAGGCTTTTACACAAAGTGTACGCTGTTGCACAGACCACTCAATGCTGGCGACTAAGTGGGGACACAACACAAACCTCCAATCCTCCCCACTTGCCACGCCCACTCCCCACCACCCAAGTATGCTACAAGAGGAATACCCCCACTCTCAAATCCATCTGTTTGTGGTGCTCCATCCTGTACATCTCTCACTGAAGACAACGTAAAAAAAGACGAAGATGTCATGTTGGCAGATCAAAGAGTGACCATCAGGCATGTAGCTGAGGTCATAGGGATCTCATATGGCAATGTTCAAAAATCTTTGCTAACAAATTACATGTGAAGAAGGTCTCTGCGCGTTGGGTACCGAAAATGTTAACAGAAGATCATAAGAAGAAACGAGTCGACATTTCAAGGATGAATCTCGAATAGTTCCAGGCTGATCAGGAGAATTTTTTGTCACGTTTCGTGACTATGGACAAGACCTGGATCCACCATTTTGATCCAGAAACCGAAATTCAATCGATGACCTGGAAGCGAACCTCTTCACCGACGCCGAAGAAATTCAAAGCGTTGAGTTCGGCAAGAAAGGTTATGGCATCAATTTTTTGGGGCGCTGAAGAAACTATTATGGTGGAGTATTTGGAAGAGAGAGCCACTATATTAGGCTCTTACTAGGCAGACCAAATAAGAAGATTGCAAGAGGCAATGAAGGAAAAAAAGACGCGGCAAACTGCGAGCTGGAGTGGTGTTTCATCAAGATAACGCACCGTCTCACAAGGCTGCAGTTGCGATGGATGTATTTATAGAAACAGGATTCGAACTGCTTGGACGCCCACCTTATTCACCAGATCTAGCTTCCAGTGAATTCTAACTCTTTTTTCGGCTCAAACAACACCTTCGGGGTAAGAAATTTGGCATTTTGAGGCATTTTAGGAGAGTTAAGATAAATAACTTTTTTTAAGGGTATCCTGGGTTTGGAATAAACATGGAATAAATGTATTAACTTGTTAAATAAATATATCTTTTAAGTTTAATCATCTTGGTTTATATTCATTATCATTACTTATTGATCAACCCTCGTATATTTTAATATCTAATTAGTTTATATAATTAGTTTCAAATAGAGCTACATATGTTTCCTTGACTCAAAAAACACTCTCCTAATCGCCAAAGACTCGAATTAAATTCCTTTTGAAATACATATTCAAATATAGGTCAATGTTAGAAAATTTCCTTTTGTCAGTCTACTTCAAAGACAATCTGACCAATTGCTTTAATTAATACGTACGGCAGAGAATCTTTGCCTGAAGCAAATTGCCAGATTGGATTTGAAAATTTCACTCGGTACTGGCTTTGGGCGATTCTTTAAAGGTAATCGAATTTAAGTCAGTTCATTGTATTCACAAATGTCCTGGTCAAAATACTCAATACTTCTACAGAGCTGGAATGTGGGGCGTGCTTGCTCCTATATTGGACAATAAGTGTATATCGGTAATAGAGTTTTCAGGAAGTTTTGACTAAGTGTCAGATGTTTTGTGCTCTGAAGAAGAAGTTTTTGTACATTGCAGGAAATTTTCTATTGTTGGAATATGCCACCAATTTAATAAGAATTTATATCAATGTGACGATAATTATTCATTCCCGATGGCTCTGTATGATAACATTTTCCATAAAGGTAGACGCCCAGACGTCTGTCATTCAACTTTCATTGCACTCACTGTAGCATACAAAATTTATCATTACAGTAAACTACGATGAGAGTCAAGTCGTCTCATTTTTAAAGTCCTCAGGTTAGATACCAAAACGTTATAGGATTGTTATTTCCAGCTATAACTAAGCTCCAACAGCATATCCATTGCCTTCTTTTACATTAAACGAAAATAACAAGTCAAAAGCACACTGTGCATACTCACCATTACCAGTATAATGCTGTTATCATTCACCGTGATTGATGACCAGAGCATCATCATGCTTTAACATCACCCCCGAGGAATCAAAAGACAACTTTACGCTAAACTGCACTGTGAGCAAGCATTAAATGTTATTATGATTACGATGGATACTTGGGTTCGAGGTAAGCTTCTGTTTATGATGAATTCGACGTTAAACGGCTGCAAGGATGGTTAGATTTGAAGTTAAAGTATGATACGTATACGTAACAAACGAATAAACACTGCAGGGAAATTTGACTAGTGTCATATCACTCTTCGAGCTTCTCATGATGTTGTTGGGTGGGACGACCGGGCAAGATAACAATTATTTCGCTGAAAAGGCATTCTGCGTAAACATTTTACGATGACACTGTTAACCAAAGACGCGACGAGGATAATAAACATCTACGTATGTATGGATGGATGTATGTTTGTTGAAGGTTAATGTTAACGATATAATCTTTGGTAAGAACGAAGCTATTTTAGAACATCGTTGACGGTGATGGATATTTTGTTGCGTTATTTGAAGTTGGAATAAATGTTCAAATGGCAACGTGTATTCGATGCTAATATTGTAGTCAGCCGTAAGGAAGAGAGTATGAGTTTTCAATAAATTTTAACTAAAATGGCGGAATTTTAAAGATTTTTCAAATCATTCAAAATAATTAACGTAAAATACTAATCAATGAAATTGTCACAGCACCAGTGCCACATATTTATTGAACAAATTTCGATGGAGAAATCGCAATAATTGATTCAGCACATTTTAGTGAACCAAGCATTATCGAGTTGACTGATTCAGGTCAACATGAAAGAAATCTAGAAAATAACTATACACTAGGTACTACGAAAAGAATAGCTCTTTCCTTTGAAACTGGAAACTTTTTATATCCTGATACGTATTCACGAATGAAATATGATTTCTATTTTAACTCATTTTTTCTGCTGAATCGCTTCAAATGCAATCTTTGGTTTCATCGTGAATGTTTCAAATGGATTAAAGCCGTCATACTTTGTTATAAATAGAGAATTATTATTTATTCTCAAAAGATAAAAATTGTATAAATTCACCAAGCATCTATGTAAAGCTTTAAGTTTAAGCTTAGATTTAGTAAGGACATTTGTTATTTTTTGGCAAATGGTATTGGTTCATACTAGGCCTGTTACAGATGTCAGATCTGCAGATGCGGTAGCAGATGCGAATTTTTCAAAGCAATATCTGCAGATGCAGATGCGGATGCGGATGTTTCAGCAAAAAAAGTTAGATAATGTTCAAATACACATATATTTTTTGATATCAATTTAAAATAAATGCAAAGCTAATTTCATCTTTAATGAGTCTTTAAAGGAAATAAAGCATGAGTTTTTCATAAAGTACATAAACATTCTAAGATTAGTAATCAAACTTCAGAAGTGGCAAATTATATTTTAAAAACAACAGTTTGGCCGCTTTTTCTGTATGCAACCGATTGCACAGAGTTAATAAATCAGCCCTGCACCGCTAAAAAGCTGTTCACTTGGAATACTGGCTGGTGCCAGTGTCGAGAGAGAGTAGTAATGCACTCATATTTGCTAGATTTAGTTTTCCACCAGTTTAAGGAGGCAGGTACACTTGGGACGTGCAAAAAAGCTCTTTTTTAGGATTTTTTTTTAAACACACACTAATATAATAAATAACAAATGTTTTTTTACTTGAGAGAAATATATTTGTGGAAGCTATTGTAAATTTTTTTAAGCCGATATAGAGTAAATTTTCGAGGGTCCAAAAAGAAGAAAGGGTTTTGCCGTGATCACTGTAGCTCTTCACTGGATCATCTGAAATAAAAACAAAATAGGGGATCATTAGTCGATGACATAGTACTTCGGAAAAACAAAGGGATTTGGCAGATTTTGATTTTTCGAAAAATTGCGGATGCTGAAATTGAAATTTGACCTTTCCACCAAAATTTCACTCACATTTTCGGCTATTAAAAAAAAAATCATCGTCCAAACAAAAAATCCTTCGTTCATCCGGAGGATAATTATATATTAAATAAGTGAGGAAAATTTCATGCAGATCAATAAAGCGGTTTTCAAGTTACACACTAACTGCTCTTACCTGACCCACGTTGGGCGCAATGTGTCAGAGACATATTTGGTTTTGGCAGAACCGTGTTTCTTGCCACAAAGTGTTTGAAACAATAGAATGACTGTTGGTTATATTTTCCGGGTACGTTATTTCTCGTTCCAGAGACACTCATTAGTTGTAAAGATCACAAACATCGCGATCAGGTTTTTGAAATTGCTTGAATACAAGAAAGTACACCGATGTTCTAAGAATAATTCAAGCACTCAAATAATAATAAATATGTTAATCAAAAAAAGAAAGATGATTTTGAAATCACTCAGTGAAAGCAAATTTCATTTTTAATATCCCACAAATAACAATTCCATTTGATTCTTCTTTCGGAGGCTTATTCCGCAAAACGATCCCGTTTCCCGTATCAAATATTCTCTGCTTTGATAAGCGTTAGGGCCAATTTGCGTTGTCTATGCTTATTTATAGACAAAAAGGTAATCCCAATGGCAAATTAATAGCCTTTATGATGTTTTTATATCAAAATACTAAAATATTTCATATTTAAATGATCAGATTTCGAATGAATTTTTATTTGCAAATTGATTTGAACCCATTTATTGGGCACCATTTTACAGTCCCAAATGGTACGATAATTATAAAAACGGTAATTATATATTGGTTCAATACATAAGACTACTGTTGATTAGCGTGAGTCGGATTAAGTCGAAATTCCCATATAGTTGATTTGATTTTTTTTTATGCGAAGCGAACAGCATCGTGTTTATAATTTTATTTATTTATTTATTTTCAGACTAAATAGAACGCAGTTATATAGAATGCCAATAGTTAGCATCAGTTTTTTTTAAATTACTCTATTGACGGAGTATTGGCTTAAGTATTCATAGATAATATTTTCCGTGCAAAAATGGAAGTAGACTTGAAGTTGACATCTTTATTGGACTTTTGATAGATAAAAGCGGACAACATTTATTCGGAGTAGATCATGTGTAACTATGTTGATATAGAACAGCTGTTTATTTTGAGTAACTGAAAATTGACAACGTTAATCATTTCAACAGTTTATTTGCTACCAAATATCTTTCCCAAAAATATGAAATAAAATTACAAAAAAAAAAAATTCAATGAGCCTTATTACAGCCAGTGTAGGAAACAGCGACGAAACACAATAATTACAGCCGTACACACATCAACCGCTGCATATATATAACAGCCACCATACAAACGACAACCGCTGTAAATGTAACAACCGCAGTACAGACAACGGCTGCTTTACATAGAACAGCCCCTATTTGTCAGCGGAAAATAAGAAAAGACAAGCAGTGCAACACGATACACGAGACGAAGCGGTCACAAATTTGAAACTACCAGTTACTATTGAAGTTTTTATTCCGAAAGTTATTTTTGTTTAAATAAATATAGTTCTCAAATTGATCGCGTGCTTCCTTTATAACAGCCAGCCTGTTTCGAGGGCTACCGCTTTGGCCGCAAGAACGCATTGAAACTCGTAAGGTGTAAATGTTTTCAGAGCTACCACTTGCATTTCAAAATTTAGCAAAGTCTAACATTGCTACTTATATTCAATGTCGGTTGTTAATGTTACAAAACTTTGAAAACAGTATGTCCTATAACAAAAACAAAGAAAACGTTCAGCACTTGCAACACTTTGCCAACAATGTAGCTCAAAGTGTACCAGACCTGCTTCTTGTCAAAATCAATGAACCCTATCGATCTGGTTTTCATCCGATCACTTCATCAAAAGTTACAGGGGTAGAAAGATGTTTGGAGTTGCCATCCGAATAATTTCCAGAACTTGGAAAATTAAAACATTATTTACTTATTCTCATTGTAGATTTTAGTCACATGAGTATTCAACGTTAGCATTTACCCTTTGCTAGTACCAAAATCAAAAATATGTCAGGTCTGCTTCACAATAAAGTCAACTTACCCTGCGAATTTTCTTTCGATCCGATGAATGCGTTGGAAGTTGTAGGGATACATAGAAATTTAGAGCTATAACTCTCAAAAGTTTTAAATTTTTAGAAATCGGAATTTATGAAAATTTATAGGGCAAAAAGTGGTTTGTTGCTAATCGATTTTTCAAGATGACACCACTGGCACAGGATATCTTACATTTCAAAATCGCATCTATCAGACTTGGTCCTACTCAAAACTTATACTGGAATTTTCCCATCCTATTGGAAACTTTTGTATGTCATACCCATCTTCAAAAATGGTGATACACGCTGTATCGGAAATAAGACGCGCATTATCATCTTTTCTTCAATTCCGAGACTTTTTGAAAATATTGTCTACGATAAACTTTCCCCACTTATTGACTCTCGTCTGAACGAGCAACAACATGGTTTTAGAAAAGGTCACTCAACTACAACGAATTTGACTAATCTCAGACGTTCTGTGTAAAATGGAGGAACGATAACAAATTGAAGCAGTCTAAGCAGACTTCAGTAAAGCTTTTGACAGGATCTTTACTTAGCTGGCTGACTTTCTACCCTCGCAATCGAACAACACCTCATTTTTTCATTTTTGGGAATTTTTTAATAAGTAGTAGAATTTTTTTTTTCAAAAATCCCTACGTCAGACCAAATCTTATAGTGTTAAGAGGGTTTGTGCAAATTGCAATTTCACGTAAGTCAGTCCATTACAACTACATATATCATGTCAACTGTATCGAAAATAGTAGTTTCGAGAAAAATGCGTTTAAGGGGGTATTCTGGTCTAGAAATTTGATCAAATTGATTTTTTTTTGTTTGCATATTTACAAAGTTTAGACCTTTGAAAATAAGCTTTTAAAAGGATTTTCGGAAATTCGAATTATTTTTGGAGTTAAAGCTATTTTTGTGACACGCCAACTAACTGCCCGAAACGAGACTCCAAGTTTTAAACGCGTTTTTCTCGGAACTACTTTTCCCGATACGGTTGACATGATATCTCTAGTTGCAATAAACCGATTTACGTGAAATTTTGCACAAAACCTCTTAACACTGTTGGTTATCGCCTGACGTAGGGGTTTTTCAAATTTGTTTTTCTACTATTTATTAAAAATCCCCAAAGTTGAAAAAATGGGGCAAAAAAGCGACTTTTTTTTCACATGGACGCCATTTTGTAAAAAAAAAGTTTTTTCAAATCGCCTACGTCAGACGTATTTCACATTCTTTTTATTACAGAATTCACCTAAAATGTAAGTTTCGGACCACCAGGCAAGTTGGAATCATGTCAACCATGAGACAAGTTTTTTTTTTGAGCCTTCACTTCGCCGGCCTGTCTCTACATCAATTTAAATTTTTTTTATTTTTTGAATACATTTTTGTACTTTCAATATGTTAATGGTTTTTTTTCATGGCGTCCGTAAAATCACCTCAAAATCAAGCTTCTAGACCAGAATACTGCCTTAAAGCTTGGAGTCTCGTTTCGGGCAGTCTGAGTCGTTTAATGGTATGTTATACTTCGATTTTTTTAATCAGGGATTCCCGTCTCATACAATGTTCCTTCTTCAACTTCAAAAGCGAGATTTTCGGGAGCTCTTTCAGCCATATGAGCAGTTCGAACTTCTTTAGAAGCTTAAGAAGCTCGTAGCTCGTAGCTCGGAGCGGTTAATTCGTTGTTGAACGCGTTTGTTGGTTTAGTTGGCGTGTCACAAAAATAAACGTAACTCCAAAAATAATTCGAATTTCCGAAAATCCTTTTAAAAGCTTATTCTTAAAGGTCTAAACTTTGAACATATGCAAACAAAATAAAATCGATTTGATCAAATTTCTAGACCAAAGATAATATCTTCGAAAATCAGTTTTCTAGCGGTTCTAATGCGCTAGACTTTTTTTTTATTATTTAAAATTTTCTAAAATGACATATTTTGTTTAAATAAATAAGTAAATATATAGTTAGATATGGGTGGTTGTAGGACTTTGAAAAAGAATCATTCATGTTGCGTATATCTTTAATAACTGGCATTTAGCACTCTTACCTACCTCCAAAAAAACATTCTGCAGCCCAAATAAAATCCTATAAATGTGCCACGAACTCACATATGTATGCGTGTAGATGAAATGTCACCACGTACAATTTCCCAATTCATGGTATCTTATTCAAAATTGATATCAAATTTACCAAAATGTTGAGAGTTCTATCGTCTTCCAATGCTTTTAAGAAACATTTGATCCAAAACATCAGAACATTGAATAGAATAATCATCCAATGCTCAAAAATTATCTAATATGTATGTATTTCTATTGTGCACGTGGCAGAAAAACTTTCTACATGTGGCGGAACAGTGTCCATATTGGAAAAACATCATCGTCGACTTATTGATAAAACAGCCACATTTGGTACAAGCGATTAAATTACGCAATTGTTTCGTTACGAGAAAGCAAATCTTTAATGTATTTATTGTTTGATAATCAAATGTCAACCCATCGGAAAAGTAATTGTAGCACTCCAGAGGCTTATCAAATCGTGAATTCAGGATTTTCTATGAAAACAAATTTCTCGAAAAAACAACAAAATGTCGTCAGGTCCTTATCTCCCTTGACATCTTGAACGAAAGAAAAATCATAATTCTACAGAAGCTGCATCTAGTCTTCAAGCACTCTCGTCACATCATTTATTCCAATCATTTGCATTCCTTCCCGGCCATTTCCTTCACGATAATAAAGCCGAATCGGTAATGATGTTTCGACGAAAACCTTGTTACGACAAAACGGCAAAAACACCGCATCGAAAAATAAGAGTAGTCAAATTATACCACCGCCATCGAATAGGCTTTGGGTACACTCATCAGAAAAAATCCACGATAGCTATAACCTTCTTAGTCAATATCAATCTCCATTGTAGATTGTCAACGACTAAGATCAATTTATTGTCTTGGCTTATTTACATCTCCTTGAGCTCTATCCAAAAACGAAACTGAACATTCTACCCAAATCTCATCCTCTTCTCGTTGTCAACCATTGAATGTAGACCGTAGAACGTGGCCGAATAACCGTAGATGAGGCGAAGGAAGGAAATTAGCCACGAGTCGGGGCAGCGTTACGAAGAAAATTTTCGTAAAGAAAACTTTTATTTTGGCAGTAAAAGGCCTTAGTTGTTAAGCTTTCTTGCTATTTCCTGTTCGCTGAGTTATTGATTCGTTTTACTACATTTTTCCTAAGATACACAATGAAACAAAGTAGTTTTTGTGTCAACGACTTGAACGAGATAAGGCTGTGGAAATTAGACACAGATAAGTGTGTGTTGACATCGACGGGAGACATTTATTTTGTAAGATTGGGTTCGCGTGGATTCTTGTTTATTGTTTGAACTTTAAATAAAGTAGGTCGGAAGTTATTGAATGTATCGAAACGTTTTTAGGTTTAACTTAGTTTTCAGTTGTGCTGGAGAGCTGATATACTAAAACGTAAATGGCTGCCGAAAAATTGCTTCGCATTCAGGTTATGGAATGTAGATTTCGAGTAATCAACTGGGACCCGAAAATTGTGCAATATTTAATAATATATTTTGATTATTTTTGAAACAATTTTTGGATAATTTTCTATCGAAATTTGAATTGAATTAAATGGGTTTAGTTCCTTTTTTAGTTGACTACGTTTCATTATAAAACTCATTACCCTCTACACAAACACTTTTTTTCCTAGGATTGTGTATGGCCTTTGTTCGCCTGAAGATAAAGATGGACTTTGTAAATTTAATATTCTCGATAAATCCCGATGGTTAAGAATATAGATGTTTACTTAAAGGACTAGTTGTATAATACATACTCCATAGCTTTTACATCATTCCAAAGCGGTCAATTTTTCGGTTAGAGTGCACTGTTTTCATAGTGAATTTGATGGTATAGAAAAATCGATAAACACTTTTATGTCTAGAGACTGGACTCAGATAATTGAAGTTTGTTGACAATATGAACAAGTACAATATTCAGCAAAGTCAATTGTTTACTTTACTCCTCAGGAGAATAACTAACCAAACTTCACATTTACTTTGAGATGGCCAGGTGAACAATTTACGGAAGCAGAAAGCAAACAAGCACTCGTGTAAGCAATTTTGATACGTTGGCGTAAGGAAAATATATGATTGCTACTTTGATGAAAAATTAATCATCTTGATTTTGGCTATTGAGCTTTTGATTAAATATTATTGACTACTCGAAATAACGTAATTAGAACTGATACCAGTTTGGGTTTGTTGGTTTGATTTCTACAATGCTTACGTTGAGTTCACTTTAAAAAAATGGTAGTGAGTGGATACTAACTGTGCTGTTTGCGTGATTACCTCTATGCTACCGTTTTCAGCGATTTGACAACGAGCTGTAAATACCTATAAGCAGTAAAAAAATGAACTAGTTTCACGACACTAGTTTCACGCACCTAGTGAGCTTTAGATGTCAATTGTAAGCTGTTGTCTGTCACTTGTCAGTTTTTAAAAAAAATCTATGTATATCGCCAATTATGTGATGATGATCTAATATGCTTGCCATAATGGCATGTTCTCGTCAAACCTCCATGGATATCAAACAAACACTAACCAAAATCAGCAATCAAACACAGACTGCGTCTGTGGATTTAAATGTGGGCTATGTTCGATAGGCGGTCACAAATTTCTTTGATTGGTGCCCAAAACCTGACTCTGACCGCTGGTCTTGGTTAGGCCAAGGTACATTTAGAAAGGAAAGGACCAGAGACCATCATTTATATACTTCTGGGGTTACATACATAGTTGATTTTGGAATATAGCTTCCCAGCGTTCCAAATTCAGAATTCAGAATTAGTTACGACTATTCTGAAAGTGAGCGAAAGAGATAGAAACATAAAAAGCTCTTGAAATAAATAAAACTATTGACTGGGGTGAGATTGTTCATTATTTTATGAGAAACATATGAATATTTGTTAAAAATCTCTTCTGAAGTCTGCAGGAAACAACTTCGAAATCATTCGGAATTCGTTGCATATATTTCACTGAGTTCGAACAAATTCCGAACAAAGTGCGAACGAATCTACGATAGGAAAATCGTTAAGAGTTTGTTGAGAAATGCGTTGGAATTGATAACAAATTCCGAACTTAACGCGGTTAGCGTTTAATTTAGTGAATTATGTATTAAAACGGTACTTAAGTAATTTTTAAAGGTTTGAAATGTTACTCAAGTTTTTGTTCTCTAGCAACTTTTCCCTTTTGTATTCAGAAGCTGTAGTGCGAAGATTTTCATCAATACAACCAAACGAGCTGGAATGTTTTTGAAAAAGATTTTCTATAACACCAAAGGCCGGCTTAATAAGAGTCTTAAAAAAAATGCCATTTAATAACTATAATATTAAGGCTATATAATAACAATAAATAATATATATGTATATATATATATATATATATATATATATATATATATATATAGATATATATATATATATATATATATATATTATATATATATATATATATATATATAATAAACAATAAATATGCAACAGAAATCAAAATAATAATTGATTTAATGAATATGTGTTGTATGAAAATGTTAAAAAAGTATTGAAAGTATTCTCTAAGAACAAGAAACAGTAGAAAACCTAGAAAAATTCTAAAAAAAATTGCAAACGATTCGCAAAAAATCGCAAATAATTCGTTAAGAATTCGGAAATAATTCTTTAAGAATTCGCAAAGAATTGGCAAAGAATTCACAAGGAACTCCCAAAAGATTCGCAATGAGTGTTGAAAAAAAATTGAGCAATGTACAAAAGATTTTTAGGAGCTAAAGAGGGGAAAGTTTGAGCATTTTCGGCGTTTTTGTAACATTTTCCATATACCGCTCTTAAACAAATCGTAACGAATAAGTTTGAGAGTCTGAAAGTTTTTTCTGAATTCACTTCAATTTTCCGAAAAAATTATCAACGAAATGCCGAATTTGGCACACTGGATCGTGACACCATAACACAGGTCGAAAAAATCATTGAAGTAGGAGCTATGCATTATAGCCTCTAACTCTGTGTATTATAGCCTGCAATGTTTTTGTGAAATCAACGTTTACAGAAAGATGTTGGAAACCATGTAGGATTTTGCCAGATTTTCGCTTACCAGATTCATTTTTTAGAAATTTTTTAAAAAATTGAAATAGCAAGATCATGAATCAATAGAATGTAAAACGTACTGTCTAATTATAAATGTTCTGAAGACGATTTGATTGGTTTGATTGCTTGGCTGAACGAAATTTGGTGAAACAAGTAGGATCAAGTTGAGCCTTAGCAACTGTATTGTATTGTAACTGTATGTATTGGCTGCTGCCAGGACAAACAAAGTTCAGGGGATGGATTTAGAACCTTGTAGTATTGATAGAGGATCGTTTTACCGTTTTTTACTGAAATATGGGCATTACTGAGGTATCGCTCTAATAACAATACTTCCCAAAATTATTGAGCGAAAAATGAAGTCTTTCTACAATTATATTATTAGAAATTATCAAGACGGTTTCAGAAGAAAACGCTTAGTCTATCAGGTCATTCTTGGCTTGGACATTTGTGCGAATCTCGTCCATATGAAAAAAGTTCAGTCTCAGGTCAAGATAGAAATAGGTCCCAAACGAACTCAGACCGAGAGCAGAGAGATTGGTTTGCTCCTTTACTACGAGTATTCAACATAACTCTGGTTCACATCATCAAATGTTAGCCAATACGACAAGGAAGCTAATGTTCAAGTTCACAAAATTAGTACCTTTTGTTAGAAATGTCAAAGCTACTGGACAATCCATACAAGATTCCAACTAAGTTTTCCTAAGAATCAGCGCTTGGTCTCAGCTCGGCTGATGTTCAGTAGACTCTTTCATTCCTGAGATTTGGAAAGAAACAAATGTTGTGTTCATCCCCAAAGCAATAAAGGCACCACACGCTTAACCGAAGGACTTTACTCGTATAGTCTCCTGGATTCATCCTACTATAAAAGAACTAAATCTGCTGTACGGAGCAGAAGTTTAGTGACCAGCCATAGTTTAGGCTGTAAATTAGAGAATGGTTGAAAAATTATGTAGGTAAACAGCCTTACTGACAACGATGGCTCTCCGTATTATACCTCAACGAAGGCACTTCTGGTGCTGCTTCACTGGCTTTCTACCGAGCTGTTTGCCTAACAACAAATAGTAAGATATTTTTACTGATATTTGAAATAGGACAGACCTGGACCATGCTTATATCTAAGTGCAGAGCATATTGTTTAAGGAGAAACTGTTTTGCAGCTGTATAATCGAGCTGCGGAACAATTATCTGTTTCAGTGGTTTGAATCCAGAGAGAAAAATATTTGTTTCTTCACCTCCTGTGCGATTATCCGACGCTTGCTGGAAAAAAGAACAAATCTCTTGACTCATACTTTTTTGCTTCTTCGCTTGTTTAGTAAAAGTAGATACGGTAGACATGAAGAGGATCGCCCAGTTCATCATGGGATTGGAGTGGATTTCCGTTTAGGAAGGGTTGCGCTAGTGGATCTCCGCTTAAGACGGGTTACGCAATGCAGTATCACAAAGGCCCATGAGTGGATTATCAAGAGTCTGTCGGAAGAAGGCACCCGCAGAACCATACTCAACAAAAGCATAGATCAAAATGCGAATAAAGTCAAGGAAAAAACCCACTTTTCGGACAAAATTTGACCTTAGGAGGCTAAAGCCTCGAGAATGCAGGTAGCTTTCACCAAAGGTCTTCGTTAGCTTTCAGTCACTTTTTTACAGGGGGAAATTCTAAGCAATATTTTTATACTAAGCAATATTTATATCATGAATATTCTGATAATCTTGTGTGATGTATTTTTTTTATGCAATCATAGTAGTGCATGAATTGTTAATTGTTTTATTTTCAATTTGACAAGTGAAATAAAATTATTTAAAACATGGTGAGTCGGTGAGTTGTGGAATTGAAAAGAAAACAAGGTTGGTCGAGAAATTCGAGGCTGTTGTGAATTGTGAGTATAATCACTAAGTCATGTTAATTTTGTTGCTATTTAGTGTATTTTGCTTTTGTTAATTGTATCAGCTTATGTGTAATTGCATCTCACTGAGTGATATATGGTGGTAATTGTTGTGAGGATGCTCGTTGAAGTATAGTTAAATCTGGGCTGTTTTAGTGCATAATTGTTAATGATTTGTTGTTGAATTGTGGAGGTGATTCGGTAATGTGGACGGGTTGAATTTATGGCAACGTAAATGATTATTCTGAAGGGAGTGAGAGCAGTAGCGTGTGTGTTTGACGGAGCACAGTTCGAGTGGCGAGTAATCGCTGCTGTTTGTGTGTTCCGCCCTGGTTCGACGAGCTGTTACTCGGAGTTCTCCCCAACGACCGGTTCAGTTGGGTGTGTGAGGCGAGTCACGGTTCGAGTGGCAAGAAATCGCTACTGTGTGTGTGACTCGTCTTGGTTCCGCCAACTGATGTTTTGAAACTTATTTAGAATTTTGTATTTGATTGAGCCATGTCCACTGCGCGGTGCCTTTTCAAAGTTAACAAAACTTAGAATTGTTTTTCATTACAGGTTGTGAAGGCTTCGCGCAGAGGTAATAAAACGGTCTTACACTTGTAGCCATGGTGCGATTTTGAAAAATCGCTCAGCAAAATATATATTTTCTGCCCTATAATTTCCGACGCAGTTTTTGAATTCAAATAGAATTCACACAGGAGGTGGATCTTATTGTAGGCCAGATTTTTGAATCTTGACTTTTAATTGAAAAATTAAGAAATGGTTGCTACGTTAGGTAGTTTTTGACATTTTTGAAATTAAATTTTCAGCAGTGAAGCAAACAACAAATTAGATTCTTTTTACTCTTATTACTTCAGACGCAGATTTTGGATCCAAACAAAGTCCACAGGAAAAAGTGATAGCAACATGAGACAGATGCGGTATTTTTTTGCATGAAATTGTAGTAAATGATTAATTGTAGCTGCTTTTTTGGGAGATGTTGAAGGCTCCCCTCCTCAAAGAGCTTCCTTTTTATTGGTCCCTGAGCCTAAACAATCCGCTCAATGATACCCGAAATTTTTCTTAAAAAACAACCACATACCTGTTTTAATCAAATCATCATTCGTCCTACTACTTAAAATATATTTTTTGAGCAAAAATTGTTTCAATATTCAGCATTAAATTATTGAATTCCATGCGACTTTCACTTGTTCCTTTTCCTGAATAAATGATATGTGCAACGTGTCGTTTGCATAAAAATCCCTTTTCTCGTTTTGTCAGCCCGGTCGGTGACCTAGATAGCAATTGAATGGAGTATATCCTTTGCCAAAAAATGGCGCACAAGAAATAGAATGGAAAGAAAACGAGTACGAAGGACCATGAAAATGTTTTGTCATTTCGTTGCTGTCTGAGAGCCAGAAATGAGCTTGCCGGAACGCGGTAGAGAGCTGAGATACTTACGAAATGCTGAGTTCGGTAGCTGCGTGTATATTAAATGATACAAACATATGTATATATTGCACATACATACATATTTGCTATGATACCACGGGTAGTTATGTACATGTATGTTGGTTATATTGTTGAGTCGGTAACAATAACATGACACAAAAGGAAGACGTATTTTAGCTCGAGGAATTTATTTCCGTTATTCGCGAACCAAACGGATAGCATATTCGTTTTGGCTATGAAGCGAAGAAATATATTCATTGTGTAAGCATAACTTTGCTAATGTATAAAATATGGCGAAATGCTGCTATGGCAAATCTCCAAACATAAATTGTGTGCTTTCAATACGCCTTGAACATATCAAATTCACTGATTCTGTATGTGGATGGTCGTATCATGTTTTCATAACATGAAAATCAGACGACAATAATGTTGCTTAAATTGATAAAGAAGCATTTTCTTTGAAAGTGTCTAGCTAATGACTATGTAATGCTATGTAATGTGCGATAACCATTAAAACTGTGAAAAGTCAAGTGATTAGGTTAAACGGTTTTGTATCAACCAGTAAGTTTTGATAAAACTATCAAAATCTGTTCGTTGCTATTTTAACAGATTTTAGAAGAAAATAAAAAGAGAAATAACCGCTCAAAAATTCACTTCTGTGTTTATTGTTATGGATAGCTTCCGCCACCACCCGCATTCATGCTGAGATAATGTAGCTCGACCGCATTTGCAGTAAATCCTTGTTAATCAAGTACGGAAATGCATTCGAGCTGCATTTTCAAAGCATGGATTGCCGTAACCGGCCGTTGGTCAATGAAGCAGCCTGTTAGATCTGACAGCAATTGGTTTTGAGCTGTCGATGATGGGTTGGTTGATTTTGACGTGAAATGGCTGTCGTAGTATTGTTTTGGCTGAATTGCGGGTAAACCTATGAAAACACTAAGTGCTACGAACTATTCGTAGCACTTAGTGTTTTCATAGGTTTAACTAGGAGGTGTCATCAGATTTTCGTATGATAAGCATCCTGTAATGAAAATAAGTACATTGCTTTCTTAATTTCTGAGGATCATGCGAGCAGTAACACAGGAATTATTCCTAGCCAATGCATTTCGATCATAGGACCCAATTGGTACGCTACCTTCGATTCTGGTTGCCAAATCTACAAAATCTCTCTAATTTTCTACGATAATCAGAGTTCTATGCGCTAGAGTTTTTCCCTAAAATTTTACAAACTTATAAATCAGTTCATAATTTGTTTCCGCCATAAAAACCAAACACACAATAATAAACTTAGATTAAAATATTAAGCTTCTCGTAATTGTAAACATAATAGCTCCTTTTTTGGTATTTGTGGTCAGCCTACACTCCATTTCCCCAATTTGATGTATGTTTACCATTATTTACACCATTGATTGATTTTCAGTTCGCTCGCAAATTGATTATAATCTTCTGGGCTTAATGCGATAGAAATAGATAAGTATGTATATTGTATAAAATCGGTTTGTCCCAATAACTAGCAATTAATCATGGTCGGTGTAATTTATAATACAGGGCTGAGTGTATTTTGATGTCCATTGATTATGGTTGCGGCTAAAGAACCACGACCATAATCAATGGTCGTGGCTTTTTCACAATTGAAATTGTAGTGTTTGGCTTTATCTATCAATCATAAAGTCAAAAGATTTTTCCCACTCTCATACTAGTGTTACACACTAACTGAGCGACAAAAACGTAAATTACTTGTTTATGTGTACACATGTTCATTTTTTGGTTTCTAACATGGGCAAGTTTTTGGCTACGTGAAGCGCAATGCATGTTTTTTCCCTCTCTCATCAAATAAAGTGCTGTAAATAATTAGAATTTTAGAAGGAATAATTGAGCCCTCTTATAGCATACATCCATGTGTATGCTAATATAGTGTAATATAGTAATATCTCTATATTAATAAAAAAAGTTTTGGAAATTTGGTCGGATTATATTTTTATTTTTTCTTATAGTAGACACATAAACGTACAAAATCCGACGTGTATATATATATATATATATATATATATATATATATATATATATATATATATATATATATATATATATATATATATACTATATATATATATAATATATATATATATATATATATATATATATATATATATATATATATATATATATATATATATATATATATATATATATATATATATATATATATATATATATATATATATATGTACTGCGACTGTGAACTTTTATTGATTTTCGCACGGCTTTAGTACATACGTCCAGTAAAATGTACAATTTAAAATCGTAAATGGTCTGGGGGTTGGTGAGCGAAGCCCCCTAGTATTATATTAATATAGTTTAATAAAGAACAGTTTATGGGTTTTTATAGAAGTTTATATGTTTAAGGACGACGAACACTGTTAAAAAAATAGTAATATAGTGAGAAATGTGTAATGGGTTTACATGGTCGTATGATGCATTTGCCTTGATCAATGATGTGGCTTTCCGCGAAAGGTATGCTTTTGCATAGATATTCATTTATTGCCAGAATGTTTTTTTCCAAAAAAAATCTGTTGCAGGGGATTCATACCATTTATTAATATGACAGTGAATTGAAATGGTTGAAGTTGCTAAAAATTTTACTCGCAAAATTCGTATATAAACTATTTTGCCATTAATCTTGTGATAACATAGCATCCATAAATCATTGATTAATATCTTTTGCAAGTTTTAATTCCAGGGTGGACACACCAATTATTTTAATTACGATTGAAACGCATTTCAAACATTAGGTTGTTTCCTATAAAAGCAAGTGTATTATTAGTTTATATTTTCTATTTATTTTGACTTGCATGAGAATTTTAACTTTTCAGTGCCATTTCCGTTTCATTAAATTTAGTATGCCATCAACTACTCATGTTACTCTGCTATAAAATCTAATACGAATCCTGCTACTGTCTGAGAACGTTACATGTTTTTCGCTGATTTTTTTTTTTATAAAATTTATAAATCAATATATTCGGTAAAGTAAAAAAAAGTTAAGTAAAGAGAACGAGCACCGGTCATATTTTCGCTCGGTTATAATAATGTTTTCGAAATTATTCACCACCGGGTGGGCACTAATTGCCTAAAGGTAGGCAAAAAACGAATTAAAAATTGATGGGAACAACACAGCATTGCAAAGTTTTCAATCACAAAATTTCCAGGACACTTTGATTTCACTGCGCAGCTTTTTTAAAAATTATCTTAAATGCAAATATCTTGTCTTGATGTAGCTTTGTCAAATATTGCAAATAATTTATTCTCGATCTTTATTTTAATTGGATGTAAATCTGTTGATCAAGGTAATCTATATATATATAAAACAAAGTCGGGTTAGTTACACCATTTATAACTCAAGAACGGCTGGACCAATTTTTATGATCTTTGATTTGTTGGATTTGTCTCTACTCCGAATAGCGAAATAGCTATTAAAACATCGGGAAAACTCATTAAAGAAAATTTGTGAAGAAAACTCATTTTCTTATACATTTTGGATCAGAAAAAAATTTAAATCCGCCGTTGAAGTAGCTTTGCAGACGTGCGCCGCAATTTTATTTTATTTTATTTTATTTATCAACCAAGCAAGGTACAAGTAACATAAACAGTAAAAAAAAGCAAAGTTGTAAATTACTAGTACATAGAAACAAAACGAAAAATTAAATAAAATAATTAACAAAATAAATCAATAATAAATTAATAAATAACAAATAAATAAAACATTGTTATATAGCTTAGGATTAAGGGTTGCGGATGGCTTGGAAAAGGGAGGATTTGAAGGATAATTTTGAGACTGTTGGAGAATACAGATTACTTATGCTATTGAATATCCTGCAGCATCTATTTATCGGCTCATTAGCTGCGTAAGTAGTGGAGTGTGGATATTCCTTAAGTAAACGGGAGGACCTGGTATTTCTTACAGGGTTATTCAACACCATTTTGCTATTCAGGAATTCAACTTTGATGACGCCTCTAATGACGTCAAATGTGAAGCAGGCCGAAATCATCTTTCTTCTAGATGCAAGTGTTAATAAGTTTAGATGACCCAGTCGAAACTCATAAGGAGGAAGGGTATTAAAATCGTAAGGGTTGTATAGTTCTCTCAATGCGAAAAGTAAGAATTGCTTTTGTATGGACTCGAGCCTGCTACTGTGGGTTACAAAAGCCGGATTCCAGCAAATGGAAGCATATTCGAGAATGGGGCGTACAAGAGAGGTATATAAGGATCTTGTGACCCACAGGTTACGAAATTCTTTGGCACGTCTTTTGATGAAGCCTAGCTGTTTGTTCGCACGGGAAAGTATTTTATCATAATGCAAGGTGAAGCGGAGTCGCTCATCCAAGACAACACCAAGGTCGACAACGTTGTCAACTCGAGCTAACAAATTATTCCCGAGGAAGTATGTGTTATGTGAGACGGTGCATTTTCGGGAGAAACTTATAACTTGGCACTTAGCAATGTTGAGAGAGAGCTTGTTTTCATTGCACCAATGATCAAGTGAATCAAGTTGGGATTGGAGAAAGAGTGCATCGGATTTAGATTTAATGATATGATAGACTTTGAGATCGTCGGCATAAAGTAGATGAGGTATATTTGCTAGGGCGTCAGATAGGTCAGAAATAAATATATTAAAGAGAAGTGGGCCAAGATGGCTACCTTGTGGTACACCAGAGGTAGCAGATATATTTTTCGATAAGAATCCTTGAAATTTTACCAGCTGAGTTCGATTTCCAAGGTAAGAAGTCAGCCAGCTAAGCAAAGATCCACCAAGCCCGAATTTCAGTAGCTTTAGAATTAAGGTAGGGTGGTCAACTGTGTCAAAAGCTTTACTAAAGTCTGTATAGACTGCGTCAATTTGGTATCCTTTCTCCATTTTACATAGGACTTCTGAGATTAGGACTATCAAATTTGTGGTAGTTGAGCGACCTTTTCTAAAACCATGTTGTTGCTCGTTCAGACGGGAGTCAACAAGTGGCGAAAGTTTATCGTAGACAATCTTTTCAAAAAGTTTCGGAATAGAAGATAAGATGGCAATACCTCTATAATTTCCGATACAGCGTCTATCACCATTTTTGAATATGGGTGTGACATATGAAAGTTTCCAACGGGATGGGAAAACTCCAGACGAAAGTGATCTATTGAAAAAGATATGAAAGGGAGTTATAAGCTGCTCTACACATTTGCGCAAGAAAGTTGGAGGAAGAAGATCTGGCCCTGGACCTTTGTTGCAATCGAGTTCCGAAATAGCTTTACGTATTTCGTCACGTGTAATTTCTAAGTGGCTGATAAAAGCTGTAGCAGTGGAATGAGAGGAAGGGAGATGTGAGTTTGATGAGTCAGGAGCAATAAAAATATTCTGGAAATTATCTGCGAATAAATCACAAATCTCATTAGGAGAGGAAGAAGTGATATCATTAAAGAACATCGACGATGGATAACCAGTAGTTTTTCGCTTCACATTTACAAAATCATAAAATTTTTTCGGGTCGCGGATTATATTTTCACCTGTTGCCTTAATGTAATTGTCATAAGCCTCGTGAGACTTTGCCAGAAATTGCTTAGCAGTTTCATTATATTCATCCTGAATAGCAGAACTAACGTCGATATTGTTTTTAATCCGCTTATAAAGTTTGTTCCTTCGATTTCGCAAATGCCTAAGGTCCCTATCAAGCCATGGCTCAGACAGTTTCTTCTTTTTTTTTATCTTAGGTACATATCTTTCAACGGCGTCAAATATATTGTCATAAAAAATGGAAATGGCTTCCTCAAGATCTAACGTTGAAAGAGTATTCGGCCAATCTATAGAGTCAAGGTGATGGTGAATGCTTTCATAATTAGCATTAAGAAAGTCATATACAATTGAATTATTGTACGCTCTAAAATAAATAGAATCAGAAGTGGGAAGTTCAACTGATAGTGCAGTGTGGTGTAAACTATTTGAAAAAAGATGTTCTGCATCATCAGTTGGACTTACCACTACCTCGTCATAGGCGTTTGTAAATACAAGATCCAACCAATGACCGTTTTGGTTGGGAGTTGGAGAGACTTGCTGCAAATCGTTGCCATAAAAAGTACTCGCAAGGTTGAAGTCATTGGAATCTGAGAGGTTAACAGGGAGAAGAAATGCGTCGTTTTCATCGGGGATAAAACGTAAGTTGGGACGATTGAAATCCCCTAGGAATATTATTTTGTGTTTTTCATTCAGAGATGTTGTAATGGAAGATATTAATTCACAGAAATGGTTGTAAACTGATTCGTCCGATCTGGGTGGGATATAGGCCAAACTAATGTAAAGGAAATTGTTATTCAAAGAAACACGAATAACAAGGTGTTGGAACAATACATTGGGGGTGATGTCAATAATCTCACTTGAAATAGTGTTGCTAACCGCCAGTAAAACCCCACCGCCTCGCGATTGACCTGTGGAAGAATAGTCGCGATCATTTCTGTAAATTGTCCAATTGCTATCAAGGATCTCTTCATTCTTATGGGAGTCATTTAGCCAAGTTTCAGTGAAGGCGAGTAAATTAAAGTGGCAGGATTTTGCGTCAAGATATAATTTATTCAATTTGCCTCTCATACCACTACAATTGTGGTAAAAGAGTCTGAGTCCGTTGAAAGAAGGGGTTATGTTAGGACAAATGCCTAACAGAGTTGACTGCTTTTCGACGAGAAGCAGTTGTCATTAAATTGTCAATAGTGGCAGTATTCGTAGTTGCCTCGGTAGAGGCGACATAAGAAGTTAGGTGGCTAGAGGATAAAGAGGAGCTAATATTGTTTGCATTTTGTTGAGAAGAAACGGAAGCATCAGTAGGACGTGGAATTAATGAGTTCTTACGAGTAGAAGCAATATTAAAAGTACCGTCCAACGATAAATTGTTTGTTACTACCGTAGACTGGGTGGGGTTTTTTGAAGGAATAGTCAACAAGTTGGATAGAATTTGAGGGTTTTGAAAGGATGGAGATTTGCGGGTAATAGGAACATTATGCCAAATACAATTTTTTCTTACAGAATTAGTTTTAGTTTCTTTCTTACGCCTATTGTTGGTGACTCGATTTTTCCAGGGAGATAATTTTCTAATGTTATTTACAATTCCACGAGCCAGAAGATTTATATATTCAGCACAAAGCAATAATGCGATTAGACTTCGGAATATTGCAAATCAATCCACCGCAGATGAGCGAGAAATCGCACGAGAAGAGCACCGCGTTAGTCCCCAACCGGAAAAGTAATCAGTAAACATACTCTCCTTAAGCATTCCGTATAATGCATGACAGCATTACAGATCTATACCCGGTTCATTTCTTTTTAACTTTGGATATCCTAGGTTGGATAGGTATATACAAGGGGAACGTTGAGTTTTCAGTTTTATAGCTGTATAAAAAGAGCTTTTTGGAAAGCCCGACATTGTATTCTTGCTTTCCCGTCATCTATGGATAATGCTGATTGAAGCTTGGACCGGCGGCCGATCATACCTCTGCATGACCTGGAATGCGTAGGTAATGCTTGCTGAGTGATTGCGACGCTCATTGGAAATTCCAACAGCATATTCTCGCATTACACGTTACAAGGGGAAATTTATGTGGCTGCTTGGATCGGCGGATTGCCCCTGCATAACTCTTAAATAATGAATAATTCTCTGAAATTTGCATCTTTTCGTTTTATATAGCAAACTTTACCCAAGCCGGTGTATGCTCGAAAGTGATTTTCCCCTTATTTTTGCGAGTAATGTTGGACTTATGATGGACTTTTTGGAAAACAGCTTTGAAGCGTTACATCTGCGTTGCTGAGAACGTTTGCTTCATGCATGCTGCTGGATTACAGCGATTCCCGTTGGGTATGCCTGACTTTGTGCTTCACAAACACAAGATCAAAGAGAGACAGTACATCAAACTGCTCAATTAGCAATAGAAGAAATGCTTTTTTTTAAACTCAAGGTGCTTCAATGAAGGTAATTGACCCGAGTGCAATGCATCCAGCAAATAGTTAAACAGAAAGTAGTACAACAATGCAGAGTGAATTATTTCGATTCTGCGGCGGTACGAAGTTTGCTGCGTCAGCTAGTAAATAAATAAATTTTCGTCTATTGGAGAATTTTTTTTATCTTTTGAGATGAATATGTCCAAACCCTTATCCGAAACTAACTCAATTACATTGTTATAGGTCAAATGACTCTTTTCTATAGCCTAGCTTTCACAAATGAGTGTATCATTCGTGTTGTATGTATTGTAAGTATGGTTTTTACGTACTTGCCGTAGCACCGAGGTTGGGGTCGTCCAAAAACTCACGTCTAGTTGGCAGGTGTAGCACGGAGAACGTATCAGACAGGTGATCTTCAATAACAATGCTGCACTAACGGCCGCGTTACCGAGTCATGGTCCAAAGTACGCTTCTCGTGAACATAATATCCTTTTGACTACAAAATCTCAAATTAATCATGCCAGAAATTATGTTGCTTAGAAACTTTGTCACCTTCTTTCCCGCGTGGAAGGCGAATCTCTAGCCTTGCCTCTTTTGGGGGCAGTTAGCTCTGTCTAGATGGGTGTATACGCCACTCACGCACTCGGCTTGTCGGAGATTCAGTGTTAGTCCCTGCCAAGTAGACTGGTAACAGTGCACGTTTTTCCACCTCCAGAAACACCAAACTGTAGATAAGGTGGACGAATACCAAGAAGCGATGTCAAACCAGAGTAAGAATAAAAAAAAACTCTAGCGCACCTGAACCGCTAGAAACACTAATGTTCGAAGAACAGTAGAAGAATCGTGCAGGTTTTGAGTGCATATTCCACCACATGTGCTGCTTATTACGGCCAAACTGTTTCATATGCCACGTTGTACTTTCGTCTTAGGAATGCATTATAACTCATATGGTGGAAGGTTTCAGATATTACCACTGGCATGAATTTCAACGTTTATGAGAGCAAAACACGGGTTAATTATATTCGCTATCAGTTGCTTATTTCATATAATTTTGAAAGCAGCATCTCATATAACATCAATGAAGAAAATGCTCAGTGCCTGCAGCACTGTAACTGAATTTGGTGTTTGGGGCTGCGATCCGAAAAATTTGCAGAACTTTGCGAATTGTAACATCGGTTATTTATTTTCATTGTAAATGTTTCCGGTATGTATACTAACTGTAAGCATTTATTGATACAAAAGTAGCACAACCGACTCGTGCTGGCAACCTTTCGCCAGTATCAAAGCCAAGAATATATCAAATCTGCTTCACGTTGTTTAATTACATTCGAAGTTATAGGAGTATAAAGAAATTTAGGGTTACCTGCAGCGAGTTTTTTCAAATGATCGAAAGCTTAATATTTGCTGTGAAAATTCTACGATAAAACCGCTTAATAAAGATATTACAATTAAACACAAAACCAACAATAGCTGGTAGCCCTATCGTGGCTTTTCAACCAAATTTTGGCCTGAATAATGTTTATGACAGGTTTCATTAATTGTATGAAATTCGTATTGATTTCATGACTGCACTGGAAGTTATAGTGCAAAAAGTTTTATTTTCCTGAGCGAATTTTCAAAACCAAAGACACAAAAATTACCATAGCTGGCAGCACCAATAAAATTTTTCAACCAAATTTCCACCAAACAGAGATTAGAGTTAGGTTTAGCTACTGGGTCAATTTCATGAAAATCTGGTAACTTATTCACATTTCATAGGGCAAAAAGCAGTCTTTTTTCTTTGTAATTTTTCAAGATGGCACCACTGGGACAGACTTGCCCACAATTCAAAATTGCTTCTATAAAATCTGGTCTTACTTAAGTCCAATGCATTCTGTAAATTTTAGCTGTATCTGATTATTGGTTCGTGAGTTTCCGTGAACAGAAGTTTTTGATGCTGAAAATATAGGTTAAATGGGAGAGGGTTACCGTTCTTGTCCGACATGAAATTTCCAAAGTTTTATTTTGGATGTGTAGATAAAACATAAGATTTATATACAGATTGGTTTTATTGTAAGAAACGGACATTTTTTTTGAATATTCGATGGTTTGAATGTTTTCACTTCCAAATTTTTTTTTTTCAAAATGAAGACACCAAAATTATCATAGCTGGCAGCTCCAACCGAATTTTTCGATCAAATTTCTATCAAACGTGGTTTAAAATAAGGTCCAGCAATTGTGTGAGTTTCGTCAAAATCGAACGATTCAATCAGAATTTATAGGGCTAAAAACAGTTATCTTTTTTAGTGGTTTTCAAGATGGCACCACTGGCACAGAATCGCCTGCATTTCAAAATCACTTCTATCAGACCTGGTCCTGTTTAAGGCCAATACATTCTGTGAATTTCAAATAATTCTGCTCATCGGATCGTGAGTTTCCGTGAACAGAAGTTTTTGATGCTAAAAATATAGGTAAATTGGGCAAGGGTTACCAGGCGTGCCCGTTATACCATATCTTTTTTTTTTTTTGGCTATGTAAACAAAGCACAAGATTTACATATGAATGGCTTTTTTTTGAAGAAACGGCATTTTTTCAAAAGAGACGATGATTTGGAGGTTTTCACTTTCAGTGCCTGCCCTAGCTACAGGGTTGCTAGCACGCTCATTAAAAGCTACACAAATTTACAACTAAACAATATCAATATGTCCTAAAAATTTCGTAATGATTGAATAGCTCTGTCAAAAGTTATCGAAATTTAAAAATTTTCAAATTTTCCCGTCCTCTTTTTAGGCACCCAGCGCACACATAGGGTTAAAAAATTCCAAAGCATTATCCGATTCATATGTAAAACACGTTAGAAATTTATTTCGTTAACTTTATTTTTGCGAAAATCATTTGTGCACGAAATAATAGGTATATTAAAAATATCACTTAAATGGCCGCCGGCGCCAAAATGTTAACAATAACTGACATTTAAAGAGACGTGGACCTATTCTGCATATACACCAATGTATCCTGAAAGTTTCAGCTCAATCGGATGGCGCGTTCCCGAGATTATCTCACTGAAATTTTTTGATGATATATATATATATATATATATATATATATATATATATATATATATATATATATATATATATGGAAATATGAATTTTTGGCCGAATCGATTTTAATACTAATGTTCTTCGAACATTAGTAAAAAAGATTCAACAACAGCCGTCTAGTCTAAACATTTGATTGCGGGCACATGATTTACGATAAGATTTGATCACAAAGAGCACAAATACTCAGCCTTAACTTCCAACCAGACTGAGCTATCCGGAAAGAAAAATAAATTAGCAAGAAAATAAGACTAAAGTTTAAATTAATTGGCAGCCACTAGCTTCATACAATTATCTCATGCTTATAGTCTTAACTTATGTCTTCTTCGAATTCAAGCTATCATTACTAACCTTAGTCCCACATCGTTCCAAAATAATAAAAATGACCGTATTCCAACATTCCAGTTAAAATGCAATCAATCTTCTTCGCCACCCCACCGGACCATACCGCGAAGTACAGTAAGAAAATGTCCGTTTGAAATTGACACGATCTTAGCCAATCTTTGCTACATCACTGCTACCTCCTGTTTCCACCAAAAATCAGGGGAAAAATGTCCGTTTTGAATCTATTGGTGTGTGCCAATCTTTTCCACCTCACTGCTTCCACATATTTCCACCAGTGAATCAGAAAAACGGCCCATTTAGCGGCATCCAGGTAACCGCTTTTCTGTGGAGGTTGACCTCTACGCGCGTGTTTCATGCGAGTCAAGTCTAGGGATTCCAATCCCTGAACAGTTTTTCAATCCCGGGATTACGGGATTAAAAAATCGAAAATTTCTGGATCCCGGGATACGATATTAAAAAAAAAAAAAAATTAATACCACAAAATAAGGCAAGTTTTTAATAAACAGATTATATTACGTGCCATCATTTCAAAACTTCAACAATAAGTAAGTTCAAAACTGTGTAAAATATATGTTACTACATAATTACTCATTTATATAATTGATGCAAAAACGAAACAAGAATTTTAATTATCCTAGACGTTGGCAGTATGAAGACAAATATTTAAAATTATAACTACTAAACATTACAACAACAAATCACAGCTCTTGAAAATGAGATACATAATAAAGAAACATATAGAAAATTCCGCCAAAGTTCATTGGTTTTTTCGGAAGTAACATTGAAGCAATGGCAAAGCATCTATCTAAAGTATCGTCTCCAAGCCTGCTTCTAAATTTATTCCCAATGTTAGACGCCGCAGACTTAACTCGATCTGACTCGATACTTTTTGGTGGTACGAGTAACACCACTTTCGAAAAGATTGCAATGGTTTTAATTAGATCAGTTACTTGCGGCATTTCACTATTAATGGTTTTCATACTTTTGCAACTCTTCTTGTAGCATCAATTGACGACTACTTTGTCCTGATTCAATATGGGTATCTATTGGGCTCTCCTCATTTCTTTGGCTACCAAGCAAAGGGTTTAGCATCTAGATCATTGAAGTAATTTTTTTTCTAAATATTTGCGTTGCTTGGTTTCAAAAATAGAGATTCTTGGTAAATTTTCGCTGGTACAATGTGGATTCTGGAGATAACTTCGCATACCAGATACTTCGGTACACTGAGGCTCTTTTATTCATAGGGTTGGCAAGAATGGACCGTTTTCCTCCTAATTGCCTAAATAAAAATCTTGACGAAGTATTAGCAGTGCATAAATTTGCATCTCTGCAACTTAAGACCTTCACAGTTAGCTGTACAGTGTAAATTCAATAATTTTCTGAATCGAATCAAACTCAGTTGCTTCTAATCGATTTGGATATTGCAGGTCTACTAATGCCTTCTGTTTACTATTTTTCAGAATGGAAAACCGTTCGGGCATTGTCAAGAGACTATTCCATCTTGTTTTGCAATCCAGTAAAAGAGACAGTTCTTTGCCTTGCTCGGATTTGACAAAGTTTTGAAGATCATTATCATTTTTTGTTGGAGATTTTTTGAAATACAAAACTACTTTACGAGCTTTCTTTATGCATGCGCTGATGTCATAATCCTTTGTCAGATCCAGCGTGTCTTGCAGGCACCTGGTCGTAGAAAGCTGATTCAGGACCGTCCATATCTTCGTGCTCGTCGTCCAGACTATCAGCTGTTTCATCAATTCTTTAATCTAAAATGGACCTCTTATTATAGAGAACATCGCAAACTGCCAAGGGAATGTTATTCGCTAAACAAATATGTTGCTCTGTATCAACTAGTATCAACTACTTTTCGCATCAAGTTTGGCCCAGCAGTTACGATGGCAACAATATCGTTTCCTATAAAAATATCAAACTCAGTAAGACGCTCTTTCAATACCTCTAGGCAGTTTGCAGCTGTCATTGACATTTTTACACGCTCCAAGTTCCAGTAAAAATTTACTGAGTGGATTTTAATATTTATATAGCGTCTATTTGCAGTCGAGGTCCATTCATCAAACGTCAAACTGAACCGTTCGCCTGAGACTCTAGCCTGTCATATCTCACTTTTTATTATTTCCTTTATCCTGTTTCGATAACCCTTAACCTTATTTTTGATTTTTGTTGAAGATTTTGGTAAATCTGTGTAAATCATTCGCTAGTATTCATTTTCTCAAATCATTCGAAGTAACGAATACACTTAATGCGAAACAGTCCATAATTATTTGTTTGCAAACCCCTTTGTATTCTCTTGCTAACTTTTGCATAGGTTTGTTTTGCTCTATTCTTTACGCATTTTGATTTGAGCCAGCATGCTAATTGCTTTCTCGTAAATATGGACTCTATTTGCATTTTTCGAGTCTTGCTGTAATTTGGTTGCCGATTATGTTTGAATCCCGCCCCGGAGTCCTGGCCAATTTCTAGTCCCGAAAATCGCGGGATTTGCGGGACCAGAAATTGGGCGGGATCCCTGGATTGGATTCCCTAGTCAAGTCTCACTTATTGAAGTCACGGACACGCACCCAATAAACTGAAGGAGTAATGGGTATGTCGGCTATGCGGTGCCGTTCAACTTATTGAAGATTATACTATTTCTTCGCTGCTTTTCATGGTCAGTTCGAGAGTTGACGATACAAGCTCACCCAAAAGAAAGCCTACGAGGTTCGTTGTGGCTGGTGGGGCTGGCCAGGGGAATATTCGTAGGTCAAAGACTTGGTGGTGGACAGAAGACGCTGGATGTTAGGTGGATGCCGTGAAGAAGATGAAAAGGCTGTCACTTTCGACAAACATTTTTTGGCAAGTTGATATCTATTGGCTTTCGAGTGTACCGCAATGCTTTTCTTAGCAATTCGGGAGCGCCTCGTAATTCTAGGAAGAAGTCCTGTGCTTCTTTATCGCCTGTACTTCTCGACGTATCTGCTGGGTTCGAATGTGTTGTGTATTTGTTTGGTGTGGTGTGCTGTGAATGTTACTGCGGTGGTTGAGGTTATTGACATGGCAGCCACCGATCCGAGTCTGCATTGCAACTAAGACATAAATGCTTACAGCCTGGGCCCGTTCCACACGGTGTAATTGATTCGGGCGATAAATCTGGTGGTTCTACGATTCTTAGAATGCGCGAAATTATCACCTAAATGGTTATCATTCGTCGAGTAAACGGCACAAGACAATTGTTACAACACTTGACGCCCTAGGATTATTGTTACCTACTTTTCTTTTCTTCACTCAGGTGGGTTAGATCTAGGACAGCCTTGACCGTGGAAGGCTGGTTGTTTCTTAGTTTTCTTTGTACGCTTTGTTGCAACGTAACAACTTTAGAAAGAACTTTTTTATTTTTCTAGGGTTGATATTTATTATCTCTCTAGAAAGCATACAATACCATATTAGCTACAAAAATTCTCAACAAAACCCTTATACTCGTACCATATGCAAAATATCATTAGACAACAAATGATATACCTACATCCTTTGTAAAATTGAAATATAATTCATCATTCACTGTCTTTTAATGAGAGTTTGTCATGGGAAGCCTTTTCACTTCTCATTTCCATTTTAAACTTGGTTTATAGTGGATTCTTGGTTTATAGTGGATTTTTGAGCAAATAATAGGCGTTTTAATGTGCAATTTTTTTCAAGATTTTTTTCAGTTTTTATTTCATACTTTCTTATGTAATAGAATATTAGCATACTGGTTTCATTTATTGGTTCACAAATTTAACGAAGATCTTTCTCGCGAAGTACTTTTTCATGATATAATGTGAATATTACATATTATGCTTAAGAAAAAAAAAAGTAGCTATGATTGACACAAATAATTCTCAATTTGGAATTTACAGATAAGAGGGTTTCAAGAGAGTACGAAACTCTGAGCTTCGAGACTCTGAGTGCAGGAAAAGAAACTATGGACAATGTAACTGTCGCCAATAGTCACATGCTTCAGATATAAACTTCTAGATATGATTCTAGGTATGATTTATGATGATTTTAGTAAGTACTTTAAACCTAATTAACTTCAATAGAGCCACGTAAACTATATTCTTCAGCGCACTTCAATATCATTCTGAATTTGCATTGTGACAGTTAGGAAATTCAAGTGAATCTCTCTGTTATGAAGCAGCTCATGCACAGTTTCGAAGAAATATATGTACATATATTTCAAAAGCACTTCGCTCAATCATGTTAATTTTATGATTCAATTTGTTTTGTAAAGATGTAAATTCGAGAGCTGGATTTATTGCACTTTGCTTGACTACTCTTCTACGTAACTACTGTTCCTACTGCTTCCAGCATCTTTACGTATACCTCTTTGTTTTTCGCCATCATGACATCGTTAACTGCTGCTCACATAGAGGGTGCTTTCACCACTATTTCTATCGTGAGAAGTGTTTTTATGACGTAATAAAACAAGCTAATTGTTAAAAAAGGTACTTCTTTTACGCAGTCAAATAGATTGGTTTTCACGGAAGCTCTTAGGACGTACTCGGAAAAAGAACGCAAAAATAGTGCCAAAGAATGTCAGCTAAAAGTCGAATATTACCTCCAGGACAAAAAATTTTTTCACTATTTATATTTAACAATGCATTTGTTGTTATTTTAACGACACTTTTTTGATAGTACATAAAGCACATAGTAGATCAACAATAAACAGTATTCAATGAAAAAGCGAGCAGATAAGCTTTAAAATACATGTTTACGATATTCCTAGCTAAAATATATTTGCGAATACTCTACTTCAAAAAAAATTCCGCTACGGAAATGCCGGGAAAGCAAAATTCTAATTATCAGCTTTTACTGGCAGATGAAACATGCCATGCCATAGGAAGAAGATGGATCCATTTAAATGTCAGGTGATCAACTTTGTCTCATTCTGCTACGTAATCAAGGCCAAATGAAATTAGATGCTTGACCTTGGTAGATATCAACGTTGTTTACTTGCACGAAAATCTTCTTTGTCACTGATTAGAATGGTGATACCAGAAATTGTAAGATATTTTCCTGTTTTTTTTTTTTACGGAACCGTTTCTAAGTCAACGCAATTTATGCTTTGCCTTCATAACTAAATTTTATGGAAGGAAAAGTCTGTAATTAATTTGTTTAAAAAAATCTTTGATGAAAGTCTTAGAAACATAAGTAAATGTTTTGAAGCTAATCAGCGAGAAAACTTTCGAATGCTGTTGGTGAGCGTTGCTAAGCAGAATGAAGGTACAGTAGCAATATAAATGAAACCTCGAGAAGTGGTAATGGTGAAGGTGAAAATATTTCCAATAAACGATGATGGCGACAGATGGTGAAAATATCCGGAGTTGATTTTTCATCGAAAAAACTTTGCGAACTGAATGTGGGATGGCTTTTCTCATGAAATTGACTTTAAGTAGCAGCTGACTATCAATTGATTAATTTCGAATGCTTTACAGCTAGTTGAAAAGTTTGTTTTACGTTTTTGCCGATGATCTCAAGTGTGCAGCTTATTTTCTTCAATCAATATATCGTTTGGTGGGAATGTATGCAAATTGGTGAGCCGATTTGTTTATATTAAAATATTGGTCGGAAATAATTAGGTATGTACAGTGGCTCAATAAAGAAGTCGGACACATACCTGCTTATATTTCAAAAGGGAATAAACTGCCCAAGAATGCACTTCAGACAAAAACTAAATATATTTTTTGTAACTGCGTATCATTTATTTATGAAAAATAATAACATTGAAAACTTAACTCACTTTCATGATTTTATAAAAATTAAAAAGCAAAAATTTGCGTAAAATTCATGCCAAAAAAGAACTCAGACAGGTGGCAGTACTCTTTTTGCTTGTGGGTTTAAAAAGGGAATTTCCAGATTTGATGTACTTGGCAGCTTTGCACATTCAACTGAATCACGTTAAAGGCCTGAATTTGTTATTTGTGTGAAATTGTGAACTTAAAATTGAAAATGGGAAGGCAACGTGGCCAAAGTTCTTTAGAAGCAAGACAACTTGTTATAAAATATTATAAAGAAGGGAAATCGGTCCGTGATATTGCGAAAATCGTAAATAGGGCACATTCTACAGTTCATGACATTATAAAACGTGATAAATCTTCAAAATCAGTGGAAAATAAACATAAAAGTGGTAGACCTAGTGTACTTTCAAAGTCAGATGAAAGATGAATTGTACAAAATTTTTATAAAAACCCGAAATTAAGTGCTCCTTAACTAGCCAAACAAGTATCGGAATATCTTAAGAAAAATGTAAACCCCGAAACTATAAGGCTAGTTTTGAGACGAAGAAATTTACGCGGGAGAGTAGCCCGTAAAAAACCGTTTGTCAGCAAGTGCAATCGAAAAAAGAGACTCAAATTCGCGAACAGCTACAAAAACAAAGACTTTTCGTTTTGGTCTACTGTGTTATTCGCAGATGAAAGTAAATTTAATATATTTCGGTCCGATGGACAATGTTATGTGCGGCGAAAACCTAACCAAGAGCTCCAAGAGCGCAATCTACAGTCTACTGTGAAACATGGAGGTGGCTCAGTGATGGGCTGGGGATGCATGTCCGCGGCTGGCCCAGGTAATCTTTGTGTAATCAACGGAATTATGGACCAAACAAAGTATTTGAACATTCTAAAAGAACATTTGGTGCAGGGTGCTAACAATTTGGGAATAAAAGAGAATTTCCAATATTACCAGGAAACGATCCAAAGCACAAAGTGCTCAATGTTCGATTATGGCTGCTGTATAACTGTCCGCATGTGTTGGAAACACCTTCACAATCCCCCGACATAAATGTTATCGAACATTTATGGGCTTATTTGGAGAACCAGTTAAAAAATCATACTATTAGGAACAAGCAACAATTGGAGTCAGCACTTCAAACCGAATGGGCCAAAATTGATCCTACCCTTTGCAAAAAACTTGTAGTCCATGCCAGCAAGACTAACAGCCATAAAGAAAAATAATGGATTGATAACCAAATATTAGAAACCTTTAATAATATTTTAAACTTTATAAAGAATTAAGCGTCCGAGTTCTTTTTTGGCATGAATTTTATACACATTTTTATTTTTAAATTTTTATATAATCATGAAATTGAGTTACGTTTTCAATGTTATTATTTTTCATAAATAAATGATACGCAGTTACAAAAAATATATTTAGTTTTTGTCTGAAGTGCATTCTTGGGCAGTTTATTCCCTTTTGAAATATAAGTAGGCATGTGTCCGACTTCTTTATTGAGCCACTGTATATGCTTCGATTAGCTCTTTTTAGAGCTGTTTTAAGTTCTAGTTGGTTATTTCGGCAGTATAGTATATGTCAGACATTGCTAGTGAGAAATTGAGTTGAGTCGTGTTGAGAAGTTTAGGATTGCAGAGTTAAAGTTATTTATGGCTTCCGCTTGTCTGGACGTGTGGAGGCAACATGTATCGTAAACGAGTTTTGCTATTGGCAATTAAAGGATATCTGCTGTGCATTTGTTGTACAAAAGAGGTGGTTGCGCGGATCTTTGTAGCTCTTTAGCTGCGATTTACAGTTCTGTTGAGAGAAGACAATCAATTCTGACTCGAAATCTCCTGCCGTTGAGAAATCATCTTATGATCTGCATTTTTGAGATAAGTCCTGCATGCCAGACTTTGTCGAAAGCCTTTGCTACATCGAAAATGACCAGTCCGGTCGATTTTGTGTAGTTGGGTCCTGTTCTGATGTGTTGGCCGAGTTGCTCTTCTGGTAAAATTTTGTTCTCATAGACTTTTTTGTTCAGGCTAGAAAAGAGACTTTGTTCACTCCGTTTTGCTAGGAAGACTAGAAGACTTATATGTCTCCAACTTCGTAGAAATGCGAGGCCTTTATTTTTGGTGAAACTACTTGGTTAGTAATTTCGTTTTTTATGATTTTCAAAGCAATTTCATCAATACAAATAACAAACATTCAATTATGTATTGTTTTTTTATGTTATATGGTATTTTTATAATTATGTTTTGCTTTTTTCAGCTTTTAATCAAATGCATAATTCCGTTTTCGTAGAAATTTTATTTTTAGAGGCAAAAAACTGAATCAACTAATTTTGGTAGCCTCATTTGAATCGAATCTTTTTCCATTCAAATTGTTTTGAGACGAATGGTACAAGGTCAGAACTATACGACACCATTTCCTAGCCTGACGCCAATAATTTTTCGTGAGTGGCCAAACATGTACATACATATGTACATATGTGGTCTGGCGTTATCTTGATGGAAGATGACGCCCTCACGATTTATGGGTTCTGGCCGATTTTCCTTGATTTATTTGTCCAATTTCATAAGTTGGCTACGGTAGACATTTTAATTGATAGTTTAGTTCGATTGAAGCAGCCCAAAATAAACAATATCTTTGAAATCACTCAAATCATATATACTCCGTATATTTTTTTTCCTGATGAATGTCAGCTTTTAATGTTGATTGTGCAAGCGGGTCTGGCTTGATCCATGGTCTTTTTTGCACGACGTTATCGTAGGCAATCCATTTTTTGTAGGCCGTTATGATTTGCTATAAAAATGGATTGATTTCATCTCGTTTCAGCAGCGAATCGCACATGGAAACTCGTTTCAGCAGCAAATCGCACATGGAAATTCGTTTGGTGAGATAAATTTCGTTCAATTTGTGTGGAACCAAATAGAGAGCTTATTAATGTAACCAAGTTATTTTGAATGTCTTTCTCAGCGCATGTATGTAAGTGCTATGCTAAGCTTTTTTTGCGATCCCACATGTCATACTACGCCAGTAATTTTCTATCATTGCTTTCACTTTGTCGTCGTTACTTTTGTCGTCGTCACCTTCAGTTAGGCGTCCAGAGCGTGATGCATCTATGGAGGTAAAAATTTCCGGAACGAAAACGGGCAAACCAACTCTGGCACTGGTATTCTGTTAACGATTTTTCACCGTAAACATCACACGAATTTTTACGGCCTTGCACTGCGTTTTTACCGTTCCAGAAGTAATAAAGTAAAAAATGACGAATATGACCGTTTGGAATCCCCATTTTAAATCAATGCAAAACTGTAAATGAACAATAAAGCTTGAAAGTTTTTTTTTAACTGAATAATCTAAGAAATGTTGGCTGTCCCAAATTATATACTGTCTGAAGTTTCCAATGAAGAAGAATGACTTAGAATGACTCAAACCATCTAACGGTTAAAAACCAAATTACTTTGAAGCCAACCCAATATAATGGCTGATTTCCACGCTTTAAGATATTTGCTTGGACGTAAGTGTCTTTAATATATTATCTGTTAAATATTTGAGGCCAAAGGCTGCTGATCATTGACGATTTTCGACGATGAAATCCCCCTCTCCACTTCTTTAAGGTCAGTTAAGCTAAACTTTTCCATCTTCGTTTGGTTCAGAGCTGAGAAGTCTTGTGGGTCTTTTGATTGATGTAATCTTTATGATCTAGGTCATTTTTTGATAAATAGTTCTCTTTAATTCTCCTTTTGTCAGTTTTATTGAATTTAAGGCCCTGTGAACCGTAAATTGGTTATAAGTGGCTTGTTTTTAGCCTAGAAATATAGGAACAGTCCTCAGAGAGTGTTTCTATCAGGCTCGATGTTTTGGGCCACTGTTGATTCTGGTGTTGAGATATTTGATCATGGATTATGTAGTCGGCTTGCTTCCCGCTTTATTCTAGGGTGACCTGTGCCTCTACTTTTACAGAGTTAGTAAAAGCCTCTGTAAAAGTAAATTAATTAGCTTAGGGAGTTCCTTAGGACTTTGCTTATTCTTTACCGGAATCGTGATCGTTTTGTCCTCCTTTGCCTGCTCTATGGTACTGGCGAGGAGGTCAATTGATTCCTCTAATAGCTGCCTGTTTCAGATGCTTCTGGGCTGGTTATTTCGGCCAAACCGACTTGGAAAGCTTCCTGTTTGTTACAAGTTCATCTATGTAGATACTCTTTATACAGAAAAAGACCGGCTTGTGATCAGAGGGCAGCTCGTTGGGGACGTAGATGAGCTATCACTGATGAGCAGGCTTGCTTGTTTGCCTGGGATGCGTTTGTCAAGCTTGATTCTAGCTTTGTTCCCCAAAGGTGGGGGTAGACATTTAAAACTCCCCAATGGCGGGGATAGGCATTTTTGTCTTCCGTAAGGAAGATTGTGCCTTCGTAATTGAAGAGTGCACGAAATTCTAGCATGAGCTCGAGAAAGCTCGTTTGTACTTTTATGGCTGTGACTGTGTGAAATCGATTCAAAATTGCATCGTTTCGATCTTTTCGGGGAGTAAATAATTCGCATTCGACTTAAGAATCGAAATCTATACATGCTTGGTGTTGTGATAGTTGAGGTTTGGGTAGTGAACATGCGATGTACTATTCTCTGCATCATGTCTTTCATCCCTCTGTGTTGCTGTACCCACATGATGGTGAAAAGCTGGCCCATACTGTCGGTGCTGGGAAGGATAGTAGTTTTTGATTGGTTGGTTTTGACTGAAATTTAAGAAAGAGGTTAAGAAGAGGATATGGCAGAGGTCTTGGAGACACTCGGGCTCGCACCAGTCACTTATGCAAAAGACATTCTAAAATTCTTTATTTTGCGATTGCAGCTCCCATAGCTGCAGGATCTTCGCCTCTACTATTTACGCAGTTTGGTTTTTCTTTTTTTAAACTTTACGCATTTCGAAATGTAATGGAGTCCATCGCATTTGACGCATCAGACTTTTACATGACAGTTGTTGTTAGAGTGTTCAAACTGTTGATAGTTGTGTCACTGCGATTATTCCCCTAGTAGATTTGTTGATTACACATTGCATCCTAATTGGCATATTGCCTGATAAATCTCCTTTTCATTTCCCGTGAAGAGAGCCTTAATTAATTGGGATGGTAGCCCTATTTTTCAAGATTTTCTTTCATTTTCTCTGCTGGTAGATTGTCAAGCCCTCGGATGATAAGGTTTAGGATCTTTTCACCAAGAAGGTCCCCGAGAATGGTCTTAAATGATGATAGCATTATTTGAATTGAATTTTGAAAAAATAGGTAGACACGTTTTGTAACGTTAAATTTAACGTTCCACTCTTTAAGAAGCCGGGCCATGGCAGTTCTGTGCTCTGGCTAAGAGAGTATGCTCGGAAACGGTGTAGGATGCTCTTGACGATGTTTGTAAACGTTTGATCTGTTTTTCTCGTATTGAAGTTTTGTGAAGTTGACGCTGATGGTAATATTTTTTTTGTGCTGAAGAAGTAGGCGTGAATAAATGTGCCTTCGTCTTTATTCAATTCCTATTTCCTATTCTTGCTTTATTGTTTTGAAGGGAGAGACGGGAAGTTTATCTACTTTTCCTCGATAATTTTTTGAATTGCCGAGATTGGACGCATTATCTGTTGAAATGTCTACGTCTTTGTTTGTATCACTGGAAGAGGCTTGCGTTCTTTTCATTTTACTTGGTACTACTGTTTTCTTTGCTTCATGGTTGTAGCGTATTTGTTCGGTTAACTTACTTTGTGTGTCTTTTAGCAGTTGAACAATATCGTACTGTTTTTAAAGGCAATCTTTATTTTGCCCAAAACGGACTGATTGCGCGATAACAGCCTGTCATTTTGGCAGTTAGCGTGCGTCTAGTATCTCGCCTTGCGTTGGCAGAGAGACTAGACGCACTATCCACATAAACTTAAGGGGGTATTCTATGATAGTCAAGAATTTTAACAAAAATCGATTATCTCTTCCAAATTCCAATTATTTCGGGAGTTTTACCTGTTTCTAGTGACGTGGCAGCTAAACTGATCTTGCAGGTCATGAAAGGTAGAAATAGAGTAGCCAAAAGTTGTTATAACGTATTTTGTTGAAATTTTTCCAAGTTTAGTGTTCAGCTAAGCTTAGTTTAGTTTCAATTCAGATTCAGAGCTTATTATCATAAAAGTTCGATATATGACAATCCACAACACATGTATTGCCCGCCTGGCCCAACTAACTGCTGTAAATGACAAAAAGTGGTTGCTGGTGGTTTATTAGATCACTATATTCACATAAACTCCGCTCTTAGTGGCTAACTATTAAGAGTAATCATGCAGGTATATGAAAATCTGTTTTCAGATAGCTTATTACACTGATGTTTAGCTTCAGAAACTCAAAATAATAATGAACCGCTGATTTTATTGATACGTACGTTTGCACCAAAACATATACATATGTACATGCCCAAAGGAGGACAATTGAAATTGCAAATTGTACAGCTGTTTGCTTTTTTAATGAAGGGAATGACTAGTGGTCCAGAAGCCTATACGTTCACCATCAGACGGAACGAAACTCGGATAGTTCGCTCTGAGCTACGATCTTCCGACGCTTCTAAGGAAGCTAGAACTGCTCGTTTAACCGAAAAAATTTAGGAAAGCTCACATTGTGAAGTAGAAGAAGGCCCAATGGATGGATCAGGAATCGCTGATTAACAAAATGTAAGTATAACTAACCATCATATGATTTAAACTGCTTCAGACTTTGCTCAAATCATTAAACACGTTTTTCTCGGAACTACTTTTTCCACGACACGATATCTCAAATTGTAATGAACCAATTAACTTGGAATTTGGTCCAAACTGTTTCTATATAACCTTAAATTGCCTCTACCAGCATTATGTCCAGAATATGTTTTTTACTGTTTATAAAAAATTAAAAACAGTCGTCATTTTGCGAAAGAAAAATGTTTTTCAGTCAGAGGTTGGGGCTATAACGACAATCTTGCCAATAAAGATTTTTTTGCAGACGACTAAAAGTGTTGGAATCGTGTCAACAAGGATGTGCATTTTTTTTACACCCCAATTTAACAGCCTTTATCCTTTTGAATATTGAATTATTATTTGATTTTGTGTATTCTTAGAACTTTAATAAATATTTGGAACAAAAAAATGTTTATATAAATATTTTTTATTTCTTTTTGTCAATATTTTGAAAAAAAAACGTCCGAAATTTGTTCCTCTAGACTAGAATACTCCCTTAAGATATCTCACAAGTATTTTTGTTTATAGTTTTATTACTAGCTTTATGCACCTGGGATTGGTTTTTCTTTATATGCACCTTATTGTAATTACTAACTTACAGTTCCACTCACTTGGAATTTTGATCTCTAGCTCCAGTTTTCCCTGAAATTCAAACTGTCAACTGAACCGTAAGTGAAAATCTTGTAAAATGTCATCTTCATTTAAATTTCATTCAGTCCCACATAGAAATTTGATTTCGTCCAGTTCAACACAATGCTGGTCGTTGGATTTAATAATTTGAAAGGTCTATTCGTTTCTCGTGTCGTCCACAAACTGTGCTTTTAACTAAATCAATTCATAGAAACCAATAGATATTGTTTGCTATACATACAAATATCTATGTAAATACTTAACTACTCGATGTACGTAGCCATACATCCAGCAACCGTTGAATGATGGCTCTAGAGAAGACTTAATGCCTCGGAACTATAGAGGAAAAATTCAATAAAAGGCGCAACTATAAATCTCGTGACTGGGCATACTATTTTTAGAAGTCAAATAAATCCTACCCATTGCTATCAAGCCGAAGATTGATTGACAAAACCCATTCGAATTTTATGACTTCGAATGAAATAACGAAACTGGCCCACTGGAATACTTTGCAACAGAAAGTTGAAGCCACCTATAAAGTTGTCAATCTCTGATATGTGTCTATGGAGCTAACTGAAACAACATTTAATGTTTCTGAATTTGGTTTGAAGGCTAAGATGAAATTTGTCTGTGGTTTATATGAGCTGTTAAGGAAGAATTTCGTTTGATGTGGCTTTTTCACTGCTATTGAGTCGAAAAGATACAAATACTTTGTGATTTATTTGTTTGTTTCTTTAAAATCGAATATACAGTATCAAAAATGGATGATTTTTTTGACTTGCCCCATTGGCAGGGAAATAAACTAATAGGAACATTCCTAGTGATCTGCTCCTATTTGATGTGTCAAGAAAATGTTACAAAAATGTTCAATTTGTTAAAAAAACCAAATATATCACCATAAACTCCATTTCATTTTAAAGAAATGAATCATACATGGACTACATATTGCAATATATCGTATCAATTTCATTTTCAGCAATAATAGGTTTTTGTTTCAAGATATCAAAATTTTCAAGCTCTCACCAGCTTATTTATATCTTATTTATATATTTCTTATTCTTCAAATCTTATTTATTATCATCGAAGGCACGACAACCCAAGTCGGGCCTTGGCCTCCACTAACGTCCGCCTCCAATCGTCTCAATCCTGCGACCTGGTTCTCCAATTATTGAGCCCCAGTATTGACCTGCTGTCTGCGTCTATCTTGTCTTCCCAACGTTTCCTCGGCTTACCAACTGGACGCTTCTCTTGTGCTCTACCTTTCAACGTTCTTTTAGGTAGTCTATTGGCCTCCATCATCACGACGTGGCCGGCCCAATGTAATTTTCGTAATTTATTGCATGTGGATACAGGTTGGTAGTCATATATATGGTACAACTCATTGTTGTATCGCATTCTCCACTCTGTCCCTTCTTGTATGGGGCCGAAACTTCGTCGTAGCACTTTACGCTCAAATTCGTCCAGAGCCTTATCGGAGTCCGTAGTCAAAGTCCAGGCTTCGCTTCCATAGAAAAACACAGGTTTAATGAGTGTTTTGCATATGCGATGCTTATTATTCCTGTGCACGTTCGTAGACTTGATTATGGGAAGTATGGAATAGTACGCCTTGTTTGCTGCATTTATTCGTCTTAAAATTTCGTCCTTTTCACTGCCTGCATTGTCAAGGTGGACTCCTAAGTAGATGAAGCTATCTACATTCTCGATGTTGTAGTCTCCTGAGGTCAAGTTTTGTCTGATTTGTGCTATTTTTCTTGTTTGGGTCATTAATTTGGTTTTATTTTCGTTGACCCGTAGATTTATTTTCCTTGCTTCTGACTTCAAACTTAGGAAAGCTTCCTTTGCTTCTGATATGGTCCGTGCCATAATGTTGACGCCATCGGCGAATGCTACTATTTGACTTGAACAGTAGTGTGCCTGTTGTATCAGCTGGTATTTTTCTGATGACGTGTTCCAGAGCAAAATTGAATAGCATCGGGGCAAGTCCATATCCTTGCTTTAAGCCTGAGTTAGTGTGAAAGCTGTTGGTTAGGTCACTGTTGACTTTGACTTGAGATTCGGCGTTCATCATTGTCACCTTGGTCATGCGGACGAGTTTTGTTGGAATTCCCAAGTCGAGCATGATTCGGTAAAGTGTATTTCTATCTACACTATCATATGCTTGCTTGAAATCTACGAAGACCTGGTGCACGTCGATATTATAATCTCATCATTTTTCAAGCACCTGTTTAACTGAGAATATTTGATATATCGTATATCGTCCGGACTTGAAGCCACCTTGATACTCTCCTATGATGTTTTCATAGAAGGGCTTCATTTTGCGTTCAATAATTTTGGACAACACTTTATAGGACGAGCATAATAAAGCCATGCCTCTGTAGTTTTCATCGCAATATTTTTTCGCCAATCGTTTGGCAACTGTTCTGCTGCCCAAATTTTGAGTATTAATTGGTGGAGAATGTTGCAAAGAAGAGTTCCACCATTTCTGAGTAATTCGGCAGGTATTCCATCTATTCCAGGAGTTTTATTTATTCGAAGGTTACGTATGGCTGCCTGAACTTCTTCAAATGTTGGTGGAGAGATGTGAATGTCCTGCTCTGCTTCTGGGATATTTGGATCTGCTGAGTTTGTCGTCGGCGCGGGACTAAGCAGCTGTTAGAAATACCGTGCCCATCTTTCTTTAATCTCGTCCGAGTTACTGATGATGAATCCACTTTCATCCTTACAAAGGATCGTTCGCGGTTTGTATCACTCGCGTAGCTGTTTGATTGAGGAATACGCAGCTCGTAGATCGTTTTAGGTCATGTTTTCGTTCAGTTTCTGGATCTTGTCGTTGGTAAGTTGGCGTTTCTTTTGACGACACATTTTTTTTGCCTGTCGCCGGAGGATGTTATAGTTTTCGGTTTTAGCCCGTGTTGGTCGTTGGATTTACTCTTTGTAAGCCTCATTTCTCTTTGTGATAGCATCTTGACACTCATCATGGAACCAGTCATTCCGAGGGTTTTGACGTTTATGTCCTAAGGTCTTTTTTGCTACTGTTTTGATTCTACTGACTTCCTTCTTTTACCTTCGTCCACATGGTTTCGATATCTACGTCGTTTTTTCCCACCAGCGGGATATCTTGGAGTTGATTTTCGAGCGTCGACATGTATGTAATAGCTACCGAGTTTTCTTTGAGTTTTTCTAGGTTGTATTTCGGAATTCGTGATTTTGAGTGTTTTTCACACTTCGATATACGACATCGGTATTTCGCTCTGATAAGGTAATGGTAGGAGTCCCAGTTCGCGCCACATAGTGTTCGGACATCAAGAATGCTGGTGGCCACCCTTTTTTCTACGAGAACGTGGTCTATTTGATTGTAGGTGCGACCATCTGGTGATGCCCGCGTTCGTTTGTGAATGTCTCGATGTGGGAAGTATGTTGAACTTACAAGAAGATTCCTGCTAGCTGCGAAGTCAACCAGACGCTGCCCGTTTTCGTTCGTAATTGGATGAAGGCTGTGTCCTCCTGCGGTTCCTCTATGAGCCTCCTCGCGGCCGATTTTTGCATTGGAGTCACGTAGAACAATTTTCACGTCATTCGAGGGCAGTGCGTCAACGGTGCGTCCTAAGATGCTGTAAAAATCGTCCTTGACTGCGTCTTCCTTGTCTTCAGTTGGAGCATGGCAGCTCACCAACCAAACATTACAAAATTTTGTTTTTATGCGAATCGCACACAGTCGCTCGTTTATTGGTTTGAAGTTGGTGACACATTGTATAAATTTATTGTCTACTATAAATGCAACTCCAAACTCTCGACTTCCCGAAGTTTTTCCACTAGTAAACACTGTGTGCGTTCGCATTTCATTAATTTCGCTGCCAAGCCATCTAGTTTCTTTAATCGCCAAAATATTGACGTTGTATGCTGAAGTCTCATTAAGAAGCTCTCGAAGTGCACCTGCTCTATATAGCGATCTAACGTTCCAAGATCTGAAAGAGTAATCCATGTTTCGTTGCCGAAGTCGTTGCCGTTTAGTCAATCCGATCCGAGGCTGATCTCCTGGTTCCGTGACAATTGATATTTTTACGGGGATGCGTTGTCAGCGCCTCGCCCAACCCCCAACATGGAGGGCCGGTCCGACGGAGGACTCTGTTTTATGGCGCAGAGTGCTCCCCATCACCCTTTCTCGTTAGCTGCGTTAGCATTTCCAGGAGCCACCACGTGGAGGTGAGAATAGGATTTGGTAGTGGCGCTGTAGTTGACATTTCAGCGTGCTTTTCTCAGTTTTTCGACAATGTACAGCGTCGGATCCATACATTATCCTGAGACACCAACCTTACTATCTTTGACTCCCAAATCTTATTTACATATTAGTATTATCATAAAATAATTTTCGTCATATGATGCAACAGATCAAAATTTGATCTTACAAAAGCTAACCTACAATCCATCTTGACACAATTGACAAGGTAACAGGGGTCTTGTCCTAATAAATCAACCAAACATATTTCCTATTATCATTCATTTTTCAACAAAAGATTCATATTCTATCACTAGCCATATAAAAATCCCCAAAGGCAGCTTTTGGGTTTAATGATCTACTTGAGTTCCGAATTGCCTTCGAACCGAAATCGAAAATCAAACAATTAACTAGTCTATTGTGCTCAACAGACGGAAGCTTCTCAACGAGTTGAAAAAATTTAATGACTGGGCCTTTTAACACCAATCAATAATCGATTTAAAAGGGACAAGGCATAGATCCTTGCACGGAATGGCTTCGCATAGATTCTCTCATTCATTTCAGATTTTTTTTTCTCAAGTTGAAAAAGTGAGTTCTGTGAAATATTGCCCTCTGAATAACAGGGACCGATGTACGTACAAAGCTACAATATGGAATGGAGTATTTTACGATTGAATTGTTCGAAGTGAGATTTCTGCTGGGCCACTGATGTTGGATTATGAGATTGGGACGGTTTCTATTTAAAAGCTGTTCAAACTGTTTCAGTTAGGTTGACGAGACAAGATGGTGACTGGTGGTGATTGATTATGGCTAAAGAGTGACTTTATGAAGCAGAGAGTTTCAGGACATTGGAATCCCATTTTTGAAATATTTACTAGAGTTTTGATTCTAGAGAACTGATAAAAGTTGAATCGAGAATCCTTAATTATTTAAAAGATGATTTGTTTGCGATTTGTTTGCTACACGAAACAGATTTGTTAGTTTTTGTGACTTTATTTGCAACAAATTAATTTATTTTTAAGTACTCATGAATTACCGAAAGTACAGTTTGTTTCCTTGAGAATATCAAATTATATTTTTGAATATTTTGCATGCAAAACCTGAAAATAAGGTTTATATTTATCTAGAATTTGAATTTACATTTAATGTATTCAATCATCAAAAATGTATTTAAAGCTTCCTTTTGAAGAAAATTTCTTCCAGTTTTGCCTACATATTTCTTAAGCTGGAGGATTAAAAGTTGTTAAGACTGAATTTATTAAGAAATTTCCAAAAGCTTTTGTAATAATTTGTCAAGCTAGACTAGTTCTGTCACGTTATAAATTATTTTTTAAACTGTAAACGGTGCAAAGTCTGTCGTGTAGTTTTCAAAGTTCGCAGGAATAATTTGCATTTAATGGAGACCAGATTAATTTTCGTTAGTTTTTCGTTGAGTTCGTTTCGAATATTTGATATCGCATTATTCATTTTGCTAATTTGTGTCTTTTCTTTGTTAGCAAGTTTTCAAGCGTAATACGCAAATGTGTGTCCTTGTTGTATGGTCAGATTTAATTCTAGGTATATTTTTCATCAAGTTTGTTATATAAGACTTGATAAAGCTATGTTGTTACCTAGTATTTCAATAAGTTTTTTCTTTTACTTCAAGTTTTATAATTTCATCAGTAAGTACTACTCTTGCTTGCACAATAATATCGACAGATTTATCTTCGATACCGTAGAATATGGATCTCTGTTTTTTGTTTGACTTTGTTCATTTAGTTGTTTCGTTTTTGAAAAAACTCTGAGCTGATTATTTTATTAAGAAATGCCTTTGAACCAAAACGAGCATCCAGAAGCGTGCATGATATGTAAGATAATGGTAGAGGATGTTGACAAAGCTGTATAATGTGCGAATTTCTGCATACAACTAAAAACGAAAGGACTATCTCCTGGTTTTGTGATTCTTGTTGATCCAAGTTTTTCAAATTTATAAAACAGGAATCTCTGCTGGTAGACATCTTTGCGACAACATAGCAAATTAAGGACAAAGTGCACACTTTGTCAAAGTTTCATTCTGCTACTGCGGATTTTACTTGAAACTAGTAATCTACAATTTAAAGGACAATTTATCATTGAGCAAGTCATCCTATTCCAGTGCACTTAAATCCATCCCCGGAGAGAAAGTTAAAAAAAAATTTAATATGGGTATCATTTTAAGACCTAAAACTTCTCAAGATATCATAGCAGAAATAAATGAAACTATAAGTCGTTCTCAAATTAAAACTCCTTTAATTGTTGATAAGCAGCCGAAAACGGGGCCGTTTTGATAAAAACTAATAGTGAGGCTTACAGCAAAATATTATTAGATAATTTGAATGAGAAGCTTGGGCCAAAATATACTGCCGAATGTAGAACACACTGACTTAAAACTTTAGTTTCATTTGGTTCAGAGAATCAATACTCCTTAGCTATGACTTGAAATTGGATCCCAAAGTTCGTGGTTAATTCTAAAAAAAAGGCTTTAGAAATGGCAGGTATATAGTTGTCATTGAGGCCCCGAGAGATAGGCACTTCAAATTAGTCAACAGGTAAACAGGGACTGTGACACCCACTTCTGTAAGGAAGAGTTTAATATTAGAAGAGGTTTATAATGACAGAAATCCGCATACTCATCAAAATATTGTTCTAGGACAAATGATGTTTGTATCAAGTGTGCTGTTGAAGTTAAAACTGAGGCTTGTACCTCCGAAACACATTAATGTCTCGCAAAAAGTCAAAACGGCCCTAATGATAGAGAGGATGATAAAAATTGATCTGAATATATAAAAAGTGAGCCGTTTTCCTCTTCAATCTCAAGAAATTAAACTCTCCAAAAATAATGCAACTATAAGAAGGTTATTTTGGCCTGATCTTCGGAAGCCAGCTTGGCAAATTGGCGGAAACGACTGACAAAACAGTTGAAGTTTTTGTACAGCCTCAAATAAATGCAGTCGCCGTTTCCTACCAGTATTCAAAGGTGGCCGAACAACGAAATAGCCCAATCTTGTTCATCAGCCGCTGCAGAGACGGTCAGACTCCAGATTTCTTGGAAGATCTCGCTTGTAATCACGGACCCGAAGTATGCTTTTATCACCGGAAATTTGGAAATATCGCTCATAAATTCATCTCTCCATGCACCCACAAGGTTGGTTCAACCAAACCAAAAAACAAAGCCACCGTTCGTTTCAGACGATGGGGCAACGCGACTTATCTCCCAGCCGTCATCCTATTATATACGACAACTTGTCTAAACGACCCTTTCTTGTTCACACAGGTGCATACATTTGGTTTTTTCCAGCACCCACAATCGGAAGACTTCCACCTTTTGTTCTTCGACTTGCCACAGCAAACCAGTCTACCATTAACATCTATTTTCAAAAGGGAATCACACTGGAAATGCGACTTTGCCGTGAGTTATCATAGTATTTCACTATTGTCAATGTCTCTAGATATATTTTGAGCACAGATTTCCTCTGCAACTACGGGCTGGTCATCGACTTGACAAGCTCTGTCCTGATGAATCCTCTTATTTTGCTTTCTACGAAAGGCACGTACACTTCCTATAATTTTCTGAGCCCTAGTGTTTTATTTATTTATTTATTTATTTATTTATTTTTATTTGGAAAACCAACAGCATTTAAGATAATGCCAATGATAGGTTCCCACTGAATTATCAAAGCAGAACAGGCTATTTAGCAAGAGTGCTTAGTTGGTAATAGTATCTATAATTACTTTCTTAAATTTAGTTTTTGAAAGTTGAAATAGGTCAATATGAGAAAACTTCGAGTTGTATTGTGACATTAATCTGTTCGTTGGCGAATTGGAGTAATTCTTCGTATTAGAAAAAGGCAAATAAAATAATGTATTGAGTCTTGTGTACACAGGATTTGTTGAAAGATTGAAATATGATATAATTGATGAAGAGTATATATCATTATTGAAAATTTTAAAAAGAAAGAGCATATCCATTTCTGTCCTTCTATCTTCAAGTGGTATCATATTGAAGTATTTCAGTCTCGACTTATAATTAGGTAAAGATATCATATATTTTTTACATAAGAAAAGAACAAATTTGCGTTGCAATATTTCAATCATATCTATGTACTTTCTGTAGCACGGGTTCCAGACAGTGCATGCATATTCAAGTTTAGGTCGAACTAGAGTGTTAAAAAGGTATATACATGTTTGCGGATTAGTGAAGTTCCTGCAATTTCGTAAAACAAACCCTAAGGTCCTGTATGATTGCCTCAAAATTATCTCAATATGAGAACTAAGCAAAAGTTTGGAGTCAAAGTGCATACCTAAATCCTTTTGCAAGGTATTTTTCTTCAGTACAGAATTTTCTACATAATAGTCATTACCAATTGTATGTTTGTTACGAGTGTAACTTACAACACAGCATTTTTCAACGTTGAGTGACAGTTCATTTAACTTGCAATAGTTATTTAAATTATCTAAGTCTTTTTGAAGTTGAGTACAATCTTCTGAACTTTTGATTACTTTGAAGAATTTCAGATCGTCCGCGTATAGAAGCGCATTAGAAGCGTTGAAGCATTTTGTAATGTCGTTGATAAAAAGTATAAATAAAATTGGACCTAAATGTGAACCTTGTGGAACTCCGGAAGTGACTGAGATCGGACGAGATAAGTAGCCATTACATCGAACCAACTGAGATCGATTTGATATATATGATTCAACCCACCTCAGAAGTGAGCCATGAATACCAGTCTTTCGTAGTTTACTAATTAGCAATGGATGACTGACCCGATCAAAAGCTTTGCTAAAGTCGGTGTAAATGACGTCGACTTGATGTTTCTTATCCATATTAGAACTTAATAGCTGCGAAAAAGTTACCAAATTCGTAAAAGTTGACTTTTTTGGACAAAAACCATGTTGTTCATCAATTATCAAATTATAAACATCAGACTTAATTTCCTCAATAACTAATGCCTCAAAAATTTTACCAAAAGTAGATAGAATAGAGATGGGCCTATAGTTAGAAATGTCATGGATATCACCGGATTTAAAAATTGGTACGACGTGTGAGATTTTCCATGCATCAGGAAACACATGCATTTCAAGTGATTGGTTGAATAAAATATAGAGCGGTTCCGTTAAATAATATGCACAAAAACGGATAAACTTTGCAGTAATCTGATCAGGTCCAGGCCCTTTATTAATGTTGAAAGTTTTCAGATGCTGTAGTATTTTCGCCGAATCTATATGAATTTTACTCAGGTTCATTACATTATCTACAGCATTGAGAGATACATTAGATTCGATGTACTGTCTATTATTAGAGAAAACTGATTCAAAGTAATCTGCAAAACTATTACATACTTCTTGACCATTATGTACTTCGGATTTGTTATAGTACATTGTACTGGGTAAAGCGGCATTGTTCTTTCTAAATATTTTTATAAATTTCCAAAAGTTATTGGGATCACGTTTGATATTGCACTCCATACGTCTTACGAAACGCATTTCATCTAGTTTAATTTTTAGTTTTACTCTAGCCCGCAGTATAGAGAAGGATTGATAATCAGAAAACATTCTGTAAGATTTCCATTTTTGATGAAACTTGTTCTTTTCTTTTATCATCTTTTGCAGTGACTTAGAAAACCAAACTGGATATTTATTCTTATTTGCTATTTTCATAGGTACAAATAACTTTATCAAACTGAAAATAATTTTATAAAAAGTATCTACATTCTCATTTACATTATTACTTTCAAGTTTCGTTTTCCAGTTAACAGCAGAAAGTTTTACAATAAGATCTTCATAATTGCATGCATTGAAGTTGTACATAGATACGTATTTCATTGGCAGTTTTTCATCGAAATTGATATTAGGAAGTATTTCAAGAGGAGGATGGTGAGAGTCAACTTTTAAAAGATTATAGTCCCAAACGCTGACTTTACATGAAATTGTACTCAAAACCAGATCCAATATATTATTACTCGGATTTTTTATACCGTTAAATTGCTTTAGGGAACACATATTTAGCGTGTTGATCAGTTCAAAATAAATTGTATTGCGATGTCTGCCTGTCGAAGGTAAATAATGATCAAAACTGGATTCCCAGCCTATACCAGGTAAATTATAATCACCAATTATTAAAAAATTATCATTCGAAAATTTCAGTGCAAGTTCACATAACTTTTCAAAATGTTCTTCGTATATTTCATGCTTAGAAGATGGAGCAATGTACACGCAACAAACATGCAATTTAAGAGAGTCCTGCTGTATGGATATCCATATGTCCTCAGCGGTAGATCTCCAAGTTGATCGAGCCTTGGAGTTTAGAGACGATTTCACGAAGATAAGAACACCCCCTCCGGACGTTTGAGCAATTCACTGATCTTGGGATAGAAGCCCTTCTCAACAAATTTAATGTCATCACGTTCAAAAAAGGGTTCTCTCAAAAGTTCTCAGAGCTCTCCTTACAAACACAAGATGACACACCACATTTTGACCACAGACCCTCCAATAGTGTCAAAACCACGTCGACTAGACCCTAATAAGCTAGTCATGGCTAAGAAAGAGTTAGAAGTTGGTTGTTACCAAGTAAATTGAATTGAATAAAAACCGTTGTTCAATTTGATTAAAAGAAATTATTGATTTTTGGTCTTTTAGATGTTTAGTAACTTATTAATAAATTTATAGAAATACTCCCCTCCCAGCGTTTTACTATCTAGAAACAGAAGGTTGCGTGTTCACATGACGTCGGGGCCACCAATTATAGAGTTTCTATAAATTTATAAATTATTTAATAAACATCTAAATGAAAAAAATCAATAAATTCTTTTAATTAAATTGAAAAACCCTTTTTATTAAACTCAATTGTATATCTTTACTCGGTAACAACCAACTTCTCACTCAACTTTTTTTTTTACATCTGACTTAAGGTACTAGTACACTTTAGAAGGCAAAAATATGACCATTTTTCAAGAAATTTTTTTTTCAGACATTTTCTTAAATATTAACATGAATCTTTTTTTTATAATATTATTTGATATTTGAAAAATACAAAAACAATTTTTGTTTTATTTGATTATTTATTTTTCCCTTTTATAAAGGGCGCTGAAATCATGTTCTGAAAAAAATCGTTACTCCACGGCGGACAGATAATCTATGAATTGGTAGGTTTGAAACAAAAAATTTCAACAGGGTTTTAAAAACTAAGGTCTCTTACATCGTCTTTTACCACGGTTTTTAAAAAACAAAATTCAAAAAAGAAATGGCGGACTTTTTGAAAAAAAAATGTCAAAAATCGAACCTTTTTTTCCTAGTTTTTTTAACGCCAAAAATTTATTTTTGATTTTCTTTTTCATATTCTGGTATATTACGATGTAAAATACTCTAACAAATAAAACGCCATAAAGTTTTTTAAAATTGGTTCGGTGAATCCGGAGATTATCTGTCCGCCGTTGTAAAAAACATTGTTTCGAGAAAAACGCGTTTAAAGTTTTTTTTTCCACTTTCTTTATTAGAAGTTGCATGCGCTCAAAGTCAATATTTTTGGAATTTGGGAAAAATATTTCAGAAGGTCATTTTTGAAGTTATATTGAGTCGAAAAATGCAATAACAAAAAATCGATTTTTTTGAATCTATAAAGTGTACTAGTACCTTAAAACACAAATTCGCTTAGTTGCTAGGAGGTACAAAAACAAAAAAGTAGCACGTGTAAAGTGTATTGTGGGTTGTATATGGAAAGATATGTGTTTCTGTAAGTGTCTCTACAATTTTAAATTCGAAAACATACAACATACTATGAAAAACCAGTTTAAACCGTGGGGAATTCTCAATATGGCTCACATAACAGAACTAATTATTTCGACGAATTGTTTTTGCTTGTCTGTCTGGATTTCAATGTCTCGTTTATATAGTACGAGAATTTTAAATACGAAAACATTTGGTGACGCCAAGTGAAGCGCGTCTATCGCAGCGAAAAGGAGACATTCATTGTGGCAAGGTTATAGTCTCTCTTACGTGGAATCAGAAAGATGTAATATAAATATGGTATATTATGACTAGCTGAAACTGTTTGAGGTATTACTCGCAACGTCTATCTATACGTCTATCTATTTTAGCTATTACGCGCAACGCCTAGGAATGCATTTAAAGCGAGCTATGCAACTTATTTAGCGACCTACGTATGAGAAAATAAACGATGAGCTACTCGAATTGTTTTTGTGGGATGATTAAAATTGAAAAATTTTAACTAAGTGGTTTTGAAAGTTTGCACTTATTCTCATCAGACATCAGCTCACAGTGCATACTTGACTGATTAATAGTCCCATTTTAATCATCCCACAAAAACAATTCGACTTGATTCTGCTTTGAGAGGCTTATTCCGCAAAACGATCGAGTTTCCCGTATCAAATATTCTCTGCTTTGATACGCATTCGAGGCAATATAAGTTGTCTATGCTAATTTATAGACAAGAAGGGAACCGTGATCACAAACCAATAACTTTTATGAACGAATTACTTTTTAATCCTGGCAATACCAAACGACATATTGTTCAACAGGTTAAAAATCACTAACAATGATAAAAAAAAACCCCTAGCGCATCAAAACAGTAGAGGACTTGTACAGATTTTGAGTATCTATTCTACTACTAGCTGCTTAAGGCTATTACGACTAGCTTTTTCTCTTACTTAAGACCAATGCACCCTAAGTAATAAAATACCCTAAGCCAGTTTAATTTCGATGACTTCATGGAATTTGATAAAAAGGTTTTCGGTTGCTATCCGAAAAATATCCAGACCTTAGAAAATTTAAACATTGTTTACTTATTTTCATGTAAATACTTAATGTTAGTATTTATTGGTAGGAATATAAAAAACAGCTAGAACCGAAGTCAAAAATATGTCACATCTGCCTTACGTTGTAGTCAAACTGTTCTGTGAATTTCGTTTTCATCCGATAACTGCAATGGAAGCTATAGGGATACAAAAAAATTTAGGTTTCGCAAAAGTTTTTGAATTTTGTAGGTCTAAATATATGTTATTTATTTTCACTACACTGCACTACAAAAAATATCATAGCTGGCAGCTCTAACCTGATTCATCAACGGAATTTTTATTAAATATGGCTTAGAATAATATTCAGCTACTGTGTGAATTTCGTCAAAGTCTAAGGCAGTTATTTTTCCTAGTGACTTTTCAAGCTAGCACTGAATTGCTCACATTCCAAAATCATTTCTATCAGAGCTGGTTGTATTGAAGACCAATACATTCTGTAAATTTCGACTCTATCTGATTATTGGGTTGTGAGTTCCCGTGAACAGAAGCTTTTGATGCTAAAAATATAAGCAAATTGAAGAAGGATTACCGTTCTCGTCCAACATGAAATTTACAAAGTTTTACTTTGACTGTGCAGACAAAGCATAAGATTTGTATATAAGTTGCTTTTTTTCTTAAAAGCGAAAATATTTTCGGAGAGTCGATGCTTTGAAGGTTTTCACTTTCAGAGCCTGACGTAGCTACAGGGCTGACAGCACGTTCATACGGAACTTCACAAGTATACAACTTAGTAACATCAATATGTTCTGTAAGTTTTGTAACGATTTAATGGCTCCATCAAAAGTTATCACAATTCAAAAAAATTTAAAATTTTCTCGATCTCATTTTAAGCACCAAGCGTGCACACAGGATTAAACATTTCCAAAACCTTATCAGATCTTTTTGAAGAGCACGTTAGAAATTCATTTCGCAATAATAGAATAATTTTTTTTTTCAAAAATTATAGAATAATAGGCCTATCTCAAATATCACTAAAATAGCCGCCGGTGCCAAAGGGTTAAAGATAATTAGCATTTCGTGAAGGTTAGGTTAGGTCAGGTTAAAGTGGCTGCCGGCTCACAGAGGTCCGCCGACAGAGAGGCCTGTTGTGATACTACAATAATTTGTAACTCTCTCCTACTCACTGAACTCGGGAAACCATCTGCTTCCCTTGACAAATCGCGTTATCCCCTTTAGATCATTTATTTATTTAATTACTATTACTATTATTCCACAGATAAAACCCAATTACTGAATACAGAAAATACAAAATACAAATAATTCACTAACGAAAGAATGAAAAAATGATCAAAATAATAATGAGATGATAATGATACAAAATAAAGAACAATAATAAACAAAATCAAAATCAAAAAGTACAAACAAAAAAAGTACAACAAACCAGGGAAAGAGAAAGAGAGCACCAATTGCAACCAACCTTCTCCTTGCCAACACCGGGCACTGACACAAGAGGTGGAGGCCGGACTCCTCCTCATCCTCAGAGCCACAACTTCGACAGAAATCGTTGAACTGCACTCCCAATCGTTGTGCATGCCGTCTTATGAAGCAGTGGCCCGTAAGAACTCCCACAGTGCAGCGTAGTGCATTTCGAGCTAAGCCTAAAAGTTGCCTGGTGCAATGCGCATCCATGGATACCCAGGACTGCCTTGCTATCGCACAGGATGATTCATCTGCCCAGGACCTCCTAGCATCCTCGATATATTTTTGCCTGATGACCAGTTTGACCGATGTCATCGGTATACCTATTGAGAGGGAGCAGGAGACCTCCGGTAACAAGGTTCCAAGCCTTGCTAGCTCATCCGGCTCACAATTGTCCTGAAAACCCCTATGTTCAGGTACCCAAATCAATTGAACAACCGAATGTCTCGACATCTCCCTAAGAGATGCACGGCATTCAGCAACAATCATGGAAACTATACAAGGACCAGCGAGGGATTTAATGGCCGCTTGGCTATCTGTGATAATGCCAATATTAACCCCGAATATTCGATTACACAGAAGCCAGTTGATTGTCTGTAAAATAGCCGGAACCTAAGCCTGAAAGATACTACAATGGTCTGGTATACGGGAAGACAGCTTGAGATTCAGCTCATCTGAGTATACACCACTTTCGATTCTATTGTTTAGCTTTGAGCCGTCAGTGTACACATGGATAAGCCCACTTTCGAGGGTGACACCACCACGCCATTCATCCCTACCAGGAATGCGAGCTGTGAACTCCAAATTTAGTAGGCACTGCGAAGCGATGTAGTCAACACCCGCTGGAGGGGGAACCCCCTTGACCAAAATCCTCGCATGGCCGTATTCTGTTCTATTTCATGCCGAGATACAAGCAAGTCTCACAGCTGCAAGATTAGCTTGCTGTTAGATAAGTAAATTGGTTGGCAGCCAATGAAGCAGCACGATAAGTGTTTTAGTAGGGGTGGAGCAGAGCACACCAGTTGAAAGTAGTGCAACCATTCTCCGCACTTTTTCAAGCTTCTGTTTGCAGGTAGCCTTAAGAACACCCTGCCATCAGAACGCCACCCAAAAAAAAAAATTAGCTCAACCACAGCAGCGTAAAGCCAAGCAACAGTACGAGGTTGTAGTCCCCAATTTACAGCAGTAAAGTGCGTTGAAAGCCTTTCGAGCTCTTTCTGCTACATTTTAGGTCCATAGTTACTTCGAGTCAAGGATCAGCCCTAAGTACCTGACCCTTTGGCTCAAGTTAATGGAGACCCCATTCAATTTAGGTAACTCAAAAGAAGAAACTTTGCACTTTCTTGTGAACAGCACTAGTTCCGTTTTATTTAAATTCACATTCAAGCCGCACTCACGACTGCAACGTGAAAGTATGTCAAGAGAGTGATTTAGCCTCTCCGATAGCGTAGACAAATACGTTCCCGACACTGCTACAGCTATGTCGTCTGCATAAGCAATCACTTTGCAGCCGGCACGGTCCAGCCGCATTAGAAGAGTATTCACCGTGATGCTCCACAGCAGGGGAGAGAGGACTCCACCCTCAGGTGTGCCCATACTGACTCCTCGTCTTACACTGGCACTCCCCAGGGAAGAGATAACCACTCTACTTTTGAGAAGCTGTACAATAAAAGCAATCAGCCGCTCGTCCACATGCAGCACCGAGAGAGCCTCAACAATAGCGTTAGAATTTACGTTGTTGAAGGCCCCCTCAATGTCTAAGAAGGCGGCAAGCGTATATTCCTTAAGAGCAAGATATTTCTCAACTTGCTCAATAAGGACGTGAAGAGCATTCTCAACAGACTTTTTTTTTTCCCTAGTGTAGATGGCAAAAAAAAAATCTGCATACCAGATCCCCGGGTAACCTATCACCACGGGGTATGTGAGGTTTGACTCACTAAAAAAAAGGACCATCTACAAGCCCACGAAGTTCCGAGTCGGGACCCGCCTAAGCACTGCTTCGACCCGGTCGTGCTGACTCACCCATTGGTAACCACGGACTTCAAGAACTACCACAGCTTATGGGTCGGTAAGGCAACCCTCCTCCCGCTTTATACGCAGCACTTTCTCAACGTACGTTGAGACTGCGCGCCAGTTCTCTTCGTTTCGCAGCATTGCATTCACGATCGTCTCAGGTGCTACCAGGCCGATCGTGGACTCAATGGTGTGCCTCAAGCTGACGAAGCGACTGCACATAAAGAATGTGTGCTGAGCATCATCGAGCTCAGTCACACAGTACCGGCAGTACGGTGTGACCACCTTACCCATTCTGTTCAGGTATTTCCTGAAGTAACCGTGCCCTGTCAAGAATTGACAAAGGTAAAAGTTTACCTCTCCGTGGCTCCGGCTAACCCAAGGCTCAATAAGACCAATTAGCTTAGCCGTCCAGCGTCCTTTATCACTTTCACTCCAGCGTTGTTGCCAAAGTTGGAGGGTCAGTGTACGCGCGTGCGTCAAAGCCTCAGTTCTGTCCAGCTCTGAGCGAAAGAGGTACCCCTCCTTGCGTTCTCGCGCTAGCAGATCGATCGGGATTACTCCCGATACAACCATCACAGCCTCTTCCGAGACCGTGCGGTAGCTACACGCGATTCGCAGGGCACCCCTGCGCTGGACACTGGCAATGCGCTTCCGGAACTTCCTAGTTCGAAGCGCATCTCCCCAAATTTCGGCGCCATATAGCAAGATGGAATTGGTCGTCACCATCAGCAGTCTCCGTCTCGTCTCACTGGGTCCGCCAACGTTGGCCATTAGCCTACTCAGCGAACTGACGACTACCAGAGCCCTGTCACATGCCCTGCGGATATGATCCCAATACGTCAGCTTGGTGTCCAGTGTCACTCCCAGATACCTGACCGACTTGCTGGTCTGGACCCCGACGGAGCCAACCGTCATGGGTATGACAGTTGGTATCCTCCGCTTCGTCAGCATGACAATCTCTGTCTTTGAGACTGCCAGCTGGAGGCCGTGCTCAGTCATCCACCGATCCACCCTTCTCATAACTTGGTTAAGTCTAAGTTGAGCGAAATCGGCAGATCTAGAAGTGATTACAGCTGCGACGTCATCAGCGTAACCTACCAGGAACACACCCGCAGGCATTTCCAGGCGCAGCAGATCATCGTACATGATGTTCCAGAGGTCAAGTCCTAAGATTGACCCCTGTGCCGCACCTGAGGTGACAGGCCTCCTTCTGACTCCGTCCTCAGTGTCATAGAGCAACCATCGGTCCCTGAGGTAGTCCCGCATCATGGCCAACAAGTAGCCAGGAATACGGAACCTCCCTTCAAGGGCCCGAAGGATGTCCGTCCACCTCGCCGAGTTGAAGGCGTTTTGCACGTCAAGCGTTACCAGTAAGACGACCGGTCTGGCCCGGTAACATGCCTCTTCCGCTCTTGCTACAGCCCCAACAACCTCTGAGATGGCATCGATTGTTGAATGACCCCTCCGGAAGCCGTGCTGCCTGCAAGAAAGATCACCGGCTGATCTCACAGCTGACAGCAATCTCGGCTTTAGTAACTGTTAAAACCCACATTAATCATACATTTGTATGAATATCATTTTACTCCATCATTACAATGCATGCCTAGACATATTACACTCAAGCATATTCATAGAACATTTTCCATGCACTTTCGAACATGACACCATGAGTGCCTGTATTATGCTATTCTAATCCATCATGTTATCAAAAGTCACACGCTCATGCTCACACATCTGCTGTGATATTACACCCTATCGTCTCATGGTCAACCATGTGCGTTTCACGGTCAACCATGCAAGTCTCATGGTCAATCTCGTGTCATACTGACACCATTAGACATAAGATAGGTTGTACAGACACTGCGATGTCTTTTCCGACAGAAATGTAAATTATGCATTTTTCGTGGGAATTAGAATAAGTGAGTAAATTTAAGTAAATAGAATTTAAGTGACTATGTAAGCAAAATTTTGCTATAAATTAAGGAACGCAGAAATAAACATTTCATTCATTTTCGGACAACAAACCAGTTGTTTTAATCATTGGTGACCCCGAGCACGTCCAAGCCAAAAATTGATTCCTAGTGTAAGGCTGCATTAGGGTGCTCAACGAAGAGTTAACGTAACAGTCCTTGCAGTTTTTTTCGACAGCAACTGCGCCTTCCTACGACGCTGAGGATCAGCACCAGGAAGGTTGCCAGCGATTGGATCTCCGCATTCCTACGACGAGGATCAGCACCAGCAACTGCGCCTTCCTACGACGCTGAGGATCAGCACCAGGAAGGTTGCCAGCGATTGGATCTGCGCCTTCCTACGACGCTGAGGATCAGCACCAGGAAGGTTGCCAGCGATTGGATCTGCGCATTCCTACGACGAGGATCAGCACCAGCAACTGCGCCTTCCTACGACGCTGAGGATCAGCACCAGGAAGGTTGCCAGCGATTGGATCTGCGCCTTCCTACGACGCTGAGGATCAGCACCAGGAAGGTTGCCATCGACTACAACTGCGTCATCCTACGACGAGGATCAGCAACAGCAACTGCGCCTTCCTACGACGCTGAGGATCAGCACCAGGAAGGTTGCCAGCGATTGGATCTGCGCATTCCTACGACGAGGATCAGCACCAGCAACTGCGCCTTCCTACGACGCTGAGGATCAGCACCAGGAAGGTTGCCAGCGATTGGATCTGCGCATTCCTACGACGAGGATCAGCACCAGCAACTGCGCCTTCCTACGACGCTGAGGATCAGCGGTTCATACAGCAAAATTTTGGGAGCTTGAACACTATGACTCAGAAAAAAAGGCAATGACTGATAAGGAACAAATATGTGAACATCATTTCACTTCAAACACAAAAAGAACTGAAAATGGGCGCTTCATCGTACGGCTTCCATTTTCAAAACCACCATATTTACTGGGTAGGTCCCAAGATATAGCAGAAAAAAGGTTTCTCAGCCTCGAAAAAAATCTAGATAAGAGCCCTGAGCTAAAGAAGCAATATGTTGATTTCATACATGAGCTAATCAGATTAAATCACATGGAAGCAATTGACGAGATACCAAAGACCAATTATTTCCTACCACACCACTGTGTGTTAAAACCAGAAAGCACAAGCACTAAGCTAAGAGTTGTATTCGACGGGTCATGCAAGACATCGACGAATCTATCGCTTAATGACATACTTATGATCGGTCCAACTATACAATGACATGTGCATTAAGTTATTGGAGCTGAGTAACCTTTCCTCTCCCCAAGAGTCAGCATCCAGCTCTGGACAAAGATCTATGTTACCCTCATCGGTTAGACTCCCCAAAGTTTCGATCCCCACATTCACGGGAGATTATTCAAATTGGCAACAATTTAGTGACTTGTTCTTAAATCTTATCCATCAGCAGCATATGTCTGATGCTCAAAAGATGTTCTATTTAAAATCAAATCTTCATGGTGAACCCAGCCGGCTCATACAGCATTTAAATATCTCTGATACTAATTATGGAACGGCTTGGGACATACTGCAAAGAAGATATGCAAATAAACGACTAATAATTTCGGCGCTCATAAACAACATGCTTTCAATAAATAGCATGACTAGTGAACATCCCGGCGGCCTTAAGCGGCTACATGACGTAGTCATTGAATCTACCCTTGGCATTCAAACCCAAGGTGTTGATATAAAGTCTTGGGACCCACTGTTACTGCAGCTGCTACTACGAAAAGTTGACCGCGAAACACATCGACTTTTCGAAGAGAGTTTAGATACTCCGAAGGAAATCCCAACGTTAACAGTTTTTCTAAACTTCATAGAATCCAGGTTTCAGCTTCTTGAAAACCTTGGAGAAAAGAGAGAAAAGACAAATCAAAGGGATAAGGAGTTAAAAAAGACTAGTACATTTCTATCGACCAACCATCCATCTTCGTGTCCATTATGTAAAAACCAATCACACGGTCTCAAATTTTGCCCTTCATTCTTGAAACTATCACCATCAGCAAGGATAAATTCGGCAAAACAGTACCAGCTTTGCATAAATTGTTTAAAACCCAATCACAAAACCTCATCGTGTCTGTCACGAAACTGCCTCAAATGCAATAAGCGTCATAACACTCTGCTACATCTTGAAACCCAAGAAAAAACAGCAAAATCCACCCAATCTTCAAAAAAAATCGATCCTAAGAACACGGTTCATACAGCGGCTGATCGCACCAAGTTATTACCTGCTTACACGTTCCTAGCAACTGCTATTGTCAACGTGGAAAACTGTTTAGGTAATAATGTAACATGTAGAGCTCTGTTGGACTCGGGATCTCAACTAAATTTCATTTCCGATGGCATGGTCAACAGACTAGGGTTTGCCACTGTACGGAAAAAGATAGACATCAATGGGATAGGGGAGTTCAAATTACAAGCCAGAGGCCGAATTAATATTATTGTTAAATCAAAACTTAATCAATTCGAGTCTCGAATCGAGTCATTTATTTTGCCTCAAATAACGACTGAGCAGCCAAGCATGTTTTTAAATGTTGAAGGCTGGCCAATTCCAAGTAACATCAAATTGGCTGATCCTGAGTTTAACAATCCAAGAAAAATAGATATTTTGCTGGGCGCTGACCTTTACGCCAAATTAATGTCAGTTGGACAAATTAAACTAGCTCAAAACTTGCCAACTCTACAAAACACACTATTAGGGTGGATTGTTCTTGGGACAGCCGATAAGCAAAGCTCCAAAATGGCACAATTTGCTGGGGTAGCCTGCACGCCTTCGGACTTACAGCTGCAAAAATTTTGGGAGCTTGAACACTATGACTCAGAAAAAAAGGCAATGACTGATAAGGAACAAATATGTGAACATCATTTCACTTCAAACACAAAAAGAACTGAAAATGGGCGCTTCATCGTACGGCTTCCATTTTCAAAACCACCATATTTACTGGGTAGGTCCCAAGATATAGCAGAAAAAAGGTTTCTCAGCCTCGAAAAAAATCTAGATAAGAGCCCTGAGCTAAAGAAGCAATATGTTGATTTCATACATGAGCTAATCAGATTAAATCACATGGAAGCAATTGACGAGATACCAAAGACCAATTATTTCCTACCACACCACTGTGTGTTAAAACCAGAAAGCACAAGCACTAAGCTAAGAGTTGTATTCGACGGGTCATGCAAGACATCGACGAATCTATCGCTTAATGACATACTTATGATCGGTCCAACTATACAAGACGAACTATTCGTCATTTTACTACGTTTTAGACTACATCGTTACGTGTTTGTAGCTGACATATGCAAGATGTATAGGCAAATCTTGATCGACGATAGAGATAGAGATTTCCAACTTATAATATGGCGTGACTCAGCTAACGAACACCTAAAATATTTCCGTCTTCGTACTGTCACATATGGCATATCTTCAGCTCCATATTTGGCTACCAAATGTCTTCAACGGTTGGCCGAAGACGACGGGAAAAGGTTTCCTCGTGGATCTCAAATTCTAAAACGGGACTTCTACGTCGACGATCTAATAACGGGATGCAATAACCTAGAAGAGGCATATCAAACTCAGCAAGAGCTTATTAGTCTCCTGCGCGGGGGAGGATTTCAATTAAGAAAATGGAGTGCGAACCATGTTAGGCTCTTAGAAACAATCTCTAATGAGGACATAGAAGTTATGATTGATATTGGCGACACAAATAATACACAAGTCAAAACACTAGGGTTAGTGTGGTGCCCCAGTACCGATCAATTCTCCATAAAAACGAATTTACCTCCCACAAAGCGTTTTACCAAAAGGACAATCTTGGCAGATGTAGCCCGAATTTACGATCCTCTGGGACTTATAAATCCCGTCGTAACTCAAGGTAAATTATTTATGCAACGATTATGGAAACTAGGACTAGAGTGGGATGAAGCATTACCCCAAAGTCTCCACAGTGAGTGGACAATTTTCCGGCAAGACTTGAAAAACATAAAAGAATTGTCCATTCCACGTCATGCTCTTGAAGCAGATGGTGCGAATTCATTTCAAATTCATGGGTTTGCGGATGCCAGCGAAAAGGCCTACGGAGCTGCCATCTATCTACGGAGTGTTAACCAAATTGGTCAACCTCTTGTCAGATTATACTGTGCAAAATCCAAGGTAGCACCTATCAAGGAGACTACTCTACCCCGTCTTGAACTCTCCGCTGCATATCTCTTGGCTAAGCTAGTGCGACGAGTTTCAACCATTATCAATCCATCTGCCGACTCAGTTTATCTTTGGAGTGACTCGACTATAGCACTTTCGTGGATAAGAGCGGAAGCTTCTGCTCAAAGCAAGTTTATTGCAAATCGAGTATCGTACATTCAACAGCATACAACTAAAAATCACTGGTTGCATGTGCCATCTAAGCAAAACCCCGCGGACCTTATTTCGAGAGGTCTATGTGCATCACAACTGCTTAATGCAGATATGTGGTTCAACGGTCCTCACTTTTTACAACTTCAACCTGACAGATGGCCAAACTATAAAGGGGAGAGAATGATGACGATAAACGACCTCAGTGAGTTGCCAACATCCCTCTCCACGACCACTACAACGCCTAGCATCCTAGCTAGTATAAACCATCGCAATTCATTCAAAACACTTCTACACATACTAAGTTTTGTAAAACGAGTCGCTAGTTGGCGGTTACCAAAAGAACAACGCTTCCGAGGCGAAGTTCAAAGTCCCGCTGAAATCCAAGAAGCACTATTCTTTTTGCTAAAGATTATCCAAAGAAAGCACTTTTCAGATGAGATAAAGGACTTAGCGAAGCAACGTCCTGTATCTTCTAAGAGCAAACTAGCGTCATTAGGGGCATTCCTGGATGACCGAGGTTTAATTCGTGTTGGCGGTAGACTAAACGAAGCAAACCTTTCGTTCTTCCCGAAAAGGATGAATACGTATTGTTGTTGATGACTGAATTACATTTAACAAACCTCCATGCTGGTTCTCAAGCTCTTCTTGCCGCCGCACGGCAACGTTTTTGGCCACTAAACGGGAGAAAGCTGGCAAGGTCGATTGTCCACAAATGTGTTCGATGTGCACGCTTTCGGCCTAGAATAATGAACCAAATGATGGGGAATCTGCCATCATCACGAATACAGCCTGCACGTCCTTTTATGAATGTGGGTATCGATTATTGTGGACCTATACACATTCATTACAAAATAAGAGGAAAAAGGCCCACAAAGTCATATATATGCGTATTTGTCTGTTTCACAACCAAGGCAGTTCACTTAGAATTAGCCTCTGACCTGACCAAGGACGCTTTTATCGGGGCCCTAAAACGCTTCATTGCCAGGCGTGGAAAACCATTAAAAATCCACTGTGACAATGCTACAAACTTTGTAGGAGCTAAGAATGAATTGGAAGAGATTCATAATCTGCTATTCACAACAGACTTCCAAAATGAAGTAGTGCAGCACTGTGCGGATCAACTTATAGAATGGTGTTTTATTCCTCCCAAAACTCCCCACTTTGGTGGCCTTTGGGAGGCTGCGGTCAAATCAGCCAAACACCATCTGAAGCGCACCATTGGCAGCACTTCCCTCACTTTCGAAGAGTTGAATACGCTCATCGCCGAAATTGAGGCAATTTTGAATTCCCGTCCGCTTACAGCTCTCTCCAGTGACCCGAACGATTTCCAGGCTCTAACCCCAGCACATTTTCTGATTGGCGAACCCTTAACAGCTCTACCAAACCCCTTTGCAAAAGAATCAATTAAACTCACCCTCGCTCAACGATGGGAAATGGTAGCACAGAAGCAAGTCGAGTTTTGGAAAAGATGGAGTATGGAGTTTCTGCATGAGTTGCAGCAAAGAAACAAATGGAAAAAACCTACTGTTGGATTAACACCTGGTCATCTTGTACTCTTAAAAGATGACTCAATTTCACCCTTGAAATGGCGTCTAGGTAGGATTATCAGCACACAAATGGGTCGAGACGGAATGATAAGGGTATTAAAGGTAAAAACTGAAAGGGGTATTTCTGACCAAGCAATCCATAATCTGGCTCCATTACCTATTCACTCAGAGACCTCAACTGCCACAGATCTCATCACCAAGCCAGATGAGACTGAAGTGAACCAAAGCGCCGTTTTACTGGCCAATCACCCATCCCTCATTTGCAGTCTACCGTTCACTAGCCTCAATGCAGAAACTTTAAATACAATTAAAGAATCGTCAAAGGTCCCTAACATATCCACTCTTCCAAAGCTCAGCATACCAAGGACATTTGGTGAAGGAAATTTATCGGCTCCAAACCCAAAGAAACGAAAGAGAAGTCGTTTTCTTCCAATAAGTCCAATATGGAATACTATTCCATTTAAGCCGTGCACGGAAGCGCAAGAGTATAGCCGAGGGTTTGAAGAGAGATTAAAAAATATAGAAAGACTACAAAATATAGAGCAAACACGTCCAAAACGCCCTCGAAGCGTTTGTGCAGGGAATATTATGCTCCACACCTTATTAGTCATATGCATTACCTTCTGCCCTCCTACGACGCTGAGGATCAGCACCAGGAAGGTTGCCAGCGATTGGATCTGCGCCTTCCTACGACGCTGAGGATCAGCACCAGGAAGGTTGCCATCGACTATATCTGCGTCTCACCACGACGAGGATCAGCACCAGCAACTGCGCCTTCCTACGACGCTGAGGATCAGCACCAGGAAGGCAACAGCGAATCTCATCGATTAAAGTAACGCTTCCGCAAGTACCACTATATTTAGACATATTTGAATTAGTAGTAAGTACACTAGAATAAGCACAAACACCTTCATCAACTTAGGTCGGAGCAAATTGCTAGACTCCGATTTATTAAAACACTCCCTTTAAAGCCACCAGTTAGTTATACTGGTTTCACTGTAAAGAATAAGGTAGAATGGATAAGCTAGCAAAGCTACAGTCCAGGTTAGGTAAAGCCATTGAAAAAAGGCAAGAAAACTTCTTCAAGACCCCTAACTCGAGAAAAAGTCTACGTTATCTCACGACCCAACTTGAATTATTAGATCAAGATTGGAGTGAATTTCAAGCTCAGCACTTGGAGCTTTGCGAATTCGAAGACGAAAATCCGTCTCATCCTTACTTCGAAGAGAATTTCCACAAAGAAGTAAAAGATCTTTATAGTGATTTCAAAGCCGAGCTAGACAATCGCATCAGAACTTTAGAAATGGAATCAACAACAACAGATTCTTCCCAAGCTTCAACAAAAGGTGATATACACAAAAAAATAAGAGCACAAGACGCAATGATGGATTCACTTCATTGTTCTCTTCAAGCTCTACGTACGGCATTACAAAACCCGCAATCAAAGGCATTTTATATGCAACATTCCTCTAATGTGCGTAACAGTTGGCAATCAATAACCAACACTCACTATGAGATTCTTGCTGAAGGAGCTTCAGCACAATACGATGCCAACAAATACGCGCAACTAGAGTCGCAATACAATGGCACTATGACATTATGCTCCACACCTTATTAGTCATATGCATTACCTTCTGCCCTCCTACCGCTGCCATCAACCAAAGCAATAATATTGAAATAATTCCCTGGAACACTCGGCCTTTGCTCTACTTCGAAGAAATAGGGCAGATGTCTGTTGCTGCTGACAAATGGACCATGATGATATATTATAATCTTTCCAATTACTGGGATGAAATGAATATATTTTCATCTCAACTAGATGAAATAAAAGAACTATGTAACAGGAGTATACCAACTTACAAAATCAATCTCTGTAATCCAATTCTTCAGCAGTTTGAAAAACGGTTGACATCAATACGTATTAACAACGAAATTCTGTGTGACAGAAATGGGTACACCAGACGACACCGCCGTTCCCCGTTTGACTTCGTTGGCACGATCTACAATAAACTATTTGGGATACTTGATCAAAATTATGCTGATCATATGACCGCAACCATAAATCAAGTGAGGGAAAACGAAAACCACTTACTTCACCTACTCAAGAGTCAAACGTCTCTGATAGATTCAACGTTAAATATTATTAAACATGATCGTACCCGCTCTGAGGTTCAATTCTCCCTTGTAAATAGCAGCTTGACTTCATTTAGAGAGGCAATCAAAGCCACGAACAAAATTGTGAGCGAGCAGGAAATAACCCAATTGTTCAACATGATGTCTTTACACTTTGCTCTCATGCTAACAAACTATCAAGAAGTTCAATCAGACATCATGCACGTGCTCACCGACTGCCATAATAAGAGAATAAGCCCGTTGGTACTTTCACCCTCTCAGCTACGTTCAGAACTAGCCATCATAAGAGAAAACGTTGACTCGACGCTGATAATCCCTGGTGGAAGTCACCACGCGGATCTCCTACAATTGTATAACCTCATGACAGTCAACGCACGAGTAACTTCGGAACACGTGCTATTTAACATTCATCTACCACTCTTAAGTAAGGAAAAACTCCAAATCTTCAACATAGTGCCCATGTCAATCCCCATCAAACACACAATCGTAAAGATAAGTGTTACTTCGGCCTTGCTTTCCGTTGACCTTCATCGGGACTATTATTTCCCACTTACTGAAACCGAACTACAAGCCTGCATAAAAACTCACAGCAGAAATTATATATGTGACAAAAATCACAAAATGTATCAAAGAACAATTGGACCTTCAACGTGTGAGCTTAGTATCATCAATCAGCCAGGAATTTTACCTCCTTCTTGCACGCTCGAACCAGTAAAATCACCAACACCGTGGCTATCGCTACATAATCCTAGCACATGGCTGTACCAGTTTGATAGCGACACTACTATAATTATTGTATGTAATTCTCAAACACATCAGCACATTTTAAGGGGAGCAGGCCTAATAAGATTCACCTCGAATTGCATTATTAAACAAAATTCCATGCTTATTTCAGGATATACTCACCAGTCAAGTTTGTCAAACATTTCTTTTGCCGCTTCAGCCACAATAGACATAAACAGTGCAGAACAAAGACTTCGTAGTAGTCAATTTATTCAAGCAAAGCAGAACCTAGTAACTAGGCAAAATCTGGATGATATAAACATGCTTAATAAATCGCTACACGAGCTAAAAGCACAAGAAAGGTTCCCCCCTGACAGAAACCAAAACATTCAGCATTCTATAATAAGTTCTGTTGCTCTAGTTCTGGCAATAATCATCATATTAGCTTATCTAGCAAGGTCATTAATAAAACGAAGGAACAAACCACCGCAGCCCGCTCCGAGACGATCCAATTTTAAGCTCAAGGGAGCATCTGACATTGAATCTCTATGAGAGTTCAAGGCGCGGGAGTGTTAAAACCCACATTAATCATACATTTGTATGAATATCATTTTACTCCATCATTACAATGCATGCCTAGACATATTACACTCAAGCATATTCATAGAACATTTTCCATGCACTTTCGAACATGACACCATGAGTGCCTGTATTATGCTATTCTAATCCATCATGTTATCAAAAGTCACACGCTCATGCTCACACATCTGCTGTGATATTACACCCTATCGTCTCATGGTCAACCATGTGCGTTTCACGGTCAACCATGCAAGTCTCATGGTCAATCTCGTGTCATACTGACACCATTAGACATAAGATAGGTTGTACAGACACTGCGATGTCTTTTCCGACAGAAATGTAAATTATGCATTTTTCGTGGGAATTAGAATAAGTGAGTAAATTTAAGTAAATAGAATTTAAGTGACTATGTAAGCAAAATTTTGCTATAAATTAAGGAACGCAGAAATAAACATTTCATTCATTTTTGGACAACAAACCAGTTGTTTTAATCAGTAACCCTTCGAGAAGCTTCCCAGCAGTGTCCAGCATGCACAGCGGGCGGTATGCCGATGGGCAGCCCAGGTTACCCTTCCCCTTATCTACCAGTACCAGTCGAGCCACTTTCCACCGCGACGGGAAGACCCCCGCGACTAAACATGAATTATACTAATCCAATAATAGACGCGGTTGACTCTCCGCCACGACTTTAAGTGCCTCGACTGGCACTCCGTCAGGCCCTGGGGCCTTCCGGTTCTTCATCCTGGACACCGCACTGTTCAGCTCCTCGTCCGTAAAAAGAGGAACATCCGCCTGGTTAACGAATATGGGCCCATCAATCCTTGGCGGGTGCACCGGGAACAGCGAACCAACGATATGCTCCATGGATATCGCGTCCATGAGAGTGCTAGATCGCATACAGCCAAGTCTGCGAGTGACCAATTTGTAGCCATCTCCCCACGGGTCTGAATTGACCTCCTCACAAAGAGCCTGCCATTTGGCACGTTTACTCCTTGTGATGGCCTTGGTCAGCTCCCTCTTTGCCGCAATGTGAGCAGCAGATAGCTCTGCCACTCCTGGCCTATTTCTGGCTCGCTGTGCCCTGCGCCTGCACGCCAAAGCGATGCGTCGCAGTTCGGCGATTTCATCGTTCCACCAGTACGCATGTTGCCTCCTACGAAAGGGTTTCCGTTTGGGCATTGAAGCCTCACACGCCCTGCGAATCCACCCCATGGTTCTGTCAGCAGCGGCCTCTGCTGCTGCACGGGTCACTGGGGACCCAGATGTTAGAGGCTCCCCTCCCAAACTCGAAACGAGCGATGCGACCATCTCGTCCCTGTTAAGTTTAGCGGCATTCCAGCCATTCCACTTACAGGAAGAGCCTTGGCGTCTTTGCCTGCTCTCAGCAATTTGGAAGGTGATGTAGTTATGATCACTTGCAGTGTAATCTTCCATCACCCTCCAATCGCTGACCAGTGCCGCAAGTCTCTCCGATGCCATGGTGACATCGGGAATGGATTCGCCAAAACCGGGCCTTCGGAATGTTGGCGTCGAACCCGTATTCAACACCAACAAACCCAACCTCGATGCCATCTCGACTATGCGCCGTCCGCGAGTGTTTTCGGTAGGCATACCCCACTCCAATGCCCTTGCATTAAAGTCACCCCCTACGATGACATTGCCAGTGATGCCGCGGAGAGAGTCTTCTAGTGAGCTAAGTTTGACTCCGAATTCCTGCATTGAGTCATTCGGAGACAGGTAGCAGCTCACAAAGGTGATCTCTCCGTATGTCACCCACACGTGACCGTTGCCTGAGCCGCGGGCGCCGATGCGAGCCCTCTGCCCGTCAGCGATCCAGATCGCCGCGTACCCCGTAGCATCTGCTAGCCAAGCGGACGAGTTCCTCCCCCTATAAGGCTCGCTGATCAATATGATCTGAGCCTTATGTTCGCGGACTAGTTGCGTGAGGAGGTCGTCCGCAGCTCTGCAGCCCTGCAGGTTGCCTTGAAGGACTCTCATGTCCTACCCTGCTTTTTCTTGGCATCGAGTGCGTCTCTGAAAACTCGACACGTACTCGATCCCATCAGATGCTTGGCGTCATTCACGCCATGTTTCTCAGTGCATAATATGCACTGAGCCTGCGCAGAGCAGTCTGCTGCCCGGTGCCCAACCTGTCCACACTTCCAGCAGCTGGTGCTCCGGTCCGGACCCTTGCAGCTACGCCTTGTGTGGTCGTAGCCTAGGCACCGGTAGCAGCGTGTCACCTCAGCCCACCTTCGCACTCGGGCACTTATCATTCCTACCCGGACTCGACCAGACTTGAGGATTTTGGATGCTGCTGCCTCATCCAGCTCCACCACAGCTCTCCTCTGCTCCCTTGTGTTAGGAGGGAAGAGTGTGGTTTTCACCTCGCCGGCTCCTTCCTCTCCAGCCTCGCGTTTGATGGAGGATGTCACCTCTTCGCTGACTGTGAGGCAATCGAGGTCGAGAAGCTCGATCTTGACTCTAGGAGTCACAAGCTTCACGTCCCCCTGGCCATCTACGGCGGCCCGGATCGAATCCTGCAATTTCGCGCGGTCATCACAGCGCGCGATCTCCAAAAGGACCCCTCCTTCTGCTGTCTTTCTGATACGCTTTACTAGCGTACCAGTTTCATCCGGGGAAACACCTTGGCGGATGGCCCCTAGGACCTCCGCGTAGGTCCTTCCCGGAGCCGGTTTTACTATGACAGCGTCTATTTTTTTCCCTCGCTGTCTTTGCCTGCCATTCTTTTTTTTTTCTTCACCACCTCTTTCTTATTGCTCTGTGGTTTATACTCTTTTTGGGCCTTTTCCGTCCCAGCGGGGGTCACTGGTGTTTTTGCGACGCTTCCCTTTTTCTTCTTGTGGGTAACCGTCACCCACTTCCTGAGGTCCGAAACTGGCACCTCCTTCCTCACCCGGACTTCCTGAATATCTTCAGGGCTAGATTCAGCCACGCGCTTATTCTGCCGTGGCTGATCTACCCCCGGGACCCCTGCAACAGTGGTTGACTCAGCGATCTTTTCCTCCAAGACCCGCTGGTAATCTACCGCTGCCTTCTGCCAGTTCGTTCGGCAGGTGAAAATGACCTCAAAGGCCTCCTCCAGCTCCAACATACCGTCCTTGACGTGCTTTGAGATATTTCTCTGCACGTTGGCGGCTTGGAGCATTTTTTGTAGGATATGTTGACACTTCTTCAACATATCCTCCTCAGCCACTCGCTCACGCTTTATGTACTCCCTCCTAGGGGACACAGGTGCAAGTGGCATATTTTCTTCTGGAGCTCTTGTTTCGGTGCTCTCCCGTGGATGACTTTTCGGGGTCTCCAGATCACTGCGAGCGGATTCAGCAGTTTGAGGTTCCTGCGCCTCTACTGAGCATCTGGAACCAATCAATCCCTCTATTTGCGTTGTATTGTGCGTCGGAGGGGGGGTCCTCTGGACCCTTGGCCTCCTCGCAAACGCAAAACGGTCAATGGCGGCGCCTCCTTCGCCCTGCGTCGCCACTGTCGTCCCCATGTTCTGTTGTCCGTCTGTCTTGTCTTTTGTGTTATTTTGTTTAAGTAACATGTTCAGTTTTGTTGGGTCCCAACTCAGAGCCGCTATCTCCACCCGGATGTGCAGTCGCCTTAATGACCTCGTGGTAATCTATGCAAAGCAGGGAGGCCGACGCGAGGGTTGATCACCAGCCTTCATGGGGCTGGATCTCAGAGCCAGGTCAGCGCTAATCGGGAACAATGTCAACCGAACCTGCACCACCAACTCAACGGTGCGGGCTTCGAACGTACTCTGAGACTTGCCAGGTTTTAACGGGACGGAGACGGCATGACATTAGCCTGGAGCCGTTCACGCTCGGATTTCACTCCGGCGGTACCGCGCATAGATCGACTAGGTCCAGAATGCCATAACCGCCAGCCCACATACATTTTTCGCTAATCATCGATCGTGCCTTGAACCATTAAGCTAAGCCAGGTCATGCCATAAAAAATCCTTACTGCCATTGCCAGAAATTCCAATCATCAATCAAATCGTAAGGCCATGAGAAAAGCCGAGTCGTACCGGTTGTTGTTGGGCCATTTGGCGTTACCCGGGGTGCACCGCGAGGAGGCGACCCAACATTACAACAGACTTACCTTTGGTATAGGCGTGCTGTGACTGCGAGATCAACATAGAATCGATTGATCTTTTAATATGGTAATAAATGATCCTTTCCAAAATCTTAAGCAGGACTGAGCTAAGACTTATTGGACGGTAATCCTTTGGCTTAACATGAGAAACTTTTCCTGCTTTCGGAATAAACATAACTCTAGCTCTATATATATATATATATATATATATATATATATATATATATATATATATATATATATATATATATATATATATATATATATATATATATATATATATATATATATATATAGATATATATATATATATATATATATATATATATATATATATATATACACATATGTATGTGTGTATACGGAAAAATGAATTTTGATCCAAGTCGATTTGAATACTAATATTCTTCGAATATTAGTAAAAACTTACCCCACCAATCGTGTTTAGCAGAGATTATGCGTTTAAAGGTGACTTTTTGTTCCTTAACACAGTCAACTCATTCTGAAAAGCGGCTCATTTCTTTCGAAGCCACCGAAATTCAACTGAATAATTAGATCGCTTTCAAGGAAACAGACTTCTAAAGAAATATAATCGGTAAATACTTTTAAGCTATAGTATGTATATGAAAGAAAAAATAATTTTATTTTAACTTCAAACTTCACATAAACTACTTAACTTAACGAGTATATAACATTAAAATTCAAATATTTTGCGGGCATTCTGTTTTTGCCTGCCAACTCATGTTGGATTGTAATTATTAAATGTTGGATTGTAATTATTAAATGTGGGATTGTAATTATTTAATTTTTTTTTTTTGCTTCAACTTATAAAGTATTAGCTAGGTTTTATATTACGTGGGGTTGACTTAGCTATATTATACTTCAATGCAAACTTAACTTACTAAACTAAATCTAGCTTATGTCTAACTAGATCTTAATATAATTTAATATAACAGTATATAGTTTATAAATTATATACTGTTCAATTAGTTTGCATTTAACAGTGAGTTTCGTTGAGTTGAGGTATTGCAAAAGTTTTGATCTAATGCCGGGTTTCCACCAAAGAGACAAAACAAGAAACACGGACAAAAAGGTGTTTTGTTTACTAAAACAGTTTTCAGAGACAAAAATGCTCGCGAAACTGTTCAGTTTTTACAAAACATTCGTGTTTTTGTTCAGAAAAACATGTTTTGTCCGTGTTTTTTGTTTTGTCTCTTTGGTGGAAACCCGGCAGTAGGCATAAACAATACAATAATCAAAACAAATTTGTTTTTTATTGCGATTTTTCCAATGCAAATATGGACACGATTCCAAGAAGTTATGCTTTTTAAAAACCATATTTCCTACATTTATTTTCACAGCCCCTGTTATTCATGTGCTTTGCCCCTAACTGTTATTTAAGTCAAGCATTTAAAGTTAGCCTTGGTTAATATGTTTGCTATGTTCAGGGAAATAACATGATCCAATGATGTCCTCCAGAGTTTTTGGAGTAAAAATACTTTTGTTGCATATTGACTTTACCTTCAGGTATTGTTTTCGAATAAGCATCTGTCATACAAAGTTATTTATATACGATAATACAAACAAACCAATGTCGAAAATAATACAAATAAAACAGAAAAACCCAATATTCGAAGAAATTTGTCATGACTACAACATCACTTTCAGTACTGTCATCAGTCTGTCACCAAGCCGCTAACAAATCCCCAACCATTATTGGATACGCATGAAACAGTCGTACTATGTAGAACGATGTCACAACATAAATATCAAACGTTGTCACTTTGCATTAAAAAATAATTCCCAATTTTTCTCACGTAAATTGTTTGCCATAAATTATGATAGTCATACGAATATCGTATGAAGGATGAAGACGTCAACTATAGCCTGAGAAATGGTCTCAATTTATTTTCCATAGGTTTTCGTTTACTTTCAGCAGACATACTTTAGAGTTCAATACACATATGCTACAAAGCAACATTCGGTAAGGCTACGTGTCGCAATAATGACGGATGCTTGTTTCAATTCTTTCAATTTTTCCCAAGATTGTCATGAAGTTGACGTGTTGTAGGCAAGGAAGTTTTTTTTCTGAGAACAAAAGGTAACTGCTGTAATCTATTTTTTCGAATTTCCATTTTTCTACGAGCATGTAAATTTAAATACGAATCGTCGACTTGGGGGAAGAGATAACAAATTCTGTATCTATTTCTTCACAACAGCTTACATAATTAGTTCTATCTGGGCTCTTTCCACTTTGCCATCGTAGGAAATATTTGAAACGCAAAATTTAAAATCACCTCAACAACGAAATTTCCAGTTTTTCTCTTTGAATTATTTTCTAATTTGCATCGTTATGAGTTCATTTTCGCAGATATGTTAATTTCACTAGAATTTTGTGTTATTTACATATTCCCATTTTGCTGAAACTCAAGCCGTAAACTTTTCGGCTTTGATGCAGCGTCTTTGAGCTACATTATCAACACTTCCACGAAAAACGGTTTTTGGAGTGATATAGCATCTTTCTTCAAGCACCATATACATACATCATGCCACATAGCATTACTGTGTACCCTGAAAACCGCAAATATATTATCGAAAGTCGCACATCTCCAGATATGAAAGATCTATGCATGTCAAAAAGCATTTTATGACATTTTTTGTATTTTCATATTTGTCATACAAAACGCACATTCAAAATTATATGTACCTTTGTGAAACCAAAGACCTGGTAGGAAGGAGTGCTTTTACACCGTTGATATATCACATTAAATTGACATAAAAACGAATGTTAGTACACTTTGTGCCAGCATAGGGACTGAACCTGTATAGTGCGAAACACGATGAATACAGACATTGTCTTGAAAGCTCATGAGGAAGTTTTGCGAAACAAGCAAGAAGTCTCTAGTCCCAAAAGAATGATGATTACATGTGAAGCGTGACGGATTATATTTACTTGAATTTCACGTTGAAATTTCAAATGCTCCCTGACAGGATGAAAATCAGTCGAAAATATGAAGTGACACAACGAAAATCTTTCAAAATATGACTTAGTTTATGCGAGATCCCAATTTAATCCCGATTCGGGATTATCCCAAATATCACGTCGTATAAACGGCCAAAATTGGAATTGGGATTTTATGAAATTCGAATTGCGTATAACCATAGAAACTTTTTTTATAGAAACTTGTTTGCGTAACCATAGAAACTTGTTTGCGTAACCATAGAAACTTGTTTGCGTATGTTACATGTTGCTACTTCCTCCAACCAATTTGAATACAAATGCTCTATTCGGCGTTCCACAATGTTGTGGAAAATACAGCAGGCACTAGTAATTTGTGGTACTTATTTATGATTAACGTCTTCTTTTGCGAAAATAAACGAAACGACATTAGTTTTAGCCTAGTGCACAAAAAAAGCGCCGTCACATATTTCATATGTGTAATGTGTAAATCTGCTCAAAACAAGACCCGTCTTGTTGAAGAATCATATTTATTGACACATTTCATATGCACACTCACACATAGTCATCGGGCGTACACCCAACTGTTCGGGTTTAAGCTGAAATCCGAATTTGACCGTTTATACGACGTTCTGACTGGTATAATCCCAAATCGGGATTTCATTGGGATCTCGCATAAACTAGGTCTATGCCGTGTAAGTTAAAATTGAAATATAAAATGTGTCAAATTTGTCAATAGCAATTAACATTATCATTCTTCAGTTTGTGTTTGTACTGGGAATTGTCACGATGGAATATTGGTTATTAATATCGAGTTGGTGTTATTTTTGCATTGTTTCTTTTAAAGAGCTTAAATTTTTTGAGTAAAAATATTTTTAATTGAAGTTTTGACGACTGAGTGCACTCTGAGTCAAAAGAACGGCACAATTGGATATAACTTTCTTGCGCCCAACGTGGGTATGTGCTTGAATCTTCAGATTTCTTATTGATCTCATAATATTTTCAGTCAAGGCTACAAAATACTTCCATCTCTGAAACTTGGCTTTAAACCTAGCTCAACGAGCATATCTTTTCTCTAAACCAAAATCTATAGCTTCGATACAATTATGTCAGGTTTCATTTGAAACGCCAGAATAGACAAATGGGGAAGGGATTTGAAGTAAACATTCATTATTGCATAAATAAAGCTTTGAGTTTCTTGTGAATTTTATAATGAAACGGTATTCGTACATACAACGCCATTTATAAGCGAAGATATCTTAAATGTTTTTTAAGTATTCACCAAAGCTATTTTAGTAAGATATGAAAGAAAATGTATTAAAAAATTCCATAACTGATCAATTGTGGGCATCGAATGTCACATGCAGTGTTTTCTTTGAAAAATATTTTCAATAAGAGGGGGACGCGTAAGCACATATTTGTGATTCCAGGTAGGAGATTATCCTACCTCAAGAATGATACTTTTATGATTTCAAATGGAAATAAAATTCCTAGAAATGTGTTTCATTTTTACCTGGTAAAATCACATCCACAACTCTGTACAAACACTTAACACTTCAACATACATAAAAATTTCAACACACAAATAGGGCAAGTAAAAAAAATTCAATGAAATTTTGTAAAAACAAAATGTTGTTATGAGTACAATGTATTTGAGAGTGCTTAATAAACGTTCATAGAATATTTTTTTCGTCTTTTATTCTTTCAAATTAGCTATTGTTGGGAAAAGCTGAAAAAGTTGACTTGAATCAGGAAATCAAACCTCGATTTTTCATAAAGCTAATTAGTTTTAATTTCCAGATATTATAACTAAAACTGTTGACTCTGATTAGGCGTGTTACCTGATCTGATGAGTTAAGATGAAAGCAGCCTGCACTGAAGGTCCTAACCGAATAGCTGAGGGCAAAATCAAAGGCTCCAACCAAATAGGAGGGGGACTAAACCAAAGACCTCAGCCGAATAGGTGAGGGCTAAACCAAAGATCGATTCAATAATTCAAGCACCCAGCTACCCAAACAGCTGACTGAGCAGATCGTGAAGGAAGACTCGTATCGTTCAAGGTGACAAATGAAGGTTTACTAAATCGACGTTTTACAACAAGAGCAATATATATCGACTATCAACAACAAGAACAATATCATTAACAACAACAACAACAGTTGTACCAGTAACAGAAGCAGCAACAATATCACTAACACCAGCAGCAGAGAGTTTCCGCCCAACGGGAATCGCGGTAATGTATGCTGGCGTAATGCATGAATCAAACAATGCTGGTAATGCACATTTCCGACTTCCAAAGCTATTTTCCAGCAATTATAAGATATACTCGTAAACATGACTTGGAGCATGGAAAATGCTGCAAGGGAGAAAGCTCATATGTTATAAGTCCAAGACTGGCCAATGAAATTCACTCGCAGAAACAAGGGGAAAAGAACTTGCGAGCATACATCGGTTATGAGTAGTCTGCTATATAAAGCGGAAAGATGAAAATTTCGAAGCATTTCAAATCATCACGCACAGGTAAGTAAAATGTATGAAGACAATTCCTCCTAGTAGCAAAGAGCATGCGCTATTGGAATTTCCAATGAGCGTCAGCATGCAAAAACCACACATGCAGAGATACGATCGGCCGCCGGCCAAAGCTTTCATTCATATTGAGGCGTATAAATGCGAGAATACGATGTCGTGCTTTCCAAAAAGCTCTTATACATAAAGCTATAGAGCTAAAAGCATGAGTTTCCCCTTGTATAAATCTTCCCAGCCTAGGACATGCAATGTTAAAAAGAAACAACGCGTAATGGTCCGGTAATGCTTACACGCATTACGCGAAATGCTTACCGAATATATCCGTAAGCATTATTTTTCCCGTTGGGCGAGCTTTAAATTATCACACAGAAGCATCTAGCCGTCAGTAACGGCTGTATGCAAAATTGAGGATGTCGTTGATGCCTCTGATTCTCCTGGGTGCGATCCGAGCGTTTGGTTTCATGAGCTAAAAAGCTAGGGTGTATCTTTAATGTTTAATAAAAAAAACTAAAATGCGAACTTAGGAGTCTAAATCAAGAATTTTGTTAAGAATTCTTATTTTTCAAGTTCAAATAACAAGCACAACAATTTCAAGTATCAACTGCGAGCATATTCATCAGGTACCCGAAATTCATAGAATGCGACCAGAATTGAGTGGAGAAGCAGAATTTTGTTTGACTTCGTTTACACACCTACACCGTTTTTGGGTAGGCCGACACATTTGATCGAAGCTTATCAAGATGTAAGGAACGAATTTTTAGAAAATAAACAAAACAAAAAAGAAATCAAGATAAACTTAGTTTTAGAAATCAATAGAAATTATTTTTCTTTTGTATACTGTAAATATTATCGCAAACATTATTTCTAAACCTCACATACACATTATTCTATTGTTGCGTTTCCGTCGCGTAATCCGCTATTTGTTTTCGTTTGACATAGAGGCAGCCATTCAGCCCTCAGATGCATTGTCCTGGCAACACCTTAGTGCGGCGTCGGTAAAACCCCCTGCGTTTTAGCAGTATGAGACAGCTTTGTGATTTTATCAATTTTAACAGCTGGAATTAATGTTTCATTATGTAGTCACTTCGTTTAGCTGCAAGGAACTGAAGGTGGTCAGGGACGTGGTTGTGAGCCTAGACTCTCAAAAAGACGTTAATATCGCGGCTGTCAGCGAGTGACTCTACAAAACTAAGGCACCTCTTGTGGAATCTCACATTTTAAGATTGACAGCTTTCAAAGTTGCTTCGAAGTATGAAGTAATTGAGAGGCTCGGAAGTTAGGAATGACTTGCTGAGAAACATCTGGCTGCAACGTTTTCCCGAGCAAAATCAGGCTATTTTGGCCTGCTGTCCGGATGCTAGCTTGGACAAAATGGCGGAAATGGCTGACAAAATAGCTGGAGTTTTTGTACAGCCTCAAATTAATGCAGTCGACGTTTCCCACCAGCAGTCTGATGTGGTGGAGCTAACGAAACAATTGCTGCTCTCACTAAATTGTTTCATCAGCAGCTGCGAACACGTTCACGCTCAAGGTCACATGGAAGATCTCGCTCGCAATCAAAGCATCATTAAATCTGCTACTTTTGGGAAAAATTTGGCAACAACGCGCAGAAATGGGTCCGTCTATGCGCATATAAGGATAGTTCAACCGAAGTCGACGTTATCTTAAGACGGGGGGACAACGCGATTTATCTCGCAGCCGTCGTCTTATTATTCATGACAACCTGTCTAAGCAACACTACCTTTTAGACACTGACACAGACATTTCGGTGATTCCTGCACCTAAAATCAAAAGACCGCTACCTTCTGGTATAGAATTTGCCATGGCAAATCAGTTGAACATAAACACTTAAGAACGAAAGGCAATTAAGCTGGAACTAGGACTCTGTGGTGAGTTCTCATGGGACTTTATCATATCCAATGTCTGTAGACCCATTTTAGGCACAGGTTTTCTCTGCAACAAGGAGCTAATCGCTGAATTGGCAAACGCTATCCTTGTGGATTCACTCACTTCACTTTCTACTTAAGGCACGTATACTTCGTTCAATCTTCTGAAATTTAGTGTTTTGATTGATCGATCCTGTGATCTGCTGATACATGCCCTTCTTCAAAATTACAAGCCATCACAGTCACCACAGGGTTCTCACAACTTTGTAGACACAAGATTATACATCACATCTTGATCACAGGCCCTAAAATAGTGTCGAGACCTCATCGATAAACTCGCTGTGGCTAAGAAAGAATTCGAACTCCTGCTACAGCAGGGTATATGTCGCCATTCAGACAGCAACTGGTCCTCTCCACTTCGTATGGTTCGCAAAGCTTATGGGGAATGGTGTCTTTGCGGTGATTTTAGACTGCTTAACGTGATAACCGTCCCAGATAGATATCCGATCCCCATTATTCAAGACTTCTGTAATGAGCAACATTACAAAACGCCTTAGACCTGACTAAGACGTACCATCAAATTCCAGTCGATCCGAACGATATCCTTAAGGGGATACTCTGGTCTAGAAATTTGATCAAACCATTTTTTTTCATTTGCATATTTTCAAAGTTTAGACCTTTAAGAATTAGCTTTGAAAAGGATTTTCGGAAATTCGAATTATTTTTAGAGCTACAGTTATTATATAGAGCTACACGCCAACTTAGCCAACAACAAATTAACCGCTCGGAGCTACGAGTTTCTCAAGCTCCTAAAGAAGTTCGAACTGTTCGTATGGCTGAAAGAGCTCCCAAAAATTTCGCTTTTGAAGTTGAAGAAGGAACATTGCATGAGACGGGGATCTCTGGTTAAAAAAGTCGAAGCATAACATACTTTTAAACGACTCAGACTGCCCAAAACGAGACTCCAAGCTTTAAACCGGTTTTTCTCGAAACTACTTTTTTCGTTACGCTTGACATTATATCTCTAGTTATAATGAACCAATTTACGTAAAATTTTGCACAAACACTCTTATAACTATTAGATTTGGTCTGACGTAGGGATTTTTGAAACTTTGTTTTTCTAGTATTTGTAAAAAATTTTTGTAAAAAATTTGTAAAAAAAAAATGAGGAAATAAGGCTTTTTTTACATGGACGCCATTTTGTGAAAAAAAAAGTTTTTCAAATCGCTTACGTCAAACTAATTTGACATCTTTTTTTTTACAGAATTCAGCAAAAATGTATGTTTCAGACCACCAGGAAGGGTGGAATCATGTCAACGATGAGACAAGTTTTTATTTTTGAGCCTTCACTTCGCCGGCCTGTATCTACATCAATTTTTATTTTTTTTTTGTGAATACATTTTTATACTTTTAAAATGTAAATAACAAATTGATCAAAAAATGGAAATCAAAAATTCTAATTCTAATTCTAATTTTTTTTTTAAGATAGACCTCAAAATCGGGCCTCTAGAACAGAATACTGCCTTAAGAACGCCACCTGCACACCTTTTGGACTCTTTGCGTTCACCCAAATTACTTTTGAACTATGCGGTGCGGCACGATCGTTCCAAAGGTTTATCCATGAAGTCCTACACGGACTGAAATTCTGTTTCATATAAATCGACGATATTTTGGTAGCTTCGACTTCTACGATTTCTAAAGAGGAGCACTTAAAACAATTTTCAAACGATTTGCAGACCATGGTCTCATAACTAACTTGAAGAAATGCCATTTCCTTCTACCTTCAGTTAAATTCTTAGGTCATCAGATTTGATCAAAGGCACTAAGCACTCCCCAGATAGAATTAAGGCAATATCTTCAGCTAAAGACCAAGTCACGACTGATTTATCAAAATCGGCTCTATTACCCTTGCCGGACTTCAACGTCGAACTGAATGTTTTCGTAGACGCATCCGATAGTGCCAATATCAAGACTTTTGGCAACTCCTTGGTTTCTCAAAAAAAAATCGACAGTCTCATATTAGGTTTTTGAAGGTTTAACCGTATTTTTTTTGTAGAAAAAGAGCTTTATTTGTATATAAAACATAAAATTTCATTTTTGATCATTATTTGAAAATTCACACTATTAATGCTGCAAAGTAATATGCAATACGTATTTTGACATGCTTATAGATTCATCTATGTTATATCCAATATTTGTATAGTAGCAAAAATAAGAATGTGTTCATATCAATCTTATCTACTCAAATATAAAATATGATGTGCAAATGGTGCAGTGAAAATTAGTCCGTAACTAATTCAGAATGCTTTTATGATATAAATACCCATAGTAGATCATTTTTCGTTTCACTTTCATATTAGTCTATTTTAATCTATTGTGTTTCGAACGTTTATCGCAACTCATATTTCATAAACGAAAGAAAAGGATGAAAAAATGTGTCAGATATATCCACACGAAACCTCATTTGGTCTCAGAAAATGGATTTTTTGATTTATATCGGTAAACATAGCACCTTGATTACGTCTTGAAATCATATTTTGTTCAAAAAAGATTGAAGAAACTGAAAGAATAAAAAAAAATACACACGGAAAAGTCCTTTAGCCGCCCACACGACCTTAATATCCGTTTAGTTTCTTCACGTCCTATCGTAGATCTCTCTCTCTCTCTCTCGACAAACGCACCGGAACAGCTGAACGCATAACTTGTCTGCCGTGGAATTTAAGGATATGTCGTTTACGTATGAAGCACATACGCAACGAACATACATACAAACTCGTAGCGGAACAAATAAAACACAAACATGTCCACATAAAACACGTTATTGGGGGCGATGTCTGGAAAATTTTCTTTTTTCCTCTTATAGCTTGTTTTTTTCTTGCCACATTTTTCTTTGCACGCAAAGAAAACCCGCCGGATATATGGCTATTATTGCTTGATCATCTCAAATTGGTTTGGGGTTTTTTTGTTTCATGCTTGTCTAATGGATTACTTTGTTGTTGTTGGAACGTTAATGGTGTTCGTTTAGAATGTGTGATATAATTATGGTATGTGCATTTTTTTGAGAATTACGTATAAATTTTAGTGGTGGGAACTATAAGTTTGTTGTGACCAGCAGAGCCGTCTTTGCTCAATTTGGGGCCCTGGGCACTTTAAGACAAATGTGGCCCCTAAAACAGAGGGTTATTCGCAACAGGCAATAGAAATCAACAGGAGCAGGTAGGAAGAATTCTAGATATATTTATCAGTTATTTATACATATATATATATATACATATTCAAAGCCACATTAAATCAATAGGTAATTATAATCTGGAAAAGTAATTCTTAAACCATTATACGCAGGTTAGTAATTAAATAGTCTATGTTGATTGAAGGGGTACTTTTCTAGATTTAAGACAAGCAAGATCATTAATTACTTCTTCAAAGTCAATCTCTTTGAGCACATTACATTCTATGGACATCAGCGACAAACTGGTCAATCTTTCTTGAAGCATTGTACTACTCAATTCATTTTTTATTCTTTTCAATTTTGATAAGGAGCGTTCCCCACTGCAGTTGGTTATCATCATGCTTAAAAAGATTCTCAAAGCAATTTCTACATTTGGAAACGTGTCTTCAATTTTGTCTTCTTTGAAAAGATGATATATACCTGAAACACTGTTAGTTTCTTTATTTTCACTAGTCTGATCACTTTTCAAGTATTCCGTTAGATGCAGACATTTCTAGCTCTTTCTCGCTAACATTGTTATGATAGACTTTAGTGAATTCTTTGCAACTTACACTCAACTCCTCGGGACTCAAAGTTTTCAAGCGAGATAAAAAGCCGAACCGATGATTTATTTCCTTGTACGAATTCAATCGCTGTTTTAGATGAATGCTCAGGTTATCGATTATGGGAATAAAAGTTTCTACTTTGAATTTCTCTCTCCCTTTTAGTTGGACTGATAGCGCAGAGCCATCAAATATTGCCTGACGTGAGCTTCTACTCCGGATTTTTCTCTTTACCGCACGATTCGAAGTTATCAAATTTGTCCCTGACGTTAATAACGAAATCTTCAAGTGAAGCTAACAAATTAGTTGCAACGTCCATTGTTATAGTTTTCTTCTGAAGCTAAGTATTTGTTTTGTCTATTCTTTCCAATATGGTGTTCCAAATTTCTGTCAGTAAAATAAATTCCAGGTTTTCCATTTTTTCGGACAAACTAATAGCTTGGTGCCTAGCTTCTTGTCGCTGCTCTGCATCCTCCGCGATCGACGTCAAGGCTTCTATAATTTGTTTATAGCCTTGATGTAAGGCGCTTACTGTATCAGCTCGCGCTGAACATCTGGTTTCAGAAAGACTTTTAAGAACTTTTTTTGAACTTAAATATTCAGTCAATGTATTCCATCTATGAGTAGAATCCGAAAAAAATTGTACAAATTCTGAACCATTTGAAAAAAACTTGTTGCCTCTCGTACACACCCAGCGGCATGAAGACCTACCAAGTTTAGAGAATGACCCGCACAAGGTACAAAGGTAGCCACATCACATTTCCCCCTGATTTTCGCTTGCAGACCAGCATACTTTCCTGACATATTTGAAGCATTGCTGTAGCTTTGCCATCTGCAATCTTTGATTTGTATATCATGATTCTCTAAAAATTGCAGGATGGTTTCCGCTAAATATTTTGATTTATGCTTTTTGATAGGTATAAATTCCAAAAACCTTTCAATTGGAGCACGGTCTTTTACGTATCGACTTATAAAAGTTAACTGGTCAGTATGAGACAGATCGGGCGTGCTGTCAACGCTAATCGAAAAATATTTAGCTAATTTAACTTCATATACAATTTTTTTAGGACCTGTTTTCCCATTACGTCAATAAACTCATTACAAACATTCGCTGATAAATAAGAAATGTGTCCCTTTCCAGGATTCCCAATTTTTTTTAGGTGATCTGCAAGAAACTCATCAAATGCACTTAATAACTCCACACTTTTTAATTAATTTCCATTGTAGGGAGATCCAAGGATTTCATTGTCACCTTGAAACGGAAGCCCTCTCGATGCCAACAATTTTACAACTGCGACAACTCGTTTAAGTTCACTTTTTCAGTAATCCACTTCTTTTTGATATTGGCATAGCAAGTCTGTATCTACTCTACCAACTGCTTTACTTCGTGCCAGATAAGTCATCATAGATTGTTTATGGGCTGGGCTATTTTCATGATGTGATTAATGTGTTTCCAATCATTACATCCACCCGGAGAGCATAGGTTTATATCAGAAGGGTTAAATAAGCAGCAAGAAAAACAAATTACAGATTTTTTCGAAGGCGAATACAGCAACCATTTTCTTTCAACACTTTCATTGTTCTTCAATTTACGACTAAATATAGCTTTATTGAAATACCTTATTACTAATTTGCCATCCTCTTTGTCTCTGTAGGTTCTGGACGCTTCGGAAAAGTCGCAGTCTTTATTTTGAAAATATGTTGCCCCTTTACGAATCCAAAATTCGTGTTTTTGTTCGAAAAATGTTCGTTAAAATAATCGGCAGGGTCGTGTGAAATATTTTCTAGGACGGATGACAGCTGTTGCTCAATTAAAACAGATGTTGGTGAAGTGATTGCATTTTTTCCGTAGGGATGGACGCCTTCTGTACAATATGGCTCAAAGATAGGACTTTGCGAAGAACAAGTAGATTGCGAAGTTCCCTGAGTTCCCGCCACCTGTTGGTGGTATGATTCATTTTGTGGATGGTCTATTATTTGGTTACTACTCACAGAAGCTCCTGGTGTAAAATATGATGTAAGTTTTGGTAATTTATCAATTACTTCTTTCAGATGTGAAACTTTTTTCCTTTTTTCTGAGCCACTAAGATATGACCGTTTTGACATTTTGTATATATTATTTATATACAAAATGCACTGAATACAAAATGCACTGAATTATCGAATTGCACTGAAAACAATCGCGAATACAAAATAAAGCACACCGTTACAAGTTGAGTGAAATGATTTTTAGTCCGGAACAGAAATGCCGTCCCGACCGTGCTTTTCAAATAGGAACAGCAGAAATTAAAACGCCCTCCTCACACATTGATCGATTACACAGATCGATTTGTTTATGTTTATTCCAGCTATGCTCAAACTCACACAACCCAAAATGTGCAAGATGAATGTGGTGTGAAAAATATAGCTTGCTGAGTTATTGTGACGTCTGATTGTGATACGATACGCAAGAAATGCAACATGTGGATACCTACCTTAAGATTGATAAGACACTCGTTGCAAGTGGGGTCGTGTACAAACATAAATGCTTAAAAGCTTATTTACCTGCGGGTATAGGCTTAAGCATCACTGGTTAATTCATTCGCAAATAATTTAGGGAAATCACCTACTAATAAGCAGATAGAGTTGCCAGTGTTAGGCCCCTGGTTCATGAGAATACTGTAAAAGCAGATAGATAATTATTATGTATAGTCAGGTAAATATAGTTTAATATCGGTTGGTGATCTGGAAATAAGGGGCCCCATAGATCGAGGGGCCCTGGGCACTTGTCCAGTGTGCCTATGCGTAAAGACGGCCCTGGTGACCAGTGTGACCAAATATTTGGTAGAAAATATAGCCCAATTTCAAATTTTGATAGTCCAGAATAGCGAAGATTTTTTAGTTGTTGCCCAAAAACTGCCACCCCAGATAACTGTCTTTATAATTAAATGAATTCATTTAAGCTGATTAAATTATAATATTCATACCAAGTAACATAAATGCTGTAATTGTAGCACAAAAGTCGTTTGAAACAGTAAAAATTTCCGATACTTTATGCAAATAAAATTTTATTCATTACGCATTTGAAAAGGGAAAGCAGGAAAAATGTGAATAAATTACAGGAACTGTGAGAGAATTTTAGAAAAGTCCGTGAAAAATAAGTGTAGAGGTGCACTTATTTTTCCAAGGGCTTTTTTAAAATATTCACACAGAAAACAAAAGCCTGGAAAAACAACTTGCAAATTCGGGCGGCACAAAAATTCAATTGGTATAAGAAACAGTCTTAATGGCTAGAATGGCTGAATGTTTTATTTAAAATGAGCCAATATTAATATTTTATCCGATTTCATACATTCAAAACTATGAACACATGTTTTGAAATAAATTATTTTTTGTATATGTAAATTATTTTTTGTATGTGTTTTGTATGTATTTTTTGTAAACACTATCAAAAGAAGACATAAGTCAAACAATTTCACTTGCGGACCTCCAAGCGTTGTTTCACGAAAAAATTGAAGTTTGCTTTGACATAAAATGAAAAATTTTTTTACAATGAAATGGATACGATGAATAGTTTATAGACACAGTGAAATCTTAGAATCGGACCACCTCAGCGGCCCAAATTAAATGGTCCCATTTCACAGGTGCTCCGATTTTAAATGTATAAAAAAGAACGTTGAATATTTTTTTCTTAATCTTTATTTTTATCAAAGGTTACTGCAAATTATTTTCATATATTTATTATTATCGCATCTTGAGTATTTATTACAGGAAAATAAAATGCAAAATATATAAATAAATATTCGCGAGAATGTTTTACAAATGTTTAATTTTTTACAGAAACGTCTGTTCAATTTAAAGATTTAAAATAATTAGATATAGAAATTTGCCTGTTCGCGCTCGTAAGATGTACCAGCTACATTAGAACTGCGGAATCATATAATGTTTACAAAACTTTAGATATGTACCTTTAGAGATCCTAAGGTTTGATGCTCCGTATTTGTTTGATTATGGTGATTATGGAATTAGTATTCTGCTGACGAACTTCATTTTCCGTTTCGGAATACTATGATTTGAATTCACTATCGGAATTGAACCGCTTCAAAAACGACATCTTCCCAATCTTGCGGGAGAGACTCGTTTGTGGTCGTAAATTTATCGTGCATCGAGCTCGCCAAGTTATGCCCAAACTTCGCTTAATGTTAATTACACAGTGCAACAAATTAATTCTTTTTTTTTTGCCGTTGCTCGAAATTGTTTTTTTTGCATACCTTTGCATAACAGTAGTCAAAATATGTTAGTGAAAAAATTCTGAACCATCGACATTTTTTGTAATTACACTTGATAGAAAAAATATGTGGACACCCCGAAGAACAGCAAAATTTATAATAAAAAAAACCGTTATGGCAAAAAAATTTACGAACAAAGTTTGCTTAACATCTTAACAATTTTATTCATAAAAAAATTTTACCAACCATCCAAAAATAAAAAATTTCGTAGAACAAAAACAAAAGCAAACCCCCCAAAAATCACTAAAAATACCTCAAAAAACTTGCAATTTCTTCACAAAAAGTGGTCTTTTGAGTAGATCATTGGATTTTTTTTTATTTTAAAATCTTCCTCAGCTAAAATTGCTTCAAATGAAGGTATTTTATAAGGAAATCGGGGCTATTTTGATAAATTTTTTCCCCATTCCCTCTAAATGATCCAATTGGCTCTTTTAGAGCATTTCCTTTGAATTTTTGCTTTTGCATTGTGCTGATGAGATTCGCACCCCATCAAATTTCAAAAACGTTTTCTAGGATTAATTTAGAACAACTTGAGTGCCTTTGCGTTTGCTTATTATTGTTTTTTTACTTGGCAAAGTTTCACATTCGCCGCCGTGCAGGGGCCCAAAAATCATCTCCAAGCACAAAAATCATCTCCAAGAATAAATTGTCGAATGTGTTTGTCCATTGAGAACGTTGAAATGGTTCAATTATCCTAGTTATTCATCATTGAGTATAAAAAAAAAACAAATTAAGCAGCTCCTTTCACCGCAATACACCCCTACACTATCACACCATCGCAGCCATACTTAGCATCTGAAGTAAAATTGTTGGCAGCATCGGTTTTTCGCAGCAGTTCTTTCCTTAGTGCAAAACTAACTTTCTTCTCGCAATCAAAATTGCTTTCGACATTTCAGAGGCTTTTTTAAATGGAATTTACTACATATTTATTTACGTATGTGAAAAAAACAACCATCCATTTTATTATGAAAATATGTATTGACATTTTAAAAACATTACAAGTTCAATTCATAAGTAAATATTATTATTATTCAAACAAAAAGTTATTCTGAAGATTTTTTCGGTCGTTTTGCTTGTCTTTTATAGATGTATGATGGATGGTCTCGTTTTAATGTCCAACAAAGGAAATGCTCTAAAAGAGCCAATTGGATCATTTAGAGGGAATGAGGAAAAATTTATCAAAATAGCCCCAATTTCCTTCTAAGATACCTTCATTTGAAGCAATTTTAGCTGAGGAAGATTTGAAAATAAAAAAAAATCTAATGATCTACTCAAAAGACCACTTTTTGTGAAGAAATTGCAAGTTTTTTGAGGTATTTTTAGTGATTTTTGGGGGGTTTGCTTTTGTTTTTGTTCTACGAAATTTTTTATTTTTGGATGGTTGGTAAAATTTTTTTATGAATAAAATTGTTCAGATGTTAAGCAAACTTTGTTCGTAAATTTTTTTGCCATAACGGTTTTTTTTATTATAAATTTTGCTGTTCTTCGGGGTGTCCACATATTTTTTTTATCAAGTGTAATTACACAAAAACTCGATGGTTCCGAAAGTTTTTATTATTTTTCTGATGATACATACACATGATAGATACCGAAAAAATCCATTTCGTTCTTCGGCAAAAAGTCATGTTGCACAGTGTTATTCTGAACGATCTGGGTCTTTTGGCTTTTCCTATGACCAGCAAATCTTTATTTTCGCCGCTTACACAGCACTGTAACTATCTCACGTTGCTGTAAAGGTTTTCTATTTGTACATCTTTACTACTTCTTTACTACTTCTTACTAACACTTTCAAATTGAAAAAAAATTTTGGGCCTTAGAGGACCATTGATACAAAAAATTTTCTATCTAGTAGTACGGTAAATTTATTTTCAACCGCTTTCTGCCAGTATCTTCGAAATTTCACAATGTCCGTTCAAGTTTGCTTTTATTTTTTAAATACGTTGCACTTGACTATTACTAATTTAAAAGCCATCGGAAATTGGCTAATTGTTTTTCGGATGCTTGTATTACTTCTAACTTTATGCGAACACTTAGTTCGTTGTATTTTACATTCATATTAGTTCAGTTGGTTTGACGTACCGTGAACAAACATTGATATATTTACATCATAATTATCAAATAAATAGCATTCATAGCTGCTAATAAAGGGAAAATATACAATAATGCTCAAATAAATTATGCTCAAATAAATTAATATTTTATTATTATCAGAACACCACTGAACTTGAAGCCGGCGGTAATGTACCAAATTCTACACATCAACTGTTTTTTCACCAGAAATCAGGCAGAAATTATACGAAAAATGTTCCTTGATCTTGAACAGTTCATATTATTCTGGAAAACTCATTTTTTACATTTTTCCAAGCTGGTCGTAAAACCGTTTTTGGTCCGATTCGCAAGTACCACTGAAAAAAATTTCGTCCAGGAAATCTGGTTTACGGTCCAATTCTAGAGGTTGGCCGATTAAAGAGTGAATTTTCTTCAAGAAATTGTATGTGAGGTGATGTTATAGTTCAATTGTTCAGGTGGTTTGATCATACAGTGTCCCGATTATTGGTTTTACTGTATAGCCCAAATATATTTTTCCATAAAAATATATACAGTGGCGGAGAAAAGTCTACACACAGCATCTTATACCAAGTTTCTGAGTGATTGGAAGCTTTAATCAAAAAACCATTGATGCAGTTTTTTGCATTATCGAAAATATATTTATAAAAATTTATTAAATTTTTCTATTTTTGTAATTGGGCAGAAGCCTGTTAATATGGATTCAAAAAAAAAAAAAAGAAAAAAAAAAAAACAAATACTTTTCATAACAAACTTACATAGAAATTAATAAAAGCGAAATAAATGATGTGACAAAAGTCTACGTACAGTCAATGCTTGCTTACTAATATACAAAATGTTCACAAAATTTTTACAAATATTGTTAGTTTTAGTACTTTGTTGGGCCTCCTGCAGCATCAATTACTGTTTGCAGTCTTCGGGGCATAGAGGGAACTAAATTACCGGTTTCTTCTATCGTTATTTTCTTCTATTCGGCTATGAGTGCATCCTTCAGCGAATTCTTGTTTTTTACGGAGATCTTTCAAATTTTTCGCCCAAGGAGCTCCCATACATACTCTATCGGACTTAAATCCGGGCTTTGGGGAGGATGATTAAGCTGTCTGGGAGCGTTATATAACAACCAATCTTTGACGATATGAGCTGTGTGCTCTGGATCGTTGTCTTGTTGGAAAATCCACCTCTTTCCAAGGCGCAACTTCTCTCCTGCAAATGTTATTATATACAAATGTTATATACAAAGCGATCCATGTTGCATTCAATAAATGCTAATCTTCCCACTCCAGATGCTGCTATGGCTCCCCAAACCATGACATTGCCTCCACCATGCTTGACTGTAAGTAACAAGTTTTTGGGATCTAAGGCAGTGTTGTGCTTCCTCCAGATTTTGTCGCGACCATCACATCCGAAAATGTTGAAGTTGAACTCATCAGTTAAAAGGACTCATTTCCAAAAATCCATGTCCTTGTTAATATGAGCCTTTGCGAATTCTAGGCGTAGAAGTTGGTTTTTAGTTGATATTAATGGTTTTTTTTCGGGAAGTTCTGCTTCGAAAATCATTTGTATTCAACGCTCGCGTAATAGTCCTTGGATGGGCGATCTTGTTACTTCTGTTCCGCTAAATTTGGAGCACTTGTTTTGGGATTTTCACCCACTTCCTTCGAAATTTGACTGACGTCTCTCCGCGAAAGTTTTTTCGGTCGACCAGTTCGTGGTTTGTTCTTAATAGAACCGGTGTTTTCAAAGTTTTTTTTATTATTGTTTGCACTGAACTTCGTTTTACCTTCAATAGTTTCCCTATTTCACCATACGACTTATTGTCTTTTCTGTATTGGACTACCAATTTTCTCACATCACTTCAAATTTCTTTCCCTGACGACATTTTTTCGACCTTACACTTCAAAACTAATAATAACACTATAATAGCGTAGCAGCTGCACTTGCACAACAAATAAACGAATTGGTTCTTAGGAAAGTGCTGTTATGTTTATATATTTGTATGTATATTGTACGTACATTTTTGTCACGTCATTTTTTTTTCGCTTTTATGAATTTCTTTGTAAGTTTGTTATGAAAAGTTTTTGTTTTTGTTTTTTATAAATATATTTTCGATAATGCAAAAAACTGCATCAATGGTTTTTTGATTAAAGCTTCCAATCACTCAGAAACTTAGTTTAAGATGCTGTATGAAGACTTTTGTTCGCCACTATAGCCCAAAAGCCGCCAACCCGCGAAATCGAAAAACATCCCGCCAATTCAAATTTTAGATAGCCCATTTGGCGGGAAATAGTCCAATCTGGCCACACTGGTCGTGACTCACCTTTGGTGTGCGGATTTTCACTTTACCGAGCTTGTAGCTATGATAATTATTATGTTGATACAAAATAAATACAGCTTCTCAAGAGTATTTATAAGGTTTATAATTTTTTTGGTTAAAAACATTTTGATTGAGATTCAACCAAAATTCAAGTCAAACTTTCAAAATTTTCAAAATCATTTTCAAATTTTCACCGATTCTACACTGTGCTATTTTCTAGCTACAATCAAATTTCGTAAATATGTTAGTCCGACGAAATAATTCAGCCAATTCAATAACAAGGATTGAATTTATGTGCAACAATATATAATTGTTTCGAAAGCGGCGCTTTTTATTCCTTAGCGTTATTTATCGAGGGTGATGCCGAAAAATTTCCAGTCATCCATTTTATCCTTCCACAACAATTCTGGAAGGAAAACGTCAAATTATTTATATGAAATTACAAATCATGTATTAAAATTGCACCCTACTATCCGGCTTTTTATCGTCTATGATACTCGTACTTGCTGAAAGTCACATATCCGTATGATGTCAAATATTTTGTGAGACTTAAAAAATACTCGCAACTAAATTGAAATGCTCCCTGCTAAGCGTCAGTGCTTGGCGTATAGTACATATGAAGTTCATTTCGAGACCTGTCACGATGTAATCTCGTGGGGTGAACAGACGACCTGGCGATAAGTTTCAGCATCCGAAACTGGAGTCATCTGGAGGAGACATCTAATAGATGAGCTCTAATCATACAGACACATTTATTTACCGGGCTGGTGTGTACATAAATAAAAGTGTTTTTCCATTTCATCGAGCAAATATTTGGTGTCTGGTAACGAGAGTGAAATTTCTTTTCCTCAGAATACTTGCTAGCACGAACTGTTGTGCTCTCTATTCTCTGCGAACAGGAAAGCTCAATCACACAACATAAATATTTCGAAACTTTGTTGGTGCCGGCTTCATGTTGATCTTAGCGTATAATACGTATGAGTTTATCCAAAGTTAGATCCTTGCAGAGTTCTATTGATGTTGTTGTAAAACGGATTAGTCAGAGCCGTGGAGAATCGAATTAGCTGTCTGACTGATAGCTAATTTTTGGTGAAGTTTGGTCTACAAATACATTACCAAGGAATTTGTACAAGCTTCTTTGTATTCGCTTTGGATATTTTGCCAAAAATATTTCATGTTTTTCCATTCACTTCTTTTTCAGTTATATTGCTTGCACTTGAATATTTAATGTTCAATTAAAAGTTGAATGGAGTATCTACTCAATCATCGATTTCAACTAAAGTCCTACAAATTCTATTTGCTACAGATTTTCCATTTGATATATATAATTTGATCCAATTTGTAAACCAAATCTGGAAAACAACTTCAAATTGAATTAAGAAAGGAACCTTTAGTTGACAGAGTTTTAAAATTGTGTCTGCAATGAAAAGATTTGCGGCTCTCTTTTGAAATGAATCAACAAGAGTACTTGCTTGAAATAAGGGAGAATTCGGTATTATGGTTGTTAACAAATTAAGAAGTTTACAGCAGAACACTGCGAAGGAGCTTTATGCTTCGTCTTTCCAATTGTATACAATATTTCCGCATTGCTAGAGAATGATATACTAAATGATTGATTGAATTTTCGCCTATAATTTTGATATGAAGTTAGGTGAACGTAATGATTTTAACATGTTTTCTATTTGAGAGAAAATTCAAAATGACTTGTAAGACTTGAAATGACACGGCGTAAGTTCAAAAGGGACTTTTGAAAATGTAGGTCAGTAATCGTTATTGAGCAGACAGGGTGATTGATTTCAAAGATCATGAGCCCAGCCAATTTTTTATGCAAAGTAGTTTTGGATGCTGTTTTTCGAGCTCAAGCTATTCAACACATTTTGATACTCTGCTAATTATACTGCTTGTTTAATTTGTATGACTTTTATCTAAAAGAGAACATTAACAGTAGTTCGATTCAAATTAAAGAGTGACCTTTAATGAAGCTGCATAGCTTCTCGTGTACCTCAACTATCAACATTTGATGTAAAATAATTCAAAGAGATGCTAATTATCAACATCATTAAATTATATGCAACTATCAACTATCACTTCCAATGCTTCTGAAGTGTTATTAAATAATTTCATGGACAAATGAATTGCTATACTACATGTGTATGCATACATGCTTTATATTTTGAATCGATCAATGACCAATAATGCAAGTCATTGATTAATTTGATTAGATTCGTTGATTTGTGACAAATTCAACGTGAATTCGTATTCGATTATCAAACATTGCTTTAACATTGAATACTGCTACAGCTTTAATGCCTTTAATCACATTGTTTGAGTTATTTCAAAAATAAATATAATATTTCCTTATAATTTAATATATTTGAATTACAACTTACAATAAAGTGAACAAGAAAATCTAGTTTTGACTATGAAGTTGATATTTTGTGACTGTATTGTTGATATGCGAAATTCATTGTTGAGCTTTTCAACAACGCTGTTGAGCTGTTTATCAGTTCAAAGATCATCGTTTCGCCAAGGTCAAAGGTCGTTTCAATATTTGAAGTCATATGAACATGACGTCATCGTGGTCCCTGTCTACTGCTCCTTGTCTACTCCTTCGGTATGTTGACATAAACGGTGTTATTCTTTATCTATAGTTCTACAATCCTTGATATTTGCTTTTCATTACTAGAAATACACTTGTGGCCACTTCCCGAAAGCCAGTACTAACGATTTTCACGAATGTTCGAAGAACATTAGTATTAAAATCGATTTATATATTATTATATTCCTTATAAATATACAGTTGGGGACAAAACTCTCCATACACCCTCAAAATTTCATAAATTTATGAGTATTTTATGTGCAACTTTACTGCAAATGTATTTTTATTAGCATAAATTAAAGAAAAACTTACATTAATTAACTTATAACCGTAAAAACACAAAAAAAAAGAAATTCAGTAGGGACAAAAGTGTTCATACATTATATAATTCAACTGAAAATTTCACATTATTTAATATAATTTTATATTTCAATATGTTTTTGGTCCACCGTTGTCATCAATAACAGCCTGCAACCGTCGTGGCATTGAATCCACCAAATTTTTAGAGACTTCCGGTGTTATTTCTCCCCAGGCTTGTTGAAGCGCAGTTTTGAGTGATTCCTTGCTGCTGGTGTGAATTTTCGGGATTTTTCTTTTCATAAGTTCCCAAATATGTTCAATGGGGTTTAAGTCTGGCGACTGAGGAAGAGAATACAGCTGCATTGATGCATAATAAATCAACCAGTTCTTTACAAAACGTGCAGTATTTTTGGGATCGCTGTCCCGTTGGAATATCCAATGCTGGCCAAGACCCTAATTGTCCACGGAAGGTTGCAAGTGTTCTTCTAACAGTCTTTTATAATAGTATTGGTACATAATACCGTCTATAAAAACCAATCTGCCAACCTCACCAGCTGCATTTCCACCCCACATCATCACATTGCCACCCCCGTGTTTTGCTGTTGGTATCAAATTCTTCAGTTGCAATGCTGTTCTCTTTTTTCGCCAGATTCTTTCTTTACCATCATTACCTAACAAGTTGAACTTGCTTTCATCAGTCAATAAGACAGTTTTCCAGAACCCTAAATTCTTTCCTAAATATCGCTTTGCAAATTCAAGTCGAAGCTGCCTATTCTTTTCAGATATTAGCGATTTTTTACGGGGATATCTACTTGCATTTCCATAGGAACGTAAGATTCTTTGGATGGTTTTAGGGTGAACACACTTATTCGAAGTATTAGCGACATGTTCCGCCAGTTGCCGACCAGTGATCCTTGGGTTTTTGTCGACCTCTTTTAAGATCATGCTGATATCCCGCCTGGAAAGTTTCTTTGGTCGTCCATTTCTTGGCTTGTTTACCACTGATCCTGTGTTTTTATGCTTTTGAACAATGTATTGGACAGTGGCATAGGATAAATTAAACAAAACTCCAATTGCGCGGTATGATTTTCCATTTCTGTGCTCAGCAATAATTAAATTTTTTATTTCAACACTTAGTTCCTTGCGCTTGCTCATTTTTCACTCGCTTTGCTCACAGATTACTAAAACAAACTAATCACTCGATCGCATTCACGCATTTCATAGGAAATACAACGGTTCTTTGAAGAAAAACAACAGTAAAGCAATGCAATGAAGACCAGAGTACACTATCTGATCAATGTATGAACAATTTTGTCCCTGCTGAATTTCGTATTTCTGGTGTTTTTACGGTTATAAGTTAATTAATGTAATTTTTTTTTAAATTTATGTTAATAAAAATACATTTGCAGTAAAGTTGCATTTAAAATTCTCATAAATATTTGCATTTTCTACTAAATTTATGAAATTTTGAGGGTGTATGGAGAGTTTTGTCCCCAACTGTATATATATATATATATATATATATATATATATATATATATATATATATATATATATATATATATCATCAAAAAAATTCAGTGACTACTTATCGGGGACGCGCCATCCGATTGAGGTGAAACTTTCAAGATACATTGGTGTATACGCAGAAAAGGTCCAGGTTTCACCAGGTGTCAATTATTTTTAACCCTTTGGTGCAAGCGGCCATTTTAGTGATATTTCTAATATACCTATTATTCTGTCCACAAATAATTTTCGCAAAAATTAAGTTAGCGAAATGAATTTTGAAATTTAATTTTAAAATTAATTAAATGTGAATCGGACAATGTTTTGGAATTTTCTGACACTATGTGTGCGCTAGGTGCCTAAATAGAGATCGGGAACATTTGAAAGTTAGTAAAATGCGATGACTTTTGACAGAGCTATCAAATCATTATGAAAATTAATTTGCAAATTTGTGCTGCTTTTGATAAGCGTGTTGGCAACACTGTAGCAAGGGCAGGTACTGAAAATGAAAAGCTTCAAATCATCGACTCTCCTGAAAAATTGTCAATTTTTGGAAAAAAGCCTTTCATATATAAATCCTATGCTTTGTTTACATAGCCAAAGTAAAACGTTTGAAATTTTACAATGGGCAAGAGCATCAACCCTTCCCATATTTACCTATATTTTTAGCATCAAAATTTTCTGTTCGCGGAAACCCACTACCTAATAATGACATACAGTTGAAATTTGCAGAATGTATTGGTGTTAAGTAGAACCTGGTCTGATAGAAGCAATTTTGAAATTTGGGCAATTGTGTGCCAGTGGTGCTATTTTGAAAAATAACTTAGAAAAATAACTGCTCTTAGCCCTATAAATTCTGATTCAGTCACCAGATTTTGACGAAATTCACACAGTAGCTGAACATTTTGGTTGAAAAATTCGTTTGGAGCTGCCAGCTATGGTAATTTTGGTGTTTTAAATTTTGAAAATTCACTCAGAAAAATAAATTTCTTTGCCCTATAGTTTCAAGTGCAGTTCAAGTGGAATCTTAACGAAATTCATGAGGCAAACTGAACTTGTTGTGGGCAATACTCAGCGGAAATCTAGTTGGAAAAAAATCATAGGGCTGTCAGCTATGGTTGCTTTTGTATTGTTTTTTTTTGCATATTTTTAGTAAGCGATTTTACCATATATTTTTCAAATCATAGTGATCTTTTAGTGAAAATAAACAACAAATATTACGATCTAGAAAACTTGAAACGTTTACGGGTGGTAGCCTTAAATTTCTTTGTATCCCTATAACTTCCAATGCAGTCATCGGATCAATACGAAATTCGCAGAGTAGTTTCTACGTGGGGTAAATGTGACATATTTTTGGCTTCGGTGTTAGCAAAGAATTGCCAGCACGAGGCGTTTTTGTTATTTTCGTACCAATAAATGCTTACATAAACATTTTCAATCAAAATAAGTAAATAATGATAGCGTTTACAGCAGACGTTTAGTCCGCGGACTATACACCAAATTCAACCTAAATGATTTAGTCCACCTGCTGTAAACACTCAGTATCCGGCCCAAGCGATAGGTCAGTACACGATTTCAAGCGACCTGACCTAAAACAGGTCCTGGACTATATCGCTGTAAACACACCCGACCTAAGCCTTGATTTTTTTCGTCATTAACCAGGCGGATGTTCCTCCCTTTACGGACGAGGAGCTGAACAGTGCAGTGTCCAGGATGAAAGAACCGGAAGGCTCCGGGTCCTGATGGGGTACCGGTTGAGGCGCTTAAAGTCGTGGCGGAGAGCCAACCGCGTCTATTATTGGACTTGTATAATTCATGTCTAGTCGCGGGGGTCTTCCCGTCGCGGTGGAAAGTAGCTCGACTGGTACTTGTTGACAAGGGGAAGGGTAACCTGGGCAATCCATCAGCATATCGCCCACTGTGCATGCTGGACACAGCGGGGAAGCTTCTCGAGGAGTTGCTCAAGCCAAGGCTGCTGTCAGCAGTGAGATCTGCTGGTGATCTCTCTGCCAGGCAGCACGGCTTCCGAAAAGGGCATTCAACAATCGATGCCATCTCAGAGGTTGTTGGGGCTGTAGCAAGAGTGGAAGAGGCATGCCATCCAGCCAGACCGGTCGTCCTGCTGGTAACGCTGGACGTACAAAATGCCTTTAACTCGGCGAGGTGGACAGACATCCTGCGGGCCCTTGAGCAGACGTTCCGTATCCCTGACTACTTGCTAGCCATGATGCGGGACTACCTCAGGGATCACTGGTTGCTCTACGACACCGACGAAGGAGTCAAAAGGAGGCCTGTCACTTCAGGTGCAGCACAGGGGTCGATCTTAGGACCTGACCTCTGGAACATCATGTACGATGATCTGCTGCGCCTGGAAATGCCTGCGGATGTGTTTCTGGTAGGTTACGCTGATGACGTCGTGGCGGTAATCACTTCCAGATCTGCCGAATTCACTCAATTCAGACTTAACCAAGTCATGAGGAGGGTGGATCGGTGGATGACCGAGCACGGCCTCCAGCTGGCAATTTCTAAAACAGAGATTGTTATGTTGACGAAGCGGAGGATACCAACTGTCATACCCATGACAGTTGGCTCCGTCGAGGTCCAGACCAGCAAGTCGGTCAGGTATCTGGGAGTGACCTTGTTCACCAAGCTGACGTATTGGGATCATATCCGCAGGGCATGTGACAGGGCTCTAGTAGTCGTCACTTCGCTGAGTAGGCTAATGGCCAACGTCGGTGGACCCAGTGAGACGCGACGGAGGCTGCTGATGGTAACGACCGATTCCATCTTGCTATATGGAGCCGAAATCTGGGGAGATGCGCTCCGAACTGAAAAGTTCCGGAAGCGCATTGCCAGTGTCCAGCGCAGGGGTGCCCTGCGTATTGCCTGTAGCTACCGCACAGTCTCAGAAGAGGCTGTGATGGTGGTATTGGGAGTAATCCCGATCGATCTACTAGCGCGAGAACGCAAAGAAGGGTACCTCTATCGCTCAGAGCTGGGTAGAACTGAGGCTCTGACGCACGCGCGTACGCTTACTCTCCAACTCTGGCAACAACGTTGGAGTTTAAGTGCTAAAAAACGCTGGACGGCTAAACTTATTGGACTCATTGAGCCTTGGCTTAACCGGAGCCACGGGGAGGTAAACTTTTACCTTTGTCAATTCTTGACAGGGCACGGTTACTTCAGGAAATACCTGAACAGAATAGGTAAGGTGGTCACACCGTACTGCCGGTACTTTGTGACTGAGCTCGATGATGCTCAGCACACATTCTTTATGAGCAGTCGCTTCGTAAGTTTGAGGTGCACCATTGAGTCCACGATTGGCCTGGCAACGCCTGAGACGATCGTGGAAGCAATGCTGCGAAACGAGGAGAAATGGCGCGCAGTCTCAACATATGTTGAGAAATTGCTGCACATAAAGCGGGAGGAGGGTTGCCTTACCGACCCATGAACTGTGGTAGTTTCTGAAGTCCGTGGTTACCGATGGGTGAGTCAGCACGACCGGGTCGAAGCAGTGCTTAGGCGGGTCCCGACTCGGAACTTCGTGGGCTTGTAGATGGACCTTTTTTTTTAGTGAGTCAAACCTCACATACCCCGAGGTGATAGGTCACCCGGGGATCTGGTATGCAGATTTTTTTTTTGCCATCTACACTAGGGGAAAAAAGCCTTGATTTTTACGCGACTATTAATTATATATGTACGTCGAATTTAAGCTCGCAACCTTTTCGTTTGACTCAAAATCATTTAAATAATCACGTTTGAGAGACATATGAAAAGATAATTAGAGTGTATGAGCTAAAATTGAACTTAACGATAGCTGTCACGTACAAACGAGGACTAATTTCGACCTGACCAAATTTTAGGTCAAGTCGATGTTAGCACCTTAGGACAAAATTCACTAAGTCCGCGCTATAGGTCAGGTCACATTTGATCCAACCGCTGTAAACCCTACCAATGTTTGAATTTTCTAAGGTCTGGGCATTTTTTGGATGGCAGCTCCAAACACCTATTTTTCGCTGTAACTTTCGATGAAGCTATTCAAATTAAATTGGCTTAGGGTCTATTATTACTTAGGGTGTCTTTAAATAGGTAGTGGTAGAATGCACACTCAAAATCTGCACAAATCCTCTACTGTTCTTCGAACATTAGTGTTTCTAGCGGTTCTCATGCGCTAGGGGTTTTTTTTATTTGTACTTTTTGTTTTCGTTTAAATTATTTCGGATGATATGTCTGATATATAATTATAATGTATCTGATAAATCAGGAGCTGATACAACTTCTTGTTCTAGTTTTTTAAAAGAAGTCGTTTATTTATTTTATACAAATATCACTCAAGTTGCTCATAAGTAATTCAAAATATAATTTTGAATATTATTGGAAATTCGTTCATAGATTCAAGCAGACCAACGGAAATTATTAAATTTTATTAAATGCTGTTATTCCTTACATGAGCAATGCTATACATTCTATATTCAGTTTTCAACTCGTGAAATCTTGAAGGGGCTGTGATTTTAATGCTGCAATTGCTTATAAAAGCTACCTCAACTTACACTCTCTTCCAATTAGCAGGCTTTCATAGAAACTTTTATTCCTTCTTAAATATTTATTAAAATTACATGCAAAATATTTTGATGCCATGTCGGCCACGAAACATAAATGGAAAAAAAACCATTTCATTTCAACTGTAAGCAAAATTATTTGTTTTTACAAACAGAAAACAAAAGCACACCGAGCAAATGACGAAAAATAAACAATTCCAATTTTCTTCCAAATTTATCTTAACATACGTTGTTTTTGTGTTCGCTTACCAGCTTGAAGGGAAACAATAGCCTCGTACCCATGGATCAAGCCTTGTACCAGTATATGGATGTATAAGCACCTATACATGTAATGTGAAATTACAACAAGAATTCGACATCCTCCTCCTTTTTCTTTCCTTAACGATATACCTACTTTTCGTGAGTCTCGCAGGTACAACTAGGCTCAAATTGTACGCGATGCTAATGGTTTCCTTAATAATGGAAAATGGAATGGTACGTGCAAAACCAAAAACTGCACTGCCAGCTTCATCATTTCTCGTGTTTTCCACTTTACACGAATTGTTGGCTGAAGTACATAGTACCTATATGTTTTATTTAGTACCGTGTAAATATTTCATTTTGTTTCAAGAGAAAGAAAATTTTTTTGTTTCTAAGACAAAAGTCGAATTGAATTTGAAGCGTACTGAAAGAATGTACGTGCAAGGGTATATCGCGAAAGATTTATGGAGCTGATAGTAGCCCTTGTGAAAGTATTTTGGATAAGAAAGTGGTGAGTGGGATCAGAAATGTTAGATTGAGATTGAATGAACTGAGTGATTTGTGTTAGAGATTGTGAGGAAAGTGGAGTACGGATTAAGATTTGGTACTCGCAATGTGTCATTTTAGAGTATGAACAAATAGAGTATATAGTTTTCGAAACAATAGAAATATGCATGATTATCAAACCTTTTTTTTTATTTACCAGAGTGACCTTTTGGGAAAGGTGGATCAGCTTGTTTTTCAGGAATTGGTTGAGAGACCGAATTAATTAGTTTTCATGCCTGGCGATCCTATAATAAATCTTCGTTTCCTGAATACCTAGTATGCATTAAATCTAAGGTTAATTCAACCTATATCTGAATAAAAAAATCTAATGATCCATAAGCCTGTTTTTCATGTAAAAGTTTTGAAAATGAATTAACTAGGCTCTAAAATTAGTTTATGAAATGCAAAGTGAAGATTAATGCTAGCAATACTGTAGTGAGTTAGAATATGATGCTTGCACGTGCCACAACTGAACCGAAGTCTAGTCAAGAGCCTTTAAGCCAACAGAAAAAAAACAGAAGTGCCCCAGGAGCAGAGTGCCCTAGAAATGACCCTGAATGCCCCTCGTCCGCATGAGCGAAGTACCCTTTAGTCCGACTCGGACGGATATTTGCATGCTACTTTGCTAGCTCCAAGCGGCTGGGGTGGGTCATAGGAAATGGGGTCGACTTGCTCGTAGTAAAAAATACTAGCCGCAATATAAAAATGAAAAGCGAAGGAGATTTGGTTTGTACAGGCCCAAATGCAGCTCTCAGGCATGGGCTGGAAAACCAGATTTAGCCGAGACGTGTCAAAGAACGTTGCTAGCTATCTGTAAGGGGGCAGAAAAATACACGAAAAAAACCTAATACGCGAAAAACCTTAACGAAAAAACTCTCTAACACGAAAAAACTCTCTATTTAGCAGACCTGAATAGAAGGCACACAGTCTCAAGCCCTTGCTGTTAATGAGATCATGCCCCAGATGTTGCGGGGTCACACCATCCACAGACCTTGGCCGAAAACAAACAAAAACCAAGAAGAAAGCTAAATATCCGACGTCTCTAATCTAAAGTTCTCTAATCTAAAAGAAATCTAATCTAAAATTCTAGAGTTATTTAATAATAAGCCAGCCGATCCTTCACGAATCCTGAAAAAGAAAAGTATACACGGGCTTTCGCCCAATAAGAAGGTCTTTAGTTCAATTCATTATTTTAATTATTAGCCGAAAGCTCCTATGTCAGGTTATACTTACATTTCGTAATTTACTGGTTGTGCCTCTAACACGAATACTTTACACCGCTGTCTCAATATTTTTTCACAATCTCGAATTCATTCTTTGATTATTTATCACCATATTTTTTTTTCCATGGAAAAAAAACAAACATTAAATAATAAAATTTTATTGTGTCAAATAGTTAAAACAATTATTTTATCTTTCTCTTCTAGTTTGGTGTCTCTCACGTTTGTCTACAAGCATAAGGAAAAAAAAAGAAAGAGAAAAAAAATAATGAGTTAATTCTCTTCTAAGTGATACCTAAGCGAGATAATGTGTAGTATTTATATCTTAGCATTCACAAAAACAATGATCAAAATGCAAAAAACGTGTATGCCGGTTCATTCTAGTCTTACAAAAACAGAATTTCAAATATGGTTTGATTATGAAGCCGACATCCCATTGCTACGTAACATTATTGCAATCATATGCGGACTCAATAAGTTATAATGCACACGAACTACACATCGAGGGTGTAATTCGACTCAAAATGTAGCTCGCATATGCAACCATGATACAAGATTTCACTTTAAGCGCTGGTTAGACACCCATACGTTTACATGAGCACTCTCACGGATTTCTACTTGTTAATTATTCACACTATTTATTTATTCATCATAAGCTATTCACGATTGTTGGTCTGTACTGTTAATTGTCTCCATTTCTTCCTCACCACTCCAATTGGGCGCAGCATCCAACGCTGAGAAAAATGGCAGACGGGAAAAAGCCGCGACAGGTGGGAAACAGATGTGCCACCACGGCTAGCTTTCCTTCGGATCCCGCCAACTCGGTACTTTTCATAATTTTTCTTGGTTTTATCTTTGCTTCTTTTTCTGCGTCCAAACCTCAGATGAGCGATGCAGGATAACTGTCTCAGTTCGCCAACCACCACTAAACGTGTGTCCAAATCGGCCTCCCCAATTCGCGCCACCCGGCTTCGGCCACAACTTGCACTCAACTCCGCAGAACACTGCAACAGTGCTGCCAGATAGGCGGCTTACCTCCAGACGATTTCTATTTATCCCTAAAACTACCCTAAGTAGCCATAGTGACGTCATTTCCGGGAAATTTTTCGGCATTCTCAAAAACCAGGTTATTTAAATGTAAATTATTAGATGTGTAAGACTGCCGTCACATGAAGCAAATTTCTTTAAGGTGAGGTGAAAGTTTCCTCCACTCATCCTTTTCTTTTCTTATATCAGAAAAAGATAGACATGACATATTTCGAAATTATTATTTATTGAAACATTCGTTCCGGAAAAATACATTATCAAATTTCAGGATGCCCGAAACGCAACCCTGAATATTTTTTCCCCTATTTGTCCCCTGAATTTTTTAAATTATCCCTAAATCTAGGGTAAAATTCCCTAATATGGTAGCACTGTACTGCAATTGCAGCACCCTCAAACAAGCAAGACCTTATGGTACTTTTTCTTTTCAACGTCCAGAAATTTTGAATGAAATTTTTGAATGCCACAATACGAATGACCTTTTTTTCTGCAAGTCGAAAACCACTATTGCTCTAAATTGAAATAAGTTTTGCAGATTCAAAGTCAAATCATTTCATGCAGTTGCAATATACATCTTAATTAGCAACAGAATATAACCCTTGGTCCTTTGACAAATATTTTCGTTTGTCTTCAGACGCAAGCTGAACAAAATTGACTTGGTCAACACAAAATTTTCGAACAGCTTTTACAAATATGAATCATTAACAATTAAAATGTGTTTTACGGCGTTAAATGTATTCATAGCAGTTTCAATTTACTTAAATTATCTTTCCATTTGTGTCCACAACAGTGATATATGTATCTAATACTCAACATTCGCGATTATTATTCATTTCACATCAGCTTTCTCAAGTTTTATAGGTGGCTAAATTTCAATTGTTATGCAAAGCAATCTTTCCATATGTGATTTCTCGTTTTCAAAGGATTCTTCATGTGTTTTTTCTTTAAATATGCTCCGAATTGTATTCGTAGTTCGTGCGAAAAATTTCAATTTCAATCGTACTTTTTTATCTGTAAGCATATTTCGCTTACATGCAATCGCGTATGTATTTTGATATGCTTATGGTTTTCATGTGGCTTCGAGAAATGGTTTGAGGCTTAGGAATATTCTCTCTTGATATTGCAGATTCTGGTAAATCGATATTATATTGAATATTGGAAAATTTCGGTAGTCTCGGATTTCGTATTGCATTGCCAATACAAAATATTTTTATCCATCGAGAGGAATATATTTTGTTGTTCAAAATATGTTTCTTTGTCTGGTATTATTTTCTCATACGTAAACAAACTGACTGCCGAATATAAATAAAACCCCTAGCGCATCAGAACCACTAGAAACACTAATGTTCGAAGGACAATGCAGGAGCTGTGCAGGTATCGAGTTGGCATTCTACTTAAGACTAATTCACCGTAAGTAATAATAGACTCTAAGCTTATTTTAATTTTGATGACTTCATCGAAAGTTACAGCGGAAGAAAGGTGTTTGGGGCTGCCATCCGAAAAATGTCCACACCTTATAAAATTTGCACATTGTTTTTTCTTATTATTTGCTATCACTGAAGCCAAAAATATGTCACATCTGCCTCACGTTAAAGTCAACCTGCTTTGCAAATTTCGTATTAATCCGATTACTGCATTGGAAGTTATAGGGATACAAAGACATTTAGGGCTACCATTCGCAAAAGATTTCGAATTTCCCTGGTCTTAAGATTTGGTGTTTATTTTCACTACAAGATCACTACGATTTGAAAATTCTATGATAAAATCGCTTACTAAAATATGCCAAAAAAATACAAAAACAACCATAGCTGGCAGCCCTATCATTATTTTTCCAAATGGATTTCAAATGAATATTGCCTACAATAAGTTTAATCTGCCATTTGAATTTCGTTATAATTCCATGACTGTACTAGAAGCTATAGGGCAAAGGGCTTTCTTACCTCAGCGAATTTTCAAAATTTAAGACACCTACCAAACGTGGCTTAGAATAAAGATCAGCTACTGCGTGAATTTCATCAAAATCGAGTGTCTGAATCAGAATTTATAAGGCTGAAATCAGTTGTTTTCCCTAGTGATTTTTCAAGATGGTACCACTGGCATAGAATTGCTTGCATATCAAAATCACTTCTATCAGATTTGGTCCTATTTAACGCCAATATATTCTGTAAATTTCAACTGAATCTCAATCTGATGTCGTGAGTTCCCGTGAACAGAAATTTTTGATACTAAAAATAGAGGTAAATTTGGGAAGGGTTACCGTTCTTGCCCGTTGTAAAATTTCAAATGTTTTACTTTGGCTATGTAGACAAAGCATAAAATTTATATATGAGTTGCTTTTTTCCAAAAAGCGACAATTTTTCAGGAGAGACGATGATTTGAAGGTTTTCACTGTCAGTGCCTGCCCTAGCTACAGGGCTGCCAACATGCTCACACAAAGAAACACAAATTTACAACTTAATAAAATCAATATGTCCTAAAAGTTTCATTATGATTTGATAGCTTTATCAAAAGTTATCGCAATTTAAAAATTTTCAAGTTTTCCCGATCTCTTTTTAGGCACCTAGCGCACACATGGCGTTAAAAAATTTCAAAACACTATCCGATTCACATATAAAACACGTTCGAAATACACTTCTCAAACTTAATTTTTGCGAAAATTATTTGTGGACGGAATAATAGTTGTATTAAAAATTTCATTAAAATGGCCGCCGGCGCCAAAGGGTTAAAGATAATTGACATCTGGTGAAACCTGGACCTATTCTGTATACACATCAATATATCCTGAAAGTTTTAGTTAAATGGAATGTCGCGTTCTCGAGAAATAGCCACTGATTTTTTTGTAGATATATATATATATATACATATATATATATATATATATATATATATATATATATATATATATATATATATATATATATATACATATATATATATATATATATATATATATATATATATACATATATTTATTTATTTATATATGGAAACATTAATTTTTGGCCAAATCGATTTTAATATTAATGTTCTTCGAACCTTGGTAAAAACGAAATTCTCTAATACTCCATACAACAAAACACAAAAAGGACTATTTTCATTAGGAATCGAAAACATAGAAGTTTCAACAAAGTTAGCGGGAGCAATATAATTTGTTCCTTTAAAATATACAAGTAAAGCAAAGTAATCCCACGACACCCCTTGTTAATAAAACTCGTTTTTACCCAGTGCACATTGGCAAGGAGTAATAAGAAAACCCGAGCGATTTTTTAAATCTAGCAAATCTTAGCGGTAAAACTCTGGGAAGTATCTTAGAGGGAGCTCTCGGAAATCTGTTAATTACATAAACAATATAACCTTGTCAACAAATTAAAAATCCGTATAATAAATGTTTCATTCCTGGCAACACTTCATCGAATCATTTCCTTACTGAACGCATATAACAAACAAATACCTTTGCCTCTGAAAACATGTCGAACATTTGTAGCTTTTATAATTTTCACTGTTATAGTTAAAATAAACAATTTTTTTGGAGCGTACACACCATGCAATTTAGTTGCGAAACTCGTGTTAATGTCACATTATTTAGTATGCAAACTGTTTGTGGAAGGAAATAATTTCCATGGCATTCTGTTGAAATGATAGCCATTAGATTCTATGGCAAACATCGTCTTGCCAGGAACGTTTCACGTTTATGAGGTATTGATGTTTAAATCCGAAATCTATTATCAGCACCAGTTCCAATAGTCACTCCAACACCGACGTGCGTATGAATGTTTGGTGTTCAATTCAAAGTGGTCGTTCAGGAAGTTGTTGTGGTAAATGGATAGGCTTTTGTGCGGGAGCTTAAAGTGGGCTTCGTTTGCCTATATGAATTTGATAATACATGCTTAAAACGAAGAAACTGTTATAGTCATGTACTAAATATTTGAGAGAATATTTTCGTTACATGTTGCATGATTCTAATTTCAATTGGTTTGGTCAAAAGTTAAACAAAGACAACAGTTGGGACATCAAAGTTAAATACTCAAATGATGATACAATGGTCCCCGTTTATTGTAATCACGTTGGGACTGACCGCCAGTGATAACGAAAGGTGAACGATAACTCTTAGCGGGAAATATTAAACGCAAGCAACGTGGAATGCTTGTGCAGCTGGTAACTACTTAATATTGTGCTGCAAATGATTTCAAAGACAGTTTTAAATTTCAGTGAAATATTGGGCTGAAACCTATCAAGCGTTCACCATTCGCTAAAAACACATTTATTCGATAAGTCAGAATAGTCCACTCAACAAATTATTTAGTATTAGTAATTAGTTATGTTTTTTGCTCTCTCATGAATTCGAAATTATGAACCCTATGTGGTCGCTGGGTGCCTTAAAGTAGGCAAGGATTTTTTTAAACTTCGATTTGGCATACCTTCTGAGAGAAACATTAGATCATCCTGCTTTTGACTAAGCCTGTGGACACAAGGACTTTGAAAACTGTGAGGACAACCCTATAGCTACGGCAGGCACGTTAAAAAAAATCCTTCAAGCCATCGACCCTCCTGAATTTTTTTTTGCTTTTTTGAAAATTCCTTCTTGCACAAGAACGGCAACCCTTCACCAAATTACCTTTAATTTCAGCACTCGAAATTTCTGACCACGAGAACTGACGACCGAATAGTCAGATCATTACGAAATTTTTCGAACATGTTGTTAATAACTTGGACCAAGCCCGGTAGAATCGATTTTGAAATTCGGGCAACCTTATGACAGTGGTGCCATCTTAAAAAACTACTACGAAAAAAATCTATTTTCGGGCCTATAACTTCCGATCCGGCTAACAAATTTTAACGAAATTCACACAGTGTTTTAAACCTTACTCTAAGCCACGTTTGGTAGAAATTTGCTTTAAAAACCAGAATAGTGCTGCCAGCTATGGAAGTTTTTGTCACCGATGTCTTGTAAATTTGGTCAGCAAAATAAAGCTTTTTTCTCCATGAATTTTGATGCAGTCATGAAATCAAAACAAAATTCATGTAGTAAATGAACCTTATTGTCGGAAAAATACAAAAGTACTGCCAGCTATGGTAATTTTTATAGTTTTTACTAAGCTATTTTGTCATTAAATTTGCAAGATTGAACGATCCTTCAATGACAATTTACAATAAATATTGAGGTTTCAAAAATTTGGAAAAATAGTAAACCCCAAAAGTATTTTCATCCTTATAACTTCCAGCGCAGTCATTCAATCGAATCGAAATGCGCAGGATGACTTTATCTCAACGTGAAGCAGATTGTGTTTTTTTTTAAATCATAGGTTATTTTGACACTGAATGCTATTTCCCGCTCGAGATCTTGACAGAAAATCAGTATCACACCTCCGCGGAAAGAAATGAGTCGCTTAACGCTTGAACAACGTTGGGAAATATTGAAAACTTATTTGCAAAGTGAATCCTGTGTAGCCCAAACAGCGCTTTTTTCGAAAATAAGTTTTGGCCGAAAAGAAGCAGGCGCGTACACAAGTTTGTGCAAAAAGTTCGTACGACAATGCTAGTGGACACCACTCATGGCCCCTGTCGTTGTACAGAAGTTGTTGTACAGAAGCCGAGAGTGTGAGACTTACTCCACGAACATCAACTTGCCGTCAATCTCAACAGCTCAAAATTTCACGCACTAGCCTGAGGAGAATTCTGCACAAAGATCTCGGATGATTCGCTTACAAGGTTCAATTGACTCAGCAATTGAAGACGCATGACCATCCGCTTCGTTATCGCTTCGCAATTTGGGCCTTAGAGCAGCTCGAATTGGACGAGTTTGGGCGAAAAATCATATTTTCTAACGAGGCGCATTTTAATCTCGGCGGCTACGTTAACGAACGAAATTGCCACATCTGGGGCTCGGAAAACCCGCACGTTATTGTCGAAAAGCCAATGCATCCACAGGGAGTGACAATTTGGTGCGGAGTGTGGAGTGGTGGCATCATTGGACCATTTTTCTTTGAAAATGAGGCTGCGGACAACGTTTTGGTCAACGGTGAACGTTACAGAGCCATGCTGTCAGACTTTTTTTTTTACTGATATGGAAGACATGGGTTTGGATGACCTTTGGTTTATGCAGAATGGCATGCCACGCCACAACCGATTTTTTACGATTCAAATTCCCAAATCGTGTTATCAGCCGTCTTGACGATGTCAATTGGCCGCCTCGGAGCTGCGATTTGACCCCTTTGGACTTTTTTTTGTGGGGAACCGTGAAGGACCGATGTTATGCCAACAATTCAAAAACGATTCAAGCACTTAAGGCCGATATCCAAGCGACCCGTGAGCTACAGCCCGAAACCATTAACAAGGTCTTGGAAAATTGGAGTGACAGAATGTGCTACTGCGAAGCCAGCCGAGGCAGCCGCTTGAACGAAATTGTGTTCCATCATTAATGAGAATGTTTACTCTTACTAATAAAGCAATCATACATGGAAAAATGCTAAATGTTCATTTTATTGCATTTTTAAAAAGAAACTTGTATTTGGCCCACTCTGTATTTTTGACAGGGTTGCCGGCACTAATCATTTTCGTTAATATTGCACCAACAGATACTTCCATTATATATTCATATGTCAAGCGTTTACAATAAAAATGAGAAACCAAAGTTTAAATTTTTCGAGTTTTGAAAATTGTTCGGATAGCAGCCTCAAAAATCGTTATATTGCTTAAACTTTCGAAAAAATTCTTTCATAAGGTCAAGGAAAAGGTTAATTGTAGATTGAGTCTGTTATGGTACACTGATTGCTGCTTCGTTGGAAAAGTGTTGCCAGCACTGCACATTTTCATCATTTATGTTATAGGAGATGCTGCTGGGAACTGGATTTCGTTGCTCTGGGTAAGAAATGGCTGATACGATACTACGAAAAAGCGTACTACGACTTTCTACACTTTTTGGTCAATCAAGGACAATTTCTTCGAAATTTAGTTTTCTAGCGGTTCTGCTGCGCTAGAGTTATTTAAATATTAGTATCAAAGCTCTGTCTGCGAATAAATTTATTTAAATGGTTTATCCATGCTAAGTGACATAAATGAGAGCCAACGTTTCAATTAATCTTCGATGGTAAACCTCAGCTCCAAATCAATTTTCAAAACTCAAATCGTTGGCAATCGTTGAAATCATTTAAAAGCCCACCACAAATTGATATCGGATTGAAAAGGTAGCTAATGCTTCAACTCATTATATAAATCATTCACGATCACCATCGATTAAGCTGTTCATCAGGATTAGAGCTATGGTTTGGCTCATCAATAAAAACTATAATTTATAATTTAGTAGTTAAATGCTGAAATGGGTACCACATTATGAATTAATAATGCAATACAATTTATATGATGCTCATCAGTAGTTGTGCTTGTTTTGCCGCGTGTTGAAGTATACGATGAATTTTCCATAGGTCCACGTAGTTTACTGTTATCTTTGATTAATATTCAAGCATTTAATTAAATGATCGAATGCATCATGTTTCACACTCCATGTTCCCATCACGGTCGGTCCTACGATGCTGTTCCAACTCGTACCGTAAGTCTACTTTCCAAAGTATAATAATTTAACGTTCATTGATTCTGTTGCTGTTTGTTTTTCGTTCATTTATAATTCAGTGGTAGAATGAAATCGTGTCGGTTTGATAGAAGTGAGATTTAATGTTACTTCTGAAAAGAAATAAATCAATAAGATTATTGTTATTGGGAGAATTTATCGGGAACGCAAGCAAGTTTATAAGCGCCATCGATGGTATTAATAAATCATGTTAACGAGATTTTTTTCCGTGGAAGCATGTTTTTATGAGAAGTGTCAGCATAAAAGAATGGTGATTAGTGGAGGCGAGAAATTATTGTTTGAGGACTACTGTTGAGCAAATATTAAATAGGCGTTACTGGTCAAATAGTTTTAATATTATATATTATATTGAATAAGGTCGAACTTTAGTTTTGCATATCATTGGAGTCTTGTGCATAAATAAACAAGCTGCAGAAGCATTTAATTCCAAATTATTTGTGACCAACAGTAAATTTTAGTTAGGTTAGATTAGGCGAGGTAGCTACCCATCGGAAACTTCTGCTGAAATGCATCGTTTTTGATACTACGGGGTATTACTCTTCCCTAGCCTATATTAAATTGGAAATAAAAGGAGATTAAATATTATGTTCTCAGAAGAAAGGTATTCCAAGTTAGGCAATTCTTCCCTTCGTCAAAGCCGGACAACGGCACGTGAGATAGAGGATAGACATCTGCTTTAGCATCGTTTTGGAACTGCCCACAGCTTGTGTTGAGCATTAGAGTCAGCTTCCGAAAAATCAGGCACATCAATTTTTATGGCTGTAGCCATTACAATCTTAACGTTGTCTCAGGGATGAATTGTGCCTCAATTGATTGCTTTATAAGATGAAACAAACCAGCAAGTTCTCTAGTCGATCAGAACAGTAATATCTATGAAATGCTCGTCACTAATTGTCACACAATGCAATCAATTATATTTTTTTCAAGAATACAAATTTGTGTTCCCTAGGTTCTTGGTTCCTATAAGCTATTGGTGAAGATTATGAATATAAATGGGAAACAGATAGAGTTTTAACGAGAGTTCTTCTTCATCTATTTCTAAAGCCGGCAATTTTAGGCATCTGGCCAAATTAGAGGTAGCTCCAACAATAATCCTATCAATGGAATAAGATTTTCCATCTGATTCTTAGTCAGATGGCATCCCTCATTGAGCGTTGACTCCTTGCTTGCAGACTTTTCTGTTATTTGAGCCAATTGCTTCGGGCTATGCCTGTCCAAAGATAAGGCCAATTTTTCGACCTTGTAGTAAATAATTCCATTTCATGATTCAAAAAACGGTATGGTTTGCATTTAAGTAAAACAAAAAAGCACTCATCGATTCACGAAAAGATCCTAATTTTCGACAATTCCCTAGCCCTTTATGACGAGTTCAAAAAATGACGAGTTCGTGACGAGTTCAAAAATCTCTACCGATCAGAATGTAAATACTAGGGCTTTCGTCCTTAAACTCTACCTCTAGGTACCTTGCCAAAACTACCCGAGCCCGGAGATCACCTGTCTTTGAGGTTTTTAGAGGTGTTACAAGCAGCTTGCAGCAGCTCCCAAACATAGTCTGTCCTATTTCCAGCCAGCTTTCCGCAGAAATGACTCCACCTCTTTCACTGATAGCGACCACAAACCAGATTAGGCGCTCTTTAGTTATCTCATTCAAAAGTATAATTTGCCTTGGTGGGGATTAGTATGAATCCTCCAGGTGATTTGTGAGGTATTTCCGAGATGATTCTTGTCCGGTTTCTCATAAAAATTTCTCCAATAAATTTTTGTAGACTTTCCAAGGAATTACTTGGAGTGTATTTTTGTGGGTTTTTTTGCGGACTTTTTGAGAAATCTTTAAGTAATTTTTAAGTTGTTTTTTTTGTAGATTTTTGGGGATTGATCGGTCTATTTTTAAAATTAAAAGCAAAAAAAAATTACTCTAGAGGATTTGTTAGAAATTTCCCGGAGGATTTTTCGTAAGGCTCACCAGGTTATTTTAGATCGATTTTTCAAGAGATTTTCACGAGATTTGCTTATGGATTTATGAGGGATTTAGCAGGGAATATTTAGGAGGCTCCCGAATATATTTTTGGAGAATTCTCAAGGGAATTTTGGATTTGCCGGTATGTTTCGAGGAATTCCACTGTAAATTTTTGGGGAATTCTGCAAGATTGCACGCTAGGGGATTTCTTGTGATTCCTCTATGAACTTTTAGGGACACGATCAGATTTTGACACGATTGTAAATCGCATTTTCGGAGAATTTTCTAAGGGATTTTGAGCGGAGTTTTCAGGGGAATTTTGGGTGATTCTTTTCGAAGTTTCGAGTTTCAAAGCATCCCACGGGAAATTTTCGCAAACTTATCCAGGGGGTTTTTTAGGGATTCTCGAGGAAAGTGTTACGCCAGGGGAATTTCGGGGTTTTTCCGAAGGGATATTTTGAGACATTTTTCGGGGTATTTTCGGAAAACAAAATAGCTGGCACAATGAATTACTCGAATAACTTTCTCTGGTTTCATATAGATTCGCACAAAAATTTCCTGCGGGAAAAATCAAGAGTTGCCGATTGCCATGGAGACATTTTCAATTGGGGGACATTTTCTTCTTCAAATCTTCCAGAAGATTTTCGCGAGATTGATCGGTTTATTATAAAAATTTCTTCAGAAAATATTATGGAGATTTCTTGGAGATTCCCTAGGTATTTTTGGGGGTATGTTTTAATGGATTTTGGGTAATTCTTTAGGTAATTATCAAGGAATTCACCAGGAGATATTTGAGGGATTAAACATCTGGGACAAAAAATTGTTCGAGAAGCTTTGTAAATTGAGAGAGCGAACAGAAAGAAAGAAAAGAAGATATGTTAATAGAAAGTTTGTTGGTGGACACAATGCAAAAGAAAGAAGAGTCCCATTGTACAGAAAGAATATTAAAATCGCCACAGATACTGATTGATGACGAGGGAAAGTTGCTATTAAGATAGGTAGAAAGTTCAGAAAAGAACTTATCATAAGTCGGGAAGGACATGTTACAAGGAATATATAAGGTCGCAACAAACAAAGAGGATATAGGAGACAAAGAGATAGAGACAGCAACACATTCAACAGGTGGACTGGGGATAAAATCAGCGCAAAGTTTGCTATTGAGAGTCCTAAGCACAGCAATAAGCACGCCACCACCATCAGGAAATCGGAACTAAAAATGTCAGCCTTCAGCCAAGTTTGCGACAAGCAAATCAGGTGATCATTTTCAAGAAAAGCAGCAGTTTTAAAGTTCTCAAGTTTGGTCCTCATGCCACGAACATTTTGATGATACAGAGAAATTTGATTACGCTTAAGAACTTAGTTCGGGCTCTCCGGTTGATCGAAGATGAAGATTTTGCCGGTTTTCAAAAATTTTGACTACTGTACCGGTAGGCCAAAATTTGGAATCACCGACAATATCGAGGCTTGCAGACAATGTTACTTTGAGAGAACCCACATATCTTCTAGGCTGGCTATCTTTCGTAAATGTGACGCAGTCAAAAATATGAGGAGTGTAGCTAAGCTTCTTGCAGATGTAGCGTTCCACTGTAGCCACAGAAGTATCATAAGCAAATCGCGATACAAAAATCTGGAGAGGAGGTGCGACTATATGCAAAGCGAGATCATCAGCGGCGTCGTTAACATGCAGCTGCTGAAGGGTGTAACAGATGAAGTTTAATTAACTAAGTAATAAGCACGAATCAGACCTTACGAAGCCACGAAGGTATATGAGATATTGCATATTATGATACAAGGAAGAGACGGGACCATCATTGCCCTACTGTGCAATATATGTACTGGACGCTTTCACCTTAGGCTAGTATCCGAGATGAACAAGGGTAGAAGTGTTCTTTATTTTGACAGCTAGCAGATTCAATGACCATCATGTGATAGATTTTAGATGAATTAACTTAGCATCTTCTGCACTAAAAACTATAGAAATGTTAGCTATAAAAACGTTAACTTAACTATAGAAAACTTAACTACTTGGGCATCGAATTTGCTCGTATTCCAATATGGGAACCCTTGAGTGTCAAGGCAGTGAAATGGACTAATATTATTATTGCAGTACCAATGAATATGAAGACAGTTTTTAATTTCAATTTTAGTAAATCTTAGGATATTGCAAACTTTCATTGCAAATAATTTTGTTAGACTATTAGAACTATCAATTATTTCTTTCGAATTGTTTTTTTTATTTATTTCGACTTGAAACTTTCGCTATTTAAATATTGGAGATTTTATCTAACTTTATACTTCTGCGTTATAATTGAATTTTCCAATCTACAAAAAATTGACTATGAATTGAAATGAGAGTATTTTAAGGCTTTGTTTTATTGAATACAGTCGATCTCTTATGTATTGAAATTAAATGATTGAATTAAAAATATACTTTTATGCAATGCACTTTTTTACATATGTACTTTTATACATTCTATAGTCCAAAACAACTTCCGCAAAACTCTCATAACCGATACCTATGTAATGAATTTAATATTTTTATTACAATCAACAGCATTAAACAGAAATTTATTCAGTTTCCTGTTCTGCAAGCATTTCAAGCCCAATGATTTCCTACTGTTTTCCGGAACCAATTTTCATTGTGAGTTTAATTTGCTTGCCTTGAAATAAAATTAATTAACCGTGCTTGTATGTATTTATTAAAAGCAGTATTATAGCTGAATGTATTTATTGAAAGCTCATTCAATGGTGTTTGGGAAAAATGCTTTTATTTTCAGCCACGTAAAGAGTTATGGTCTGTTGGCGACGTAATGTCAGCACTTTTTAAATACATTGTACAATAACAACCGACAACTTTAATTACATTCTGATATCAATGCAAATGTACATTCAAATATCCTTGATATGCGTTCTGCAATATTTATCCCTGAAATCACAAATTATAATAAATAATTCACAATGAAAATTTATATTAATTTTCGATGACCGAAAATAAGACTACAGTATTTCAATAAATAATCGAAATATATACAATTCTTGGTGGTATATATGCAACATAAACTGCAAATAAATTTTTTGAAATACTCATGTGTCATAAAATGTGGTTCATTTCAATTAAGCAAGGATTCGTTTTTATTTTTATTATGGACCAGAGTAGCATGTAAGTCAACTTGAAAATATTGACAAAATTAATCACCAAAATTATCAATTCGCAAGCCAAAAAAGTACGCTTCTCAATCTTGCCAACTGTCCTTAGCAATGATTTGAAGAGCGATTCAGTGAAAACTAGCCGAAATCATAGAAAATACGTGAGTATATACTATGGCATCAAAACATAACTCTAAAATACAAAACATTTTATCTTATCAAACCAAAACAGCCTGAAACAATTAAAACGTTTTAATCTAACACGTTTCTGGTAATTAAATTGGATTCGACAGTCCAAGAAGGTCTTTTCCAATAACTACAGCTCAAACTTCCAATTTCGACCTAATCTTTCAAACTTCCAAACTGGACACTAACCTTTTCTAGCAGTATTAAAATTTCACTTAGGACCTATGACCACTAAGGGTCCTTACCACCACTACCACCGGTACCCTTAGACACCAAGTTCTATTCCATTCAGACACAATTTTCCAATTTCTCGTCCTAATATCCGGCAAAAACGATTTTAACATTACTCAATTTACATCGACTTTTCACCACGAACAGTCTCCCAATCCTCCTTGTCTACAACTTTATTGCACCCAACCAGCTCCTATCGAGACGAAGCAAAATCGAATGTCTGCAAAGGTCGTTAGCGCCGAGATAACAACGACAACGACAACGACGACAGCGACGACTGTTCGAAAGCATTTCAATCTTCACCTAATACAAAATAAATTCAATTTGGAAAGGTGAACGGTGTCATCAAGATTTCCAGCATGACATGTAATTAAAGACTTGTACAAGTTTTCTATTGAAATCGTATTCGTAATGTTTTCTTGGTCCTGACCGAAGTCGAAGACGTGCACCTGCCAATCTTCATAGTTTCCTTTTTCGCTTGACACACTGTACAAATTTCGGATGACTTCGCAAATGATGTGAAACCTTGAATTTTCCATTGATTAAACTTTACATTTTCGTAAATTGAATTCGCACAGAGACGACCAGATGATTTTCGAAAGAAGAGTTTGACTGCTACCTTTCGATTTGATTACGTGTGATTGGCATGAACGCTAACAACATTTATTTGAGCCCAGACCGGATGAGATCTACATGGAAGAATATTGGGAGATGTCGATGAGCAGGAACTCAAAATGCAAATAATGTTATTGTAGTGACTAACTCACCCTTATATCGGAACAGTCTCTTGTCATTGATATGTATATATGTTGTGTTCGGAAAGCTTCATTCTGAATTAATTTTTTCCAGAGTCTCAAATTATACGAGTATGAGTATTTGATCGCATATTGATAGCGATATAAATGACAGTTAGCATAAAGGCAAATGCAAACAATTAAAACATGTAACATTCACTCAGAAACTAAAATAACTTCAAAAGTGTCGTTAGAATTTATTGGCTTTGCTATGAAAATAAAGTGGGATATAATGTCGCCCACAGTGGGCGCACTTTATTTTGTGTGGGTGTGTTTCTGTAAAAAAAAATATGACATATTCTTCAATGTTAAATAAACTAAGGCATTTTTGAAGTTTTATTGAGGAAAAAAGTATTGATAGCATACACCAATACAATATTTATGGTTAAGCTTTCAAGACTATCTCTCAAATGTTAGTTTTTACTAATATTTGAAGAACATTAGTATTAAACTCGTTTCGCCGAAAAGTCATATTTCTTTATATATATATATATATATATATATATATATATATATATATATATATATAAATAAATAATATATATATATATATATATATATATATATATATATATATATATATATATCATCATAATGATTAAGGGAGATAATCTCTGGAGTGGCATATCCGATTGAGCTGAAATTTTCGGAGAACGTAGACGTATACAGTAGGTAGGTCCATGACTTTCTCAAATTCAGATATCCTAAACCTTTTGGCGGCGGCGAGCGTTTTAGTGGATTTTGAGGTACTCCTATATTTCCAACCAGTGTGAATTTTTGTTAAAGAAAAGTATTGGGAATGAGAATTAATTATGTTTTCAGCTTGTCTATGATAAAGAATTGGAAATTTTGAGCCGTGTGTGGGTGCAGGGTGCCTAAAAGTAGGCAAGGAATTTTTTCAAATTTTGATTTGTCATAACTTGTAAGAAAAACAATGAATCATCGTGAAAATTACAGAGCGTATTGATGTTGACTAAAATTTAGCACATACAGATTTTCAACATAAAGCGGGTAACCCTGTAGCTGTGGCAGGCTGCTGAAAAAAAACCTTCAAATCATTGACCTTCCTGAAAATTTTTTGATTTTCGACAAAAATTTCAAATTTTTGATAAATTTTATCTTTTGTCCTTCATGTCAAGATAAAATTTTCAAAATTCCGATTTGCACAAGAACGGCAGCCCATCACCAAATTACCTCTACTTTCAGCACTCAAAAGTTCTGTTCACGAGAACAGACGATCGGATCTTTCGATCATAATGAAATTTACAGGACATGTTGGTATTAGCTAGGACCAAGTCTGATAGAAGTGATTTTGGAATGCGGATAGCCCTGTGGCAGTGGTACCATCTTGAAAAATAACTGAGAAAAAAAACAGCTATTTGGCCTATAACTTCCGATTCAGCCATCAGATTTTATCGAAGTTCACACAGTACTTGGATGTTACTTTATGTAACATTTGGTAAAAATTTGGTTGAAAAGTTAGTATAGGGCTGGCAGCTGTGGTGATTTTAGTCTCATAAATCTTGCAAATTTGCTCAGCAAAATAAAGCTTTTTTCCCTATAACTTCCGGTCCAATGTAGAAATCAAGACGAAGTTCATGCGGTAAACGGACCTTAATGTGAAGTAAATGCCGTAGGAATTTCGTACAAAAATCGTGAAAGGGCTGCCAGCTATTACCATTTTCGTAATTTTGTGAAATTTCTTTACTGAGCGATTATGTCATTAGATTTGCAATTGAGAATGATCCTGCAATGAAAATTAACAACAAATATTAACGTTTTAAAAATTTGAAAAGTTTTGAGGGTGGTAACCCTAAAATTCTTTTCACCCGTATACCTTCCAGCGCAGTGATTCAATCGAAACGAAATTCACTGGTTGGGTTTAACTTAACGTGAAGCAGATTTGGTATATTTTTTTGTTTTGTTGCTGACACAGGCTAACCAACATTAGCCATTTTCGTAAATATTGCACCAACAGATGCTTCAAATTACGTACTCATATCCAAAGCATTTGCAATAAAAATAAGAAAACAATTTTTAAATTTTCCGAGTTTTGAGCATTTTTCGGATGGCAGCCTCTAACAACGTTTAACCGCTGAAACTTTCGATGAAATCCTCCGATGAGAACGAAATTCAAAGGATAAGTTAATTTAAGTATGAGCTTGTTAAGGTTAACTTGTTGCTGCTTCATTGGAAAAGTGCTGCCAGCACTGAACATTTTCATCATTTGTGTTATAGTTGAGTTTTGTTGCTTAGGATAAGAAATGGATGTACAAAATAGTGTATTACGTCTTCCCACATTTTTTTGTCACTCAAAGATAATTTCTTCGAAAATTAGTTTTCAAGCGGTTCTGATGCGCTAGTTTTTTTCATAATAGTCTCGTACTGTTTTTTTTGCTGTTTTTCACGTGCGTTATCTAAATTCAATATTATTATCATAGAATCTAGCAACGAAAAAAAAACAACGAAAAAAAGTCGAGGTTTTTGATTTCGTTCATATTGTGCATAATGGTACTTCTAAAAGATATGAATGTGGACGCACAAGTTTCTATGAGGTTTAGTTGTAGAGCTATGGGCTTCTGAATAATTGACGAAATTGATAAAAGGTTTTTTTGGAAGCGGATTCTGAGATTAAAAAAAAATAAAAAAAAAAAATTTTTTTCCTATGTGAAACCGGAAATAGACACTTGAACTCGTAATTTGAATAATTTGGACCAAACGAATTTAGTTTATTTTTATTACAAAACAAAGCTTAAAGTATACTTATTTTATCATAAAAGTTTTAGAATGGGATGGCCAGTAGTTTAGGAGGTAGGTTCAATACATACAAGTCGCATGGGACGTGGTAGCGAGAGCTTGCTTAGGACAGCTGGTTGGCTCAAAAACAAAAATTGATTTTAAAATGTGATTAATAGCGCAATCTCTTTTTTGAGAAAGGTTTTATTTTTCCATAAAAACATAATTAATATATATGACGCCTATATAATATATTTGACGCCAAGCCAATTCAAATTTTCCGTTATTTTTCGAGTTACTGTTCAACGCTTGTAATGACTATTACTTTCGTTGATAAGTTAAAAAGTCTTAATTATGTGCATTATGTCTCCGTGCGGCTATCGATGTTTCAATCCCTTTGATTTTAGATTTCATCGAAAGGCTACAGACCTAAGAAAAATTCCAAGATAATTAACAGAAAAGAAATTATGTCGAATCTGCAGAAAAAAACTGATCGTAGAAATACCTCTTGATATTAAAAAAAACTAATTTTCAAAAAAATTGTATTTGAATGACAATGTGTAAAGACGTAATACACTTTTTTTATAGAATCATATCAACCACTCTTTATCCAAAGCAACAAAAGTCAACTATAACACAAAGGATGAAAATGTTCAGTGCTAGCAACACTCTCCCAACGAAGCAGCAATAAGTTTACCTTAACAAGCTCATACTTAAATCAATATCCTTTGAATTTCGTTCTCATTGGAGAATTTTATCAAAAGAATCAGCGGTTAAACGTTTTTTGAGGCTGCCATCCGAAAAATGTTCACAGCTCGGAAAATTTGAAAATTTGTTTCTTTTTTTATCCCATGCAATTTGAAGCTTCTGTTGGTGCAATACTTACGAAAATGGCTAAAGCTGGTTACCCTGTGTCAGCAGCAAAGCAAAATATATACCAAATCTGCTTCACATTAAGTTAAACCCAACGAGTGAATTTCGTTTCGATTATACGGGTGAAAAAATTTTTAGGGTAACTACCCTCAAAACTTTTCAAATTTTTAAAGCGTTTATATTTGTTATTAATTTTCATTGCAGGATCATTCCCATTTGCAAATTTGATGACAAAATCGCTCAGTAAAGAAATTTCAAAAAATTACAAAAATTGTCATAGCTGGCAGCCCTTTCATGATTTTTGTACGAAATTCCTTCAAAACAAAAACCACCATAGCTGGCAGCTTCATTTTAATCTTTCAGCCAAATATTCATCAAATGTTATCTAAAGTAAGATCCAAATATTGTGTGAATTTCGTTTAAATGTGATGGCTGAATCGGAAGCTATAGGCCAAAATGCTGTTTTTTTTCTCAGTGACTTTTCAAGATGGTACCACTGCCACAGGGTTGCCCGCATTTCAAAATCACTTCTATCAGACCTGCTCCTAGCTAATATCAACATGTCCTGTAAATTTCATTATGATCGGATAATCCGGTCATCAGTTCTCGTGAACAGAACTTTCGAATGCTTAAAATAGAGGTAATTTGGTGATGGTCAGGGTTACCCACAATACCTTGGAAATTCATGTGTGTTAAACTTTGGTCAACATCAATACGCTCTGCGAATTTCACGATGATCCAATGTTTGTGTCAGAAGTAATGACAAATCAAAATTTGAAAAAAAATCCTTGCCTACTTTTAGGCACGCTGCATCCACCCACGGTTCAAAATTTCCAATTCTTTATCATAGATAAGCTTAAAATATAATAAGTTTTCATTTTCAATCCTTTTTTTACAAAAATTTACGCTGCTTGGAAATATAGGTGTACCTAAATATTCACTAAAACGCTCGCCGCCGCCAAAAGGTTCAAGATATCTGAATTTTAGCAATTTATGATCCTACCTACTATACACATCTACGCTCTCAGAAAATTTCAGTTCAATTGAATCGGCCACTCCAGAGATTATCTCCCTTAATCATATATATATATATACATATATATATATATATATATATATATATATATATATATATATATATATATATATATATATATATATATATATATATATGTATATATATAAAGAAATATGAATTTTTGGCGAAACGAGTTTAATACTAATTTTCTTCGAAAATTAGTAAAAAGAACTAGTTTACGAAACGAGTGTGAAATTGTAAAAATTGTGAAATTCATTTGGCCACACACAAGTAGCTTTTTATTCACTAAGTAAATCAGCATTAGCAATTTTTAATATTTTACCTTTTATATGTAAGTGATACAAGTGATATAAAATAGTTTTACTACAAATATTTTGCTTTCACACTCACTAGCTATCATTATCAAGCTCCCGGCAGTACGCTCCATGCGACTTTTATGTATGGAAATTCACCTACCTCCTAAACTACTGGCCATCCCATTCTAAAACTTTCATGATAAAATAAATATACCTTAAGCTTTGTTTTGTTATAAAAATAAACAAAATTAATCTGGTCCAATTTATTCAAATTACTAGTTGAAGTGTCTACTTCCGGTTCCACCCAGGCAAAAAAAATTTGTTTTTGAAATCTTATTTCAAAATTAAAAAGAACAGCTAATTTTCTGTACTAATTGACCGATTATACTTTTACAGTTTAATACTAAATACAAATTTATATGTTTAATGTTTTTTAGATTTTGTTTTGAATTTCAGAATCCGCTTTTAAATGCGAGACATATTTTACAGACAATTTGTAAGTTTGGCTCACATTTTGCTTAAGAACTAAATTTTACTTTGATCTTTGGCTACAATGACTAAATTTTTGGTTTCTTGTTTCAACCCTGAAAATTTCAACTATTTGTCATGGCGTTGGCGTTCAACTATTTGCCGTGGCTCAAATCCAGGCTCGGATGGTTGATCGCGGTTCCGACTTTGAGTCACCTTGCGATTACTTTACTGTTCTTACAATCAGGGCCGGGGCGAATGATTTCTGCGCCCGGTGCAAAATCCAAATGTTGCGCCTATGCAATACATTCAATGACTAAAAGAACATACTTCATGGTCAATCAACCAATACTCGTATGTGTGAGTAAACTAAGGAATTAAGGGTATATATATATATATATATATATATATATATATATATATATATATATATATATATATATATATATATACACATATATATATATATATATATATATATATATATATATATATATATATATATACATATATATATATATATATATATATATATATATATACATATATATATATATATATATATATATACATGCTAATATCCACAACACAGGAGGTAGAACATTAAGATGGAACATTAGACCCGTTTAGAGGTTTCCCCAGTAGGCCTAGTCCGTATAACCCATAAGGTTATACATGATATTAATATATACAAAAATAAATATTTTAACAATAAATAAAATTTATAAAACACAACTAAAAAAATGTTTTCAATTTTTGATAAATTTACATGCATACGCTAATAAAAATCATAGGAGTTGTAAACCCAATTTAAAATTCACTCTGACCTTAAGTCAATGATAAGAGAAAAGCTTAATTTAATTCGTACCAGCTAAACTCTACCCTTCTTGCTTTCATTTTCGCAAATTGGTCTATGGTTTTATCATAATTTAGCTCTTCCGAAAAATTCTCTTCTATGGCTGTTGTTGCTAAGTCCACTAATCTTTCTTGAGACATAGTTGGCCTCATGTAATTCTTGATCAGCTTTAACTTAGAAAAACTACGCTCACCGGGTGTGGCTGTAGTAGGAAGGGTTAAAAATATTCTCAACGCTCTAACTGCATTTCGACACAGTGTTTCCAAATGTCTATCAAAAATAAAAGACAACACTGTCGTTGGTGAATGTTTAGGAAGCATAACTACAGAAAACATTTTTATCTCCTCAAAAAGCTCAGATCCACTTATATCAGATTGACTATTTAAAATCAATTTTTCCTCCAAACTGAGACAGTCTTGGGAAATAATATCTGGGGTACATTGAATTTCGCTAATATTATGTAAGCAACTGAGTATTTAACTGTGTACAATTATTTGGTCGAACATTTCAGAAAATGATTGTAGTGCCTAGTCCAGTATTTTAAAATAAAAATCAATTTTGAACTTTTCCTGAGGATCCAAAACCACTACATCTCTACCTTTGTAATGAAAGGGAGGTCTTTTTTACATTTATCCAAGTCACACGCAATTGATTTTGCATTACCTAAAAACTTTGCGAATTCGTTCTCTGAACGTAACTGCTTTAAAAACATCTTTGTAGAGCTTAATATTTCAACCGCTGTCTCCAAGCAAATTTCAGGACTCTGCAAACATTTACTTGCAATAGTTATTTTGTTTAAAATGTCTACCAGATCAAAATGCAACACGAAAATTGGAATTCTATAATTTTATTACATAAGCATTCAGCGGTGTGATTGAATTTAGTATCATCGCCTCGTGAAAGTTCGACAAAAGCCTCGTAAACTTTGCCTAAATTAAAAGCCAAAGGTCTAAGTGTATTTATTCTACTTTCCCACCTCGTTTTACATAACGGTTTAAAGGCCAGTGACACAATATACTTTTTCAAACCCTGTTCTAAGAGCCGGTTTCGTTTCCTATTTGCATTACCTGATAATTTCCTGCTAACAATTGATGACATTCTAGTAGATAATCAAACTTTCATAAATATAAAATACAACAACAAAACAACACAACTACAAAGGCAATAATTTACCAACAAATGTTGTTCAGAAAAATCAGCTAATGCAAACACTACTCTTAACATTGTACTAATAATACTATACTCTTGGTATTGCAAAATACCGTTAGCTAACATCAGGAAAATGAAAAGCAAATTTATTGCACAATTGTTGCCAGTACATACAGAAAACTTTTATAAATTTACTCCCGTTTGCATATATACTCCCCACATATATATTTTATTTTAATCTTAATCATTGAAAAAAATGCATCAATACTCAACCCCAAAAATTCATTACTAAACCTACAAATCAATATGAATTTCTAAAATTTTCATTAAAATTTAGCGAAACAACTCTTCATCACAAAATACTTGCCGAAATCCCCTGACCATACCATAGTAAAGGGAGCAATATTGGGATCTTGCGCCATGCCCACGTATACGATCTTCATGAAAATTGCTCGCCATGTAGAAAACTTCATATAAAAAAAAACTTCTGTGGCGCAGACTTCGTCCAGTGCACCATTCGCTGCTGATCGATTGATCGACACATATTTTTGTAGGCATACTGCTCGTATGGAATAGACTAGGAGCAAAATGTTCTGGTGCTACTTTTAAATACTGCACCATTGCGTACGGGTATTAATGATTAATTCAAATCCCAACGAGAAAAGTAATGTCCAAGAGTATTTTATGTAAATTTTCAATTTAGGATGGAAATATTACAGCAATATTATTAGTTTATTTCTTTTTTATCGAGGGATGTCATCGGCTGGTAAGGGAAATGATTTTTGTGGGAAAATAGATTTTTGTGGGAAAACTAGAATTTTCTTGCGTTGCCTGGAATGTGTAGGCAGTTCTTATTCTTGCATGTGAGGGCAGGGTTTGCTGCAAGTAATTTACATACATATGTACATATATCATGAACTTTAATCAAAACAGCTTTCAACCATTATACGACTGCATTGCAGGTAATGACTGTATCATGTATGGTGATTTCATATATTGCTTTGCTTCCTGATGCGATTGTCGGGTAGAAGAAACTATTTTTTGAGAAGAGTTGACTTTTTAAATAGAAAAAGAAATTCGAGCATATTTTCTTTAAAACGGAAAAAGCTAATAAGCATGACTTAAGCGACTGATAACTTAAGATCAAATTTTTGAAGGCGAAAGGGTAAATCTTTACGTTTGATTAGTTGCGCCCCCTTTTCGCCAGCGCCCGGTGCGACTGCTCCATACACGCCTATGGAAGCCCCGGCCCTGCTTACAATTCTTTGTTCGCACTTGAATATTTTGATCCATTCGATTACTGCCAAAGCATTATTGTTATTACTATTATCATTGTAGGTACATGCTTACCCTTACTTGAAGTATATCTAACACAACAGTATCTCAAATCTAGTCCTTATACTATTATGTTCTTCATAGTTTTTTTTCTTCATATTCTATTTTTATCGTATATAATTTATTATTTATTTACATACTCAAAAAAATATACGATTTTCGAGTCAAATTCGTAGATTTTTGGTACAAATTCATAATATTTTCGAACCTAATTCAAATTTTTTCAAATCAATTTCGTAAATTTTCGACACAAATTTATAAGCTTTCGACCCTAATTCATAATTTTTTTGTGTCAAATTCATAATTTTTTTGAATCAAATTCATAATTTTCTGAAGCCAAATTCATAATTTTCACATACATAATTCATCATTTTTTTGAGTCAAATTCGTAGTTTAATCGTAGAAAATTCTAATTTGTGTACGTCATAATTTATGAATTTGATGCGCAAAATATGAACTTACCTAAAGAATGCATGAATTTAACTCGAAAAGATATAAAATTCACCCGCGAAAATTATGAATTTGTCTTATGAAAACTATGAATTTGAATTTAAAAATATGTGAATTTGATTCGAAAAAATATAGATTTGACTCAAAAAAAATTATGAGTTTCACTCAAAAAATTATGAATAGGCATCGAAATTTACGAATTTGACTTGAAAAAGTATTAATTAGACTCGAAGATTTTATGAATTTGTGCCATAAATCTATGAATTTGACTCAAAAATGGTATATTACCCAGCTAGTGCACTCACCTTGATTTGACTTATCTTTATGTAACTTAAAAATTAGCTTTATTTACTAATCAAAATCTAGCCTCAAAATTGATTTATATTGAACTGTTATATTCAAAGTAAATGTTAGTACGTTTATGCTTCTTATTTCTAAACATTTTTACTTAAATATGTCTAAAGGTTTGACTTCAATGAATTTTGGTTGGAATAGTTATTGCCAATTTTTTAATGAAATTCTTATTAATATAATATTATCATAAATCTGTTTACAATAACCTGCGTTTTTTTCTGCAGAACAACATTAATGAAATAAGTCCAAGTAATTTCATCAAATATTCTTAGAAGCATTTAATTGAATGCGAATAATAAGCACCAGAAATTCAACCTTATTAATTACACTAATTCTAAAACGTTCGAATTTTCGACAACGATTTGTCACCCTTGACATTACACCCTTACCTCTATTCGAAAACAAACCTTAACACGAAATATTTACGACCAAAGATAATCACATAAAAATTAATGTTCGGACATTTCGAATTCCATGATTTTATTTCAATTAAGAACGCTTTGTTGCCCTCAATTTGACGTGGCTTACGTTGTCCAAGAATAGAGTAGCAGCCATAATCCAGCTAGGCGAATCAGCACGTAGCATCTCCGGCCACGAAGGAAACGAATATAGCAATGCTTTGTTTATCTCGGATCTGATTATTTTATTCTTCGAATCGAGAAATACGAAAACGTCATTGTATCGCTTCGCAGTGAAATTTATACTTTAAGCAGTGCCCGTTATCCTCTTGTCGGCTCACACGAATAAATCTACCGTCAATTCAGTATGTGAGCTCAAGTGGTAGACGATAAGGAAATCCCAGTTTCCATAAGGAACGTTTGGAATTCTTTTCGTCGTGGATAGTCATACGTACTGTTGGTGGATTTTCCTCTTTTGGATTCGGTTGAATGCTTGGTATCGAAGCGTGTACGTGCTTTTGCTTATCTTTTTCGAACTGCACGAATAGTGATTTTCGAAATGCTTGTTCTACGAGAGAGCATTAGTTCTGCATTTCAAATAGCCTGAGAATAACGAATCAATAAAATTTTTTAAAAAAATGTTATGGGTCATCGAGGAAATGTGGAGGATAAACGATTATTCCGCAATATTCTAATTGAGTTTTCTTTAAAAAACGTTGAAAGTCAAGTAAATATAAGATTTTTTTGACAATATCATTCCAAAATTTTGGGCGATTATAATTACCAGTCACTAAATTTTTTTAAAGAAATTTTGCCAAAATATAGGACACAAAGTAATTTGCATGAATGAACAAAATAATTCCGTGTTACAACAATCATAGATTGGTAACTGTTTCGCATTTATTTGCTTATTAATTACATTGATAAATGGCATTGTGCTTGCAAGTTCACTCATATCAGTCACACATTAAGTTTCGCCCTTAAGTTCCGAAATCAATATTATTGTTCTAAAATCTTGTAAGTACATTTTATAGCAATGATTTGCAGCAAATCGCTCCGATTTCTAGCCAAAATGGTAATTGGTTGGATCTTATTTTTAATAATAGTTACGACGATGTAGTGGCTTACGCAACCGCTGATGTAGAGCATTTTTTCTCCAACACTCTTCGCCACTCTGCGTTTACGGTCAAGCTACCTATATCTAATCAGACGATTTCCTAATCATACAACAATTCCGTTGTATATGATTTTCGAAATGCTGATTATGAGAGCATTTACCATCATCTAAACAATATTGACTGGAATAGTACTCTTTTAACGTTAAAATTGAATGATACGGTTGATCTGTTCTACCAGTTGGTTTTCGATGCGGTTGAGATACACGTGCCAAAGATAAAGAAAAAAGACAAACTGTCTGCGCCATGGCTGGATAGAGATCTGAGGTGTTTAAGTAATCAGAGAAACAAGCTTTATAAGATATTAAAAACCGATGTCAATGTTAGCAATGATATCAAGGAAAAATATAATGATATAGCTCAAAAATATCAAAATGAGCCTCACCAAGCATATGAAAGTTATGTAAATATAGTCGGCCAAAATATAATTCATGACACCAAAAAATGTTTCGACTTCGTGAACACCAAGCGAAAATCTTCTGGTTATTCAACGTTCATGTACAAATGCAATTCAGTGTCTTCTGATTCACAAAAAATATGCGATATGTTTGCCGACCATTTTCAATAAGTTTTTTTGTCAGGCCAGAGATCATCTACCACATCGCCACTGTCTGAAATCTGCCAGTCGCCCATCGCTGATAAGCTTTATTTAACCAGAGAAGACATTTCAAGGGCCATGAGAGAATTTGATATGAAAAAGGGCCCCGGACCTGACCTATTAGCTCCAAGCTTCCTAGTTAAGTATGCAGAAACGATCATATCACCCTTGTATATAATTTTCAATAAATCGCTGTCATGCGGTACATTTCCGCGTCTCTGGAAATCAGCCCATATCACGCCAATTCTTAAAATTGATGATGAACGCTCAGTAGAAAATTATGAAGGCTTCGCCATTTTGTCAGCTATACCTAAGCTGTTAGAAAAAATTGTGTGTGACAAACTTACAATCGTTATTGATCCTCTTCTAAACGAGCAACAACATGGCTTCAGAAAAGGCCGGTCTACTACCTCCAACCTAATGATAATAGTCTCAAATGTGCTTTGTAATATGGAAAAAGGGCGTCAAATTGATACTACATATATACACTGACTTCAGTCAAGCATTTGCCCGCGTTGACCATGGCATTTTGAAACATAGACTCCAAAAAATTGGCATTTCAGGGAGCCTTCTAAACTGTTTGTATTGTTACCTTCGAGATCGAACGCAACTCGTTAAATTCCAAGGCCGTCTTTCCAAAAAAAAGACCGTCTCATCTGGGATACCTCAAGGCAGCCATCTAGGGCCGCTTCTGTTCAATGTTTTTCTTTCTGATCTCTCGGAGGTGTTATCCGAAATTCTGCACCTTTTTTTATGCAGATGATCTGAAAATATATCACCCTATTCAGTCGGAATCAGATGCAAATTTTCTCCAGCTGAAACTTCAGTCACTGGTGCAATGGTGTGAGCAGAATAATATTACTCTTAACGTTGAAAAATGCCATACCATAAGTTTTTCCCGCAAAACCTCTACTCTTAATTTCGAATATCACCTGAATAATCAGCTCCTGAAAAATGTTGATAGTGTAGTGGATCTCGGTGTCGTCCTGGATAAAAAGCTGCGTTTCAATTTTCAGTATGACAGAGTTCTTGCTAGAGCTAGCAAGCTGCTAGGATTCATTAAAAGACGTGCGAAACAATTTAAGAACGTATTGGTTACAAGGTCTCTGTTTATGTCTTTAGTTCACCCTCTACTCAAATACGCTTCCATTGCCTGGAATCTTTTTTTTTTTGATATTCATAGCAATAAACTGGAATCTATCCAAAAGCAGTTCGTGCTTTTTGCCTTGAGAGATCTCTATAATCCACATGATTTTGAAAGTCTTCCAACTTATAGTTACAGACTTAATCTCTTAAATCTGGCGACACTTTCTTTAAGGGGAGCGGTATTATCCTCATGCTTCGTCTTTAGGGGTTTGGTTAACGTAGAATATCTTCGTAATAAAATCACTTTCAATAATCCTGTAAGACAAACTAGGCACACACGTCTCCTCAATGAGCATCAACATCACACTATCTATGGAAACAGGGAGCCGATAAATAGATGCTGCAAAATATTTAACAATGTTTCGAACTACTATTCCTCTTCTATCTGTAAACCTTTATTAAAAAAAAATTATATACTGCTTTGAATTCTTAATCTAAATTCTTTCACTTATTATATTGAATTAACAACCAGACAATAAAGTCTACTGACATTTAGAAATGTTATTGTAATTTGCTTAAGGAAAACAGTTTGAATTTGTTATTGTTTTGTTATCTTGTGTGGTTAAATAAATAAAGATATGAAAACTATGTTTTTATATTACGGAAATACTCAAAATATTTACAAATCACTTACTCACGACCTTATTCAATTCACATCTTAATTTGTCACCATAGACACCATAAATCCACTAATTATTTTCGAACGAACCATGAATTGCAATGTCGATAATCAAATTCAAATCGAATTTCACTATTTTTAGAATGCTCTACATTCAAATAGTTTAGTTCCTCGTGGTCTGTTCGCCCACAACAGATAATTTATTCTTATCGAAAACAAGAGAGGAACAAACTAGATCAATCTTCAGAATACCAATTCAATCGCTTCACTAGGAACTAGTTGTCTAGACAGTCCGCTATCGAGAGGATATGCTACTCGAAAAAAAAACGCAATCGATTTGCCAAAGAATATAAATTACATAATGACTCTCAGCTAATTTCTTGGTCAATTGAGATTTCTCAAAGAGATAACTTGAATGAATTGCAATTGGTGTCATTATAAAGATATCCGTTGGGAGCACAAGTTCCGTAATCGTTTTGTCGAAGCTGTTCGAAAAGAGAAGTCTAAGCGAAGTGGAAAAAGCAGAATTATAAAGTTTGTTTGACATAATTGAAAATTGGATGGTATGTTTTTGCAAATGAAATATTTTTGAAAAGAAATTTATAAATCATTTGAGTTTGCTGAGACAACTTAAGTGTTTTCATGCTGGTTTAAATAGCTATAATTTCTTTTTTATCGTTTTTGAGCATGTGATATCTTCATTAATAAATCATATAAAACCATATCATTAAAACATTTTTTCATTCGTAAATTTTAAATTTATCTTAGTATTTAACAAATCAATTAGTTTAATTGAAAGTACAAAAATTTCCAACGATGCTTTTATGTTCGTTTGTTTGAGTTTGAATATTAATCTCAATAGTTATTTTTCAATAATTTTTCAGATTTTTCAAAGTTTGCATTGTAATACAAACTCATCCATCAATTTTTACTAATGTTCGAAGAAGAACATTAGTATTAAAATCACTTTGGCCAAAAATTCATTTTCTATATATATATATCATCAAAAAATTTCAGTGAAAAAATCTCAGGAACACGCCATCCGATTGAACTCAAATTTTCAGGACACATTGGTGTATATGCAGAATAGTGCCAGGTCTCACAAAAAGTTAATAATCTTTAACTCTTTGGCGCCATTTTAGTGATATTTTTAATATACCTATTATTCCGTACACAAATAATTTTTGCAAAACTAAAAATAACGAAATAAATTTCGAACGTGTTTTACATGTGAATTGGATAATGTTTTGGAATTTTTTAACCCCATGTGTGCGCTGGGTGCCTAAAAAGAGAACGGGAAAACTTGAAATTTTTTAAATTGCGATAACTTTTGACAGAACTATTCAATCATTACGAAATTTGCAGGACATATTGGTATTATTTAGTTGTAGATTTGTGTAGCTTTTAATGAGCGTGCTGGCAACCCTGTAGCTAGGGCAGGCACTGAAAGTGAAAACCTCTGAATCATTGTCACTCTTGAAAAAATGCCGTTTCTTCAAAAAAAGACAAAAAAAATGATATGGTATAACAGGCACGCCTGGTAACCCTTGCCCAATTTACCTTTATTTTAAGCATCAAAAACTTCTGTTCACGGAAACTCACGATCCGATAAGCAGAATTAATTCAAATTTGCAGAATGTATTGATCTTTAACAGGACCAAGTCTGATAGAAGTAATTTTGAAATGCGAGCGATTCTGTGCCAGTGGTGCCATCTTGAAAAATCACTAAAAAAGATAGCTGCTTTTAGCCCTATAAATTCTGATTCAATCGTTCGATTTTAACGAAATTCATACAGCAGCTGGACCTAACTTTAAACCACGTTTGATAGTAATTTGGTAAAGCGGCCAGCTATGATTATTTTGGTGTCTTAAATTTGAAAAAATAAAAATTTGGAAGTGAAAACATTCAAACCATCGAATATCCTAAAAAATGTCCTTTTCTTACAATAAAACCAATCTGTTTACAATACATCTACACGTTCATCTACACGTTCAAAGTTAAACTTTGGAAATTTCATGTCGGACAAGAACGGTAACCCTTTCCCAGTTAACCTATATTTTTAGCATCAAAAACTTCTGTTCACGGAAACTCACGAACCAATAATCAGATACAACTGAAATTTACAGAATGCATTGGACATTGGACCAAATCTGATAGAAGCGACTTTGAATTGTGGGCAACTCTGTGCCAGTGGTGCCATCTTGAAAAATTACAAAGAAAAAAACTGCTTTTTGCCCTATGAAATGTGAATAAGTTTCCAGATGTTCATGAAATTGACACAGTAGCTGAACCTTACTCTAGACTCTGTTTGATAGAAATTTGGTTGAAAAATTTGATTGGTGCTGCCAGCTATGGTAATTTTTGTGTCTTTGGTTTTGAAAATTCGCTCAGGAAAATAAAACTTTTTGCCCTATAACTTCCAGTGCAGTCATGAAATCAATACGAATTTCATACAATGATGGAACCTATTATAAATATTATTCGGGCCAAATTTGGTTGAAAAGCCACAATAGGGTTGCCAGCTATTGTTGGTTTTGTTTTTATTTGCAATATCTTTATTAAGCGGTTTTATCGTAGAATTTTCAAATGGTAATGACATTGTAGTGACAATAAACAGCAAATATTAAGTTTTCGATTATTTGAAAAAACTCGCTGCAGGTAACCCCTTAATTTCTTTATACTCCTATAACTTCGAATGTAATTAAACAACGTGAAGCAGATGTGATATATTCTTGGCTTTGATACTGGCAGAAGGTTGCCAGCACGAGTCGGTTGTGCTACTTTTGTATCAATAAATGCTTATAGTTAGTATTCATACCGGAAACATTTACAATGAAAATAAATAACCAATGTTTCAATTCCCAAAGTTCTGCAAATTTTTCGGATCGCAGCCCCAAACACCAACTTCAGTTACAGTGCTGCAGGCGCTGAGCATTTACTTCGTTGATGTTATATGAGATGCTGCTTTCAAAATTTTGTGAAATAAGCAACTGATAACGAATATAATTAACCCGTGTTTTGCTCTCATAAACGTTGAAATTCATCCCAGTGGTAATATCTGAAACCTTCTACCATATGAGTTATAATGAATTCTTGAGGCCAAAGTAAAACGTGGCATTTGAAACAGTTTGGCCGTAATAAGCAGCTCATGTGGTGGAATATGCACCCAAAACCTGCACGATTCTTCTACTGTTCTTCGAACATTAGTGTTTCTAGCGGTTCAGGTGCGCTAGAGTTTTATTTTTATTTATTATGACTTGATGTTTGAACGTGTTGCATATTACCTCGTTCACTTATTTTTTAATACTTTTCTGTTTGATGCAATAATTGGACTATGTCTGTTAATCTCATTTGAATTAATAAATATATGAAGATTTAATTAAGATCACCAAGTTAGACAAATATTTACTAGATCCTAAAGAAACGATCACAGCGAGTATGTACTGTCGTTAACTCAGTTCTTTGAATGCATAGTAGATTAAAAAATGCCCTTCCCTGGTGAATTGGAGGAAGCTTTTCACCCTATGGCAATTTGCTAAATTCACCCTGGAAAAGAATAAGACGGGGAAACCATATTCCATCCAGCATATTTTCCAGACTTTGCTCTAAGTGATTTTCATTTGCTTGGAAGCCTGAAATCGTTTATGAAAAGTATTTCAAAATAAACATAATGTTCAAACCAACCTAATTACATTTTCTAGTTCAAAAGATAAGAAATTCTATTGCGATGGAACTCCACAATTACCACAAAGGTGAAAAAATATTCTAGATAATTAAGGACAATATATAATTGAGTGATATTAAAATTGATTGTTCTATATCCTTAAAATTAGCTTAAAAAATGCGATGATTTATTGACTGGCCTGATATTTGAATAATTCTATTATGCCTCATTCCTTATCTTATCTGAGTGTCAATCTTCGATTATCTTCATACCTACCCAACAATAGGTGAGATATTTTGACTCCAGTTTCAAGTGTTCAAGTCTCCCCGTGGTGAAATAAAATTTCCTACGTCAGGTGTTATCTCATACCCTGGAATTACAAACTCGGTTGAATCAAGGCAGCACAATGTCACATGTGATTCGGTAATCAGCAAGCCATGCTTAAGGTTATAAATCGAACCAGCAATTAAATTTGAATAGCAATAATAAATTTGAGTAAAATAGTAAAATGGAGATCCAAAATTTTTAAATCGAGAAGAAAAAGGTGGAAACTGATAGACAAATAATTTTGTTTTGTGTTAAAGAGAACTAAAAACAAATAAGATTTGATTTTGAGAAAATTGAAGAAAAATCCAGAGAATGTAGATATATATATCTGCTCTAAAAATCACACCCAAAATGAAGAAAATTGCGTGGTAGCTACAGCGTCTACATGAACAGCACACAAAGGGAAAAGATACTGTTGCAGTGTTAAATTTTAGTATACAGCTCTCGTTCGAAATAGATTTTTGGAAATTCGGTCTCGAAAAGAGTAATAAGAAGTAGATAGCTCCAAGACCACAAAAAACATATCCTATAAATATTTGGAAATACTTTGAAAACTGCTATTAAAACAGTATTGACAACAGTAAACCCTGTCAAGATTTTGAAAAACGTGTCCTTTTACCCTTCTCGGGCAATGCAATTGAACATGGCAAAAATTTGTCACATGAGAGTAAAAATTATGTTAATTCGAAACAAGACTGATACCAGCTGATTTTTTTGTACAACTTTGATGTGATAGCATTTTTATTTGCGATAAGTTAAAATAAATGCAAATAATAAATTGTATGCATAGCTCTTTATGGAAAAGACAAAATTCAAGTTGAACTTTGTTAGAGCTTTCTTGGATGTTCTCTTACTATATTGACTAAAATGTCTTCTAAGTCGGTGGCTATTGCTAAGATAAGACCTGCTTACTAAACTCATTAAATGATGACTGCTACAATAATTTATTCATCAAAGCTGTAAACTCATCTTAAGTCTCAGTTTTAAAAAGTAAAGTAGGCCCACAAGAATCTTTGTTGGGCCTAGGGGTTGCACCTGGTAGAGAGCTTCATCACAAATTTCCAATCAATGCAATTACCAGTGTGGAGTGATTAGTTTGTCTCATTAAGTCAGAACTCAAAGCTTGGTGTGCGGTCCCTTGCCAGAACCTGGATTCGAACCAGGCCAAAACATTTTTACGAAAATATTTTTGCCATATCAGGAACCAAATCGAATGAAAATTATGTTGCTTTTATGATTTAGCCTACCAAAGCTTTGTCTCAATTCAAAATAATCATATCTATGCGACATTGCTCAGTCGTTAAGTATTCTATGAGTATATGAAAAAATCGTCAGCATTCATATTCAATATTTTCATCAAAATTTATGTTGAAAAATTTCTGATTATCGGAAACAATGCTACCCTAAATTCTTTCACTTACTCTATCAAAAAGATGTGACCAAAGATATAAAATATAATAAAAGCAAATATTTGCAAGGCACATACCGTAATTTTCGATGCAAAAGTAATCATTTTAAAAGTCAGTCTCATACAAAAATACTACGCTTTCGCTTACTATGAGAATATTCAAACATATTCAAATTCACAATATTTGTCCTAGAACCCGAGTCACGAAAATTTTATAAGTTTGAAAGACAACTTGAACAAGAAAACCAATATCGATGTCATCGTCGGTAATGTAATGAAAGCGTATTCGAAAATATGCAGACATAGTCCTAGCAATTTTCTCAAACGGGCTCTGTCAATATTCGAGATCGAGAATCCGTTGAAGGCTGAATTGAAAAAAGAACGACCTTAGTTCAGAATGAATGAACAAGTTTTGCTGCATGGGAGATTTCTCACCATTTTTGCCACTCAAATAATGCATGTTCCCAATCTTGCTAAAATTCAGCATAAAATTACAGAATATATATAAAAGCATTCATCAAAATATAATTTTGTATATGAATTTTGAATATGAGTTTTGTCCTTATATTTATCGCAGCATGAATAATAGAGTGAATTTATCTACAGTTTACTTTATATTCCGTTTCTAATGAAAACTCACTCATCGAATAAAGGTGCAAACTAAAGCGGAAATATATTCTATTTGATTTCGTCCTTTAACTGTTTCCGTTCAAATTGATTTATGCGTGAAATAAAACTATATATACGTCTGTTTAATTAATTGATATCTACACGTGAACCACTTTCAGTACCCTCGAGAGCTTCGCAAAGTTGTTCACTTGAGAGAAACCATGGATCATTAGACATATCAATCTCTATCTGGGATTGTCAGCGACTGATATCAATTTATTATTCACTTGTCTTATTTACATGTCTTCGGGCTTCAGTCAAGCGGACCGAAAGACCTTCATGCTGAGAAGACACCATGAGAGCAGACAAAGGCAATATCTTGAAGGCTTTTCACACATCGAATTGATTTTATCACCGGAAAGCGTTAAATCGTATTCCAGTTTGTTAATGTCGAATATTGAGCTGGACGGTTATAGAATTAGTGAGTATGCATCGAGCAAAGAGTTTTGGGAAAAGAAACGGCAGAATGATTCTAAAGTGCATGTAGATGTAAGATGAGCATGCTTATGCTCGAAGAAACTCTAGCGCACCTGAACCGCTAGAAACACTAATGTTCGAAGAACAGTAGAAGAATCGTGCAGGTTTTGAGTGCATATTCCACCACATGTGCTGCTTATTACGGCCAAACTGTTTCAAATGCCACGTTTTACTTTGGTCTCAGGAATGCAATATAACTCATATGGTGGAAGGTTTCAGATATTACCACTGGGATGAATTTCAACGTTTATGAGAGCAAAACACGGGTTAATTATATTCGTTATCAGTTGCTTATTTCACAAAATTTTGAAAGCAGCATCTCATATAACATCAATGAAGAAAATACTCAGTGGCCTGCAGCACTGTAACTGAAGCTGATGTTTGGGGCTGCGATCCGAAAAATTTGCAGAACTTTGGGAATTGAAACATTGGTTATTTATTTTCATTGTAAATGTTTCCGGTATGAATACTAACTGTAAGCATTTATTGATACAAAAGTAGCACAACCGACTCGTGCTGGCAACCTTTCGCCAGTATCAAAGCCAAGAATATATCACATCTGCTTCACGTTGTTATATTACATTCGAAGTTATAGGAGTATAAAGAAATTTAGAGTTACCTGCAGCAATTTTTTTCAAATAATCGAAAGGTTAATATTTGCTGTTTATTGTCACTACAATATCATTACCATTTGAAAATTCTACGATAAAACCGCTTAATAAAGATATTGCAATTAAACACAAAACTAACAATAGCTGGCAACCCTATCGTGGCTTTTAAACCAAATTTGGCCTGAATAATGTTTATAATAGGTTCCATTAATTGTATGAAATTCGTATTGATTTCATGACTGCACTGGAAGTTATAGGGCAAAAAATTTTATTTTCCTGAGCGAATTTTCAAAACCAAAGACACAAAAATTACCATAGCTGGCAGCACCAATCAAATTTTTCAACCAAATTTGCACCAAACAGAGATTAGAGTAAGGTTCAGCTACTGTGTAGATTTCATGAAAATCTGGTAACTAATTCACATTTCATAGGGCAAAAAGCAGTTTTTTTTCTTTGTAATTTTTTAAGATGGCACCACTGGCACAGAGTTGCCCACAATTCAAAATCGCTTCTATCAAATCTGGTCCTACTTAAGTCCAATGCATTCTGAAATTTCAGCTGTATGTGATTCTTGGTTCGTGCGTTCCCGTGAACAGAAGTTTTTGATGCTAAAAATATCGGTTGACTGGGAGAGGGTTACCGTTCTTGTCCGACATTAAATTTTCAAAGTTTTACTTTGAACGTGTAGATAAAACATAAAATTTGTATACAGATTGGTTTTATTGTAAGAAACGGACATTTTTTTAAATATTCGATGGTTTGAGTGTTTTCACTTCCAAATTTTTTTTTTTCAAATTTAAGACACCAAAATTATCATAGCTGGCAGCTCCAACCGAATTTTTCAACCAAATTTCTACCAAACGTGGTTTGAGTTTGAATTTCGTCAAAATCTAACGATTCAATCAGAATTTATAGGCCTAAAAGCAGTTATCTTTTTTCGTTATTTTTTAAGATGGCACCACTGGCACAGAATCGCCTGCATTTTAAAATCACTTCTATCAGACTTGGTCCTATTTAAGACCAATACATTTTGCAAATTTCAATGAATTCTGCTCATCAGATCGTGAGTTTCCGTGAACAGAAGTTTTTGATGCTAAAAATATAGGTAAATTGGGCAGGGGTTACCAGGCGTGCCCGTTATACCATATCAAATTTAATTTTTTGCCTATGTAAACAAAGCACAAGATTTATATATGAGTGGCTTTTTTTTGAAGAAATGACATTTTTTCAAGAGAAACGATGATTTGGAGGTTTTCACTTTCAGTGCCTACATTAGCTACAGGGTTGCCAGCACGCTCATTAAAAGCTACACAAATTTACAACTAAATAATACCAATATGTCCTGAAAATTTCGTAGTGATTGAATAGCTCTGTCAAAAGTTATCGCAATTTAAAAATTTTCAAATTTTCCCGTTCTCTTTTTAGGCACCCAGCGCACACATGGGGTTAAAAAATTCCAAAACATTATCCGATTCACATGTAAAACACGTTCGAAATTTACTTCGTCAACTTTATTTTTGCGAAAATTATTTGTGTACGAAATAATAGGTATATTAAAAATATCACTTAAATGGCCGCCGGCGCCAAAAGGTTAACAATAACTGACATTTAGTGAGACCTGGACCTATTCTGCATATACACCAATGTATCCTGAAAGTTGCAGCTCAATCGGATGGCGCGTTCCCGAGATTATCTCACTGAAATTTTTTGATGATATATATATATATATATATACAGTGGCGGCTCGTTCTAATGTGCACTTTCGCACGTGAACCCCCTCAAAGAAATCAATTATTCAAAACTAATATATCTATACATATTGAACAAGTGCATTGAACTACATTGAACAATATATAACTTGTTATGGCAGCACGTAATGCTACCTGCTGATCATTTTCATATCTATTATCCCAGAAACTTTCTATTCCTACATACAAGCCACACAATTTTCCTATCTGCTAATCCCTACTGTTTTTTGTACTAGCGATCGCACGTGCGATTGTGTGGCTGGAATTAGGGGACTAGAGGAGCATGCGAGGAAGCGAGGGGTGCATCCATTTAGCTCGTCTCAGTACTAGCAGGGGGTTCACACTCAGAATGTGCGATCGACAACCAATTTGGTGCATTTAGACATTGTTGTCGGTGGTCAGATCCATTCGCTGATTCGTGCTGCCGTTTCGAGCGTTTTACATATACATGTATGTATGTGGATTATTCTACCCTACTATGCATATACATTTTAGTACTTTCGAGATATTCAATGATTTGTGTTTTAATTTGTACTGGAGGTATATGGAGAGTGCATTTTTCAATATTGAATTTAACATACTTCCTACTTATAGAATGATGAAATAGAGTATGTAATTTTTGAATCTGGTGTTAAATCAAAAATGAGAAAAATGCAGATAGAACGTTTATGCTTAGTAGCGCAGTATTATAATAACTATTGGGTTTAATTCTACTATTACCTCTATTTGTGTCTCTATAATTTCAAGACACATTTAGAATTTAATTCATGGTAGTAAGAAAGAAATTTTCTGAAATGTTTGCTGTGAAATAAATACTAGTAAAATAAATTCAAGTATTTTAGAAGATTAGTCTTAGGAGAAAGTAAATGCTTGGAAATGATTTGGGAGTTTAATTTCTTTTGTCGCCTATTCTAAAACTATATACATTTGAATGTATTGGCAGGTTCGATTGTGCAAAGATAGTCTGGGCACTTAATGAAGTCATAAAACACCGAAGGTTTTCGAGTGTGGATATATGAAAAATTTTATACAAGAAGGGTTTGACCGTTTTTTTAATAAATTCTGGGATTATGTGTATCTAGAACTGTTTGTAAATTTTAATAAAATTTATTGATATCGGTGCATCCGTTATGCTGTAATAAAGCATGCTAAGCCCATCACGGTCAAGACTCACCATGAAAACTCACTGATGAAAATACAATGTTCACTGTAAATATAAGTTTCAAATCTCTTAAATGTCTCGTCAAAATATTACTGTTCAAGGATTTTTAAATCGCCCTGTGAAGAATTTTGTAAGCTGTTAAGTTTTTTATAGTTTTTTTTTTCACTCATTCTAAAGCAGTTTTGCGATGTTTTGGCAAATTAACTAAAATAAATGCAACTCTTAAGAAAAGTGCAAAGTAAATATTCATGTGCCCAATAAAGGTGTTTTCTTTTTGTGAACCCCCATAAAATTAGATCACGAGCCGCCACTGTATATATATATATATATATATATATATATATATATATATATGGAAACATGAATTTTTGGCCGAATCGATTTTAATACTAATGTTCTTCGAACATTAGTAAAAATGCCTAGTGCTTGCAGCACATTTCCAGCACTGCAACTAAAAATCTCCCACAATTGCCTCATGTCAAAATCAAATAACTATATCGATTTCAATTTTATCCGATGATTTCGTCGAAAGTTACAGATGCTTGGAACCGAAAAATTTCTAGAACTTGGAAAATTTAAACAATTGGTAATTTATTTTCATTGTAAATGCTCGCGGTATGAATATTTAATGTAAGCACTTATAGATAAGAAAATAGTAACAAAAGGCCTTGCGCTGGTAACCCTTTGTTAGCATCGAAGCCAAAAATATATCGCACCTGCCTCACATTGAAATCAACCTACTCTGCGAATTTCGTTTTGATCCAATGACTGCATTGGAAGTTATAGAGGTACAAAGAAATTTAGGGCTACCAGTCACCAAAGTTTTCAAATTTTCGAAAAATTAATCTTTGTTGTACGCTGTCATTACAAGATCATTACCGTTTGAAAATATTACGATAAAGTCTCTTAAAGCCGGCGATACATGTAACATTTTCAAAAATTCGGGTTCCTTTTTTTTGCATAAATACTTCTGAAAGACTTCTGTATGGGCTTGGAATCGCTGATTAGTTGGTAAGCTGCTGTAATCATAGAGTTTCTGTGTGTCAAAATTACGCGTTTTTCTCGAAACGACTTTTTTTTTATATTGGCGGGCAAGATAACTCAAAAAATTCTCAACTGATTCTTATGAAACTTGGCAGACGTTTTTTCTATAGTATAAGCTTCTAGTTGAACTTCAATAATGCCAAAAAATTTTTCAAAATTTAGCATTTTTGACCCAAAAACTGTCGAAAAAAGGGTAAAAAATCGTAGTTATTTTTATGAGGCGTACTAATTCACGATTTTTTTACTTTATTTTTTTCAACTAGAAGATACATGTTTAATAAACACACTCAAATCCACTTTTTTGAATTAGGATTGCTGTAACTGATGCTAAAAATCCCACCGATGTATGCCTTTCGTCGCGGGGGTCTCAGGAGATTGGTTACTACGGCGGCCATTTTGAAAAAAAAATTAAATAAAATCAGATTCTTCTATTTTAATATGTAATGAATAACCATATTCACTTTCAAAACGATTCATTTATTCCTTCTATTTTAAACAAACCTCTGACAAACGGTTTAAATGCAGGCGTTTACATGTATCGCCGGCCTTAATAAAGATATTGCAAACAAATACAAAACCAACAATAGCTAATAGCCCCATAATAGTTTTTAAACCAGATTCATTCTGAATAATGCCTATAATAAATTTCATTTATCGTATCAAATTCGTTGTGATTTCATGACTGCACTGGAAGTTATAAGGCAAAAAGCTTTATTATCTTGAGCTGGCAGCAACAACCGAATTTTTCAATCGAATTTTTTCCAAACACAGTTTAGAGTAAGGTTCAGCTACTGTGTCAATTTCATGAAAATTTGGTAACTGAATCAGAATTCATAAGGCAAAAAGAATTTTTTTTTCTTTATAATTTTTCAATATGGCACAACTGGCACAGAGTTGTTTGTATTTCTAAATCACTTCTATCAGATCTGGTCCTACTTAATACTAATTTATTCTGTGAATTTCATTTGTATCTGATAATTGGGTCGTGAGTTCTCGTGAAAAGAAGTTTTTGATGCTTCAAATATAGGTAAATTGGAGGAGGGTTACCGTTCTTGTCCGATGTGAAATTTCAAAAGTTTTCCTTTGGTTGTATAGACAAACCATAAAATTTTTATACGGTATGATTGTCACTGTAAAAGACGAAAATATTTCAAGAGAATCGATGGTTTGAAGGTTTTCACTTTCAATGCCTACCGTAGCTACAGGGTTGCCAGCACGTTTATAAAAAACTACACGAGTCTACAACTTAGTAACAACAATATATTCTGTAAGTTTCATAATGATTTGATGATCTGGTCAAAAGGTATCGCAATTCAAAATTTTTCAAATTTTCCCAATTTTATTTTAGGCGCACACATAGGGTCAAAAATTTCAAAAAACTATGACATTCACATTTTTGAATATCAATCAATTAGACTCGATTAGACTTCGCGTTCCTGAGATTTTTTCACTGAAATTTTTGGATGATATATATATATATATATATATATATATATATATATATATATATATATATATATATATATATATATATATATGTATATGTAAATATGACTTTTCGGCCAAAGTGATTTCAATACTAATGTTCTTCATCGAACATTAGTAAAAAGTGATTGATTCCTTACGGATCCTTGTTTTGAACTATTAGTAATTACTTAGTAAATGATGTATTAAGGATTAATCAGACGTGACTTAACATAGCCAATCAACTGGTTCATTCAAAGCTATAAGGCAATCTTAGTTCTTCTTTCTTCTGTTAAATACATGGTCAGTACATAAGCTTTATTCAAATGTTAAAATGTTAAATTTATCTCTAACTCATTTACCTGGATCTAGCTGTCTACTTCACTTGCTGTGAATTGGGAAGCATTTTAAAGAAGGAATCTATTTTCAATCCTATTCTAAATAAAATTCAATTTTATTCATCAATCAATGCAAGGTTATATTACATTAAATTACATTTAATCAAATTTGACATCAACTGGAGGAAAAAAACATTCCGCCCTTACAGTTTGGGTAAACATTGGCAATTTGTTAATGGCATTTTGCTGGCTTCATTTTAATAGATCTTGAAGTCTGATTGAAGTATTACTTTATTCATTCACAATGATTTATAGAAGTAACATTCAACCGAATTATGCCTAATCCTTCCCAAAGTTTCGATACTTCATAAAGTTTTGATATTTTAACTTTCAAAATTTTACTCTGGATTTGAACACAACGGCAATAACCAACCTGCAATTCGACTTTCACTTTTGCATTTTACTTTTTACAGGTGAATGTGCATGAAGTCAATCGTAACTGTAGAATGCAACGTTGTGTAACGCGAAGTTGCTAAAAACCATACAAGCATTGAACTGAAAATGCCGTGCAACAGCACAGAAACCCAGTTTTCCGAGAATTTTCCTCACGTACGATTACACTCTTCAAGCTGCTACCACGCTTTCCGTACGATCGAAAAGACATGCATATTATTTTTCGTTTTGGATATTTTATTCAGAAAACGTGCTTGGAAAATTTGAAAAAGTGAATTTTCACGAATAGCGTTGTTGATACTTTAAATTGTCGAATATGTTTGATATGATCTTTAGCTGCTATTGAAAGTAGTCGAGCTTTTGAAACATGCTTATCTTTTGGTGTTTGTTTTCAAATTAAAGAAGAGTTGATACTGTATAAAGAAACAGTTAGCAAAACATGTGCGTTAGCCGAAATACTCGATTACTTAATAGTAAACATTTTCAATTTGCCGGCATTAAGTTATTGGGTTGCTGGCTTTTATTATTTGTTATGTGTTATTATTTGCCAGTTCAGTACTTAATCGTTTGGATAGGAGTTGGGATGTCTACCGATCCTGACAGGCGAAGACTAGCTCCATGCTTGGTTAACGCATCCGCCCTCTCATTTCCATCAATGCCCTTGTAATCGGGAACCTAGAAGATTCTGACTCTTCTGCTGTTACCCAGTCTGTTCAGTCAGTTCTGCAGCTGCTTAAAATGAGATGAAAAATTGTAGATGCATCACTACTGTCACACTACCAATTTTCGTAATTATAATAGATGGAACCTGAAGATATAATAGTAAAATGAAATTTTGTAAAAAATAAGATTATTTAAAAATAAAAAAATAATATATTCTACCAATAGTCAATTTACTTGCGCTCATGAAACAGAGGCAGGTTGGATTGAAACCACACAAAGATATCAAATTTAGATCAGAAGTCTTTTCGATTAGAGAAGGACTTTATTTTGTTCAACAGCACAGAGCGTGTAGAATAATGTTTCGATTCAAAAGAATCATCTGATAAATGACTTCTTTACCCACGATAGCAGTTGTATTTTGTATCCATGTGCGGTTGAAATTTCCCATGATTCATGTCTAGAAATGCAAAACTAAATCAAAATTAACTATAGCAGCAACAGTTTCAAACGAGAGCATTATGGTCCCAAGACACATTTAATCTAATTTAATTTTTGATCAAGGCTTTGTTTGCTCTATTTACGGTGCTTGATTTAGAAATTCAATTAAAAGTGTAGGTGGGCAAAGTAATTTAATATCAACTAGATTCTAAATTTCAATTTATTACATAGTGATGTTTATTGCTATCTAAGTTTTTGTTTTTCAAATAAATTTTGCTCCTTTGATCTATCATGCGCTTTCGTAGTCGGATTTTATTTTTACTGTTGAATGCACTGAATGAATTAGAATTCACGTACTATTGCTGTACTAAATCATCATATTCATCGACTTCCTATTCTTTTTCTACCACTGCGGAATCCTCTCAGGGAATAAAGATGTAAACAGTCTTACTCTAATATCTATTCATCATTCCCGTACCAGCGTTTTGCATTATTTTCGTGAATTCATCTTGAAAACATTCAGTACGATATTTCAGTATAATATTTCACTAATGATTTATCATTTTCAATTCAAGGTTCCATGTGTAAACGAAGATAGCTACGTTTGGCGAATACACTTTCAATGGAGACCTCGGAGATTATTTATGAAGCATGAAACATGACTTAGCCCTTATTTTTAATAGAAGCTGCCAGCATGAGCTATTCGCGATATAAATTTAATCTATTCACCATATAAAAAAATAGTACTGTATGAGAGCTAGCTTACAAGCATAAAAACCTGCCCAGGATAATATAGAGAAGAGAGCGCATTAAAGCTGTCATACCCATGTATATTTTTCGAGCCTACTACTTAGGTACTTACTCGGATTTGAAATTCACCTTGGTGGAATTTGTGTTTTTCGAGGGTTTTGGTGTAGATGGGCATTGGAACGCAAAATTCTAAGTCATTGCGGTGGCTATGATCCTTGCGGAAAATGACGCGATTAATGGAAAAAAATGTGGACTTCTGTATGTTGTGAGCACGGTTTTGCTTTTAGTGAAAATCAATATTGAAAATAAATCATTGAGAAATTAATTAGAAATTTCACAATAATTTTTTTTTTTGCATAAAATAGTTTTGATTTGACTTTATTTGGGTACTGAGTATGTTTGTAAATGGACACGAGAGTTAGTAAATTTTGACAGAAAATAACTCTGTAGTTGTTGCTAAAAAATAATAAAATATAACAGGGTTTGAAATTGTAATAACAGTTGATCTGTTACCTTTTGATAGACATGATAGAAAGATTTTTTAACCAAATGAGCACCTAGTTCTTGGTTAAGGCCAAGCCGTAGCCAAACAATCCTGATTCCAAGGCTTTGGATCGAACTTTCTACAAGTAGATACTGGACTCAAACCACCATCTAATACTCTCTTCTTTATGGGTCGAGCTCAGTGTCTTTAGCACTATGAGGACGTTTGAACTGTTATACTCTAAGACCTGTTCCACAAATAAACTAAGCTAAATACTGTTTTTCTCGATCGCATTCTTAAATATAGAAATTAATTCAAAAGTGGGACACTTGAGCTGTGGTATGTGAGCCAAGTTTTACCTACATGATTTGTGTATGCTAATTTAGCCTGCATAGTTCAAGTGAAGTTATGTAAACTGGGCTACCTTTTACAACCATGCTATAACTTTTTTTGCATTTGATACGCTTTAAATAAGTTTATTTGCAATTAAAAAAATTAAGTTAAAAAAAAAGTAGGTTAGTGAAAGAATGTGCCAAATTTTCAATACTAGCCCTCTTCAATAGATTGCCGATGTCATCAGTCTAACCGTTCTGAAGATCAAAAACACGCCATAAAAATCTTTTTTGTCCTTTAAGCTTCCCAATTTTGATATCATATGACCAAGAAAGAAAGCCAGGAATTGATCAAAAAGTTCGTTCAAATCGCTTGGCTAACATTTTTCTTCCAAATTTGCCGGTCTTGGTTGTATTTCACCCCTCGTACTAAAATTCTGCACCTACGCTTTAGCCTAACCTCTGCTTCAAATATTTTACTTGTCGTACTAAACTGAAATATTCCTTTCCGGATGGAAGCTTGCACATGTCCAACATTTTCCTAAAAAGGAAGAGATATCTGATTCCTCTAACTATCGACTAATAGCACTCGTTTTTGCTCTGTTTAAAGCAATTGAATCACTTGCTAATTCAAAATTGATGAGTTATCTTGAGTTAAACCATCTTATCAACAAACGCCAGTATGGTTTCCATTTTGGGGGCTTCACTGAGAACTCACATTTCACACTGAGAGATGGAACTGTTCTCTCCAAAACTTTGGTGAAGAAAAAATCATTTTTCTTAACTGAGCTTCGTGCTTTTGGTTTCAATCCTGTCCTTGGTAAATAGATTGAAAGTTTCCTCGTTGTTTGTTCCTTCCAAGTGATTATGGACGGACTCAAATCCTGGGTCCACACTACCAATGCCGGGGTACCACAGGGTACTGCTCTCTCACCACAGCTCTTTCTTTTATTTGTAAATGATCTCCTTTCCTTCACTTTCAATTCAATTTATAGTTTTGTTGACGACAGCACCCTTGACTTTGCGTACTTTTTTGACAGAGTGGCTGAATTTTGCGGAAACGCTACTTTTTTTTCACACAGATTGCATGTTTAGCTCGTTAAACAGGGACCTATTAGCATATCACCGAAACGTGTTGTGTTTAATGCGTCCGAAACCCAACGCTGTCATTTTCACTCAAGTCATACTGTCTTCTTGCTGGCCACACTATTTTTCTTGATGGTGTAGGTATTTCTGAATCACCCTTGTTAAACTTATTAGGCTTGAACATCTCCAGAAAACTTAGCTGGATCGTTCAAGTCAGTAAGAAATTCAATGTGGTATGCAAAAATGCACAACGCGCATTGGATATAATTGACAGATGGTGCTTGATACTGAATACTGGCAAAATGAATCATGTTTTGTTTGCCAGGAGAAGAAAATTTGAAGGACTAATGCTTCAAAATATGAAGAGTGTAATTTTTCAACTTTCAGATGAGTCAAATATTTAGAATCAATCTTGGACAAATCACTTTTCTACAAGAATCATAGCTTTAAAAGCTTTTGGGCAGTACAAGAGAGCTTTTGCCACCACACGGGGTCTGAAACCTGATCCAGTTATGTGGACCTACGTAACAATCATAAGGCCGATAATCATGTACCATCCGTGGTGTGGTGGACTATTGTGGAGCTATTGTATGCTCGCAAGAAGTTAGCCACACTGCAACCCAACAAGAATCGCGGTAAAGTATTCTGGGGGAATGTATGAATCAAACAATGCTGGTAATGCAAATGTAATGTACTAGAAAGCTATTTTCCAGCAATTATACGATATACTCGTATACATGAATTGGAGCATGGGGAATGCGGCTTGGGAGAAAGCTTATATGTTATAAGTCCATGACTGGCCAATGAACATCACTCGCAGAAATAAGGGGAAAATAGCTTGCGAGCATACATCGGCTATGGGTAGTCTGCTACATAAAGCGGAAAGATGAAAATTTCGGAGCATTTGAAATCATCACAGGTAAGTAAACAAGAGTACCGATTCCCCTTAGTAGCAAAGAGCATGCGCTATTGGAATTTCCAATGAGCGTCACAATCACTCAGCATGCAAAAACCACTCATGCAGAGATATGATCGGCCGCCGGCCAAAGCTTTAATTTGTATTCACCGTAGATGACGGGAATGCGAGAATACGATGTCGTACTTTCCAAAAAGCTCTTTTACATAAAGCTATAAAGCTAAAAGCATAAGTTTCCCCTTGTATAAATCTTCCCAGCCTAGGACATGCAATGTTAAAAAGAAAACAACATGCAATGTTCCGGTAATGCTTCCACGCATTACGCGAAATGCGTACCGAATATATCCGTAAGCATTATTTTTCCCGTTGGGAGAAGACTCTGTGCTTAGGTATCTGTGATGCTATGAGTATTATTCCAGATGCGGTTTTAGTGCGCTTTTTGATTTGCCTCAACATTCAAACTCATAGCGTGGCGATGAGCTCGGCCAATAGACTAACTCAACTAGGCTTATGGGTTGGAAACGACAATGTGAGGCACTGCTTTATTATGGATTCGATTCTTGAGATCTCCCCTATTCTCACGATGCCTTCGGATGCTCGCGTGCCATCCCTAGATTTAGTAGCATTAGAATTCTTCTTGAACAAATATGACTGGATGCTGATGATACACTGAGCCCTTCTTTGTGGTCGGCTCGTATACAGAGCTGGTGTCTATGTGGATTCATCGGATGACAATTGAGCCTCTTCTCTCAAAAAAATGTTTCTGTTTTTCAAGCCGAAATCAATTTACTGACGTAATTGTGAAGCAAGATTCGAGAGCTCCACAAAAGGGCTCATAGTCCGCCTCGGATGTATCGACCGCATCTGCACATACCATTTTTCGGAAATGGGTAGTTGATGCTCACAAAGATAGGCTGATTTCTTTTGATATGGCCAGCCACATCATTACTATAATTTTCATCAAATGTTATCTAAAGTAAGATCCAAGTACTGTGTGAATTTCGTTAAAATCCGACGACTGAATCGGAAGTTATAGGCCAAAAACCGGTTTTTTCTGTTCTCAGCCGTTTTCAAGATGGTACCACTGCTACAGGGTTTTTCTGTTTTTCTGGTCAAACCGGTTCTCAGCGATTTTTCAAGATGGTACCACTGCTACAGGGTTGCCCGCATTTCAAAATCACTTCTATTAGACCTAGTCCTGGCTAACATCAGCATGTCCTGTAAATTTCATTATGATCGGATATTCCGGTTGTCAGTTCTCGTGAACAGAACTTTCGAGTGCTGAAAATAGAGGTAATCTACGCTCTGCAAATTTCACGATGATCCAATGTTTTTGTCAGAAGTACTGACAAATTTTTGTCAGAAGTACTGACACAAAAAATTCTTGCCTACTTTTAGGCACGCTGCACCCACACATGGCTCAAGATTTCCAACTTTTGAACATGGAAAAGCTTAAAACACAATAAGTTTTCATTCCCAAACATTTATTTTACCAACAATTTACACTGCTTGGAAATATAGAAGTACCTCAAACTTCACTAAAACGCTCGACGCCTCCAAAAAGTTTAAAATAACAGAACGATACTGGGCTCACATGAAACTAGTATTGAAGGTAAACAATGCAAATTATTTTCAATAATTGTAAAAAGCATACGAAATCTTTAATGAAGCCTCTAAGAAAAACCTAATATCGGGCCTGAATAGAAAAATTGAAAATTTTCACTCAAAGCGACATTAAGGTTTACGAATGTAATTTATGTATATCTTTAGGAAGTAGGCTGTAATAAAAAATATAACTCCATTTTTCTAAACTCAACATATATCATTTTATGTGCTTTAGTATAAGTTCCCAATTTTACTGGGACAGTCAAGAGCTAATTACGTTTTAAATGCATTACTAAATTGCACGAAAACAACAAAGCTGTGGACTGTGTTTTCTGGTCCGCAATTTGTTTATAAGATATTGTTTTTTGCAGTTCTTACTTGAATTGAGTTTATTTTCTCAGGAGAACAGTAAAAGCTGCAGCCCTTTTTGGAGCAACAAATCTTTTACTGATCGAATTTGTTTGTTTTTTTAAATATTTTGATTAAATGCTGTTATACAGTTATAGCTTTCTCGAAAAAAGCTTTGAAAAGAACAGAAGAGATAGAAAATCAAGAAAACTATACACTAAAACTAAATAAAAGTAGGATACTCAAGTTCCATTTCCTAGTTTCGGCTTAAAAACCCAGTCCTAAAAATTGCTTTGAATACCTTGGAACATCAATGTTTGAGAAAGCCTGTTAGCCTTATCGGCTGCACATGAATTTTCGACATAATTGCTTAATTAATTTTTAAACTCTGTCCGAAACGAGTCTTTGTGTCAGGAAAATAACGTAGCTTGCTGTATTACAATGACGCCCACATTCATTTGAATTTCGACTCGGATTTTCAGAAAACCAAAGCCTAATCTACTTTGAATAAACCCAACGGGTCTTCTTGCGTTCCACGTAGAAACCCTTTGAAATGCTTTTATTTTTCAGCTAATCGCTTCGAAATCGTATATGATTTCCTTCAATCGAGCTGCCACAGCAGAAAATCGAAATACTTGCATATTTGTTTGTAGGTTTGTACACAAGTTATGGTAACAACGCCTACATTACTCAAGTTTGCGAATAAATTATGCCTTGAAAGTAATACAAATCAATATTTACGTTGGTTGCATAGTATGAGACTGGTCCTTGAGCTGTGGTATGAAGTCTAAATAATATTCATTTTCTGATTGAAACAGGGGTGGCAGGATTCAATGTAGGCATATTGAAAAAACAATTAGAAGAAATTTATAGGAATTGTTCAACGAATTTTCAGTACCAGAACCAATTGATTTCGAATTTCACTAAATAATCATGACAATGCGTGGATTGCGTGCATTCATCGATTTTTATTTTCTAAAGTTTTTTAGGGAACTTGGTTTTGAAGTAAGCCCAGGGATTGGGTTTCATCAAACCCCCATGGGACTGTCCATTTAACGTTGTGGGCGATTGAAAAAGTAGTCTGAAAAAAACATGAGTAGCTTGGTATAGCAATGGTTGGGAAAAAATTATGGATCTATTTAAAGTATCGAAAAATAAATACAACATTTTTAGAAAGCTCGATTTATTAAAGGGATGTCGTTCGTTTTAAGGGGAGGTTCTTTCAGATTTTTTCATATACATCGATTTTTTTTTGTTTTACAAAAATTGAAAGCTATATACGTGTAGAATATGATGCAAAATGATATTCCCATTTGGAACATATTTATCGCATTAGAGTGTCTCAAACACACCTACCTCACGTGCGCTGGGGTACGCTCAGGTATAGCTTATTCACCGCGTGGCGTCAGATGGCTTTCTATGTACCGGAACTAATTACGATCTGTACTATCGCATACTTGTTCGTGTCGGAATACACTTTATGTGGGAGAACATGCGAAAAATAACCGATGCGTCAGAAAATTGCATATCCTTAACAACGAATATCGCCTGCTGCTCGAAACGCCTGCCTCGCGCAACGTCTGCCGGAGCAGGCCAACCAGGAGCGGTTTGAAATCGAGGAAGGATTCCTATACGGCACAGGAATAGCCGACTTAGATTCTAATGTGTTCATATATTAGGTAGATATTTTGTCCAGACTGACAGATGGACATTTTTTTGATCCGCGGTATTGTATCCGCCATCTTGTATTTTGTTAATTTGACTTCAAATTCGTAATCAGCGAGCCCAAAACCCAATAATCATTGGTACTCGAGATATATCGTCGAGATATTTGAGCAAACAAGAAAGTTATCCCAAGGCAAACTTGCTGAAAAGCTTTAAACGCGTTTTTCTCGTAAACGATATTTTTCACCATAACTTCAAGCACAGGTGTCGATCTATTGATCCGATTCACTTCATTCCAAGTTTGCCCAAAAGAATATACTGTTTTATATGTCTCATATCTAAAACGAGCATGGAAAATTGCAATTCATAATTTTTAAGCGAGGTCAAAGTAAAAAAAAAGCCGGGTTAACGTTGCACTTTTTTTAAAATATTCATAATTTAATTTTGTGCCAATTCATTCTCATTAGGTATAAGGCATGGAGATTTCTATAAATTTTAATGACTTTTAAGCAAAGAAAAGGTGTGTATTCGTGTATCTGTCGTTTGAATTGTGTCCTTTATCTTATATTCTTTGAGTGTGTATGTATGAGTCAATCCGCATAAACATATGGCCTTGAGCTCGTTGCTAGATCGTCGGAATGTTGCGGCTAATAAGAGCCTCAGCATTCTGTGTGGTGCCGCGGTTTAAAACGAGTGTACTAGGACTGAATTTGAAAGTGTATCAAGAATATTTTTGGAAGTGTGTTGACGCAAGAAGAATTTTTGGTGAGTAGTTCACTGAGTGTAGCATATTTTTTGTAAATTTAAAGTAACGTATCTAACATGTGGCTATTGGTGGTATTCACTGTTATTGAAATGGTAAATGTAGAACTTACGAACACTCTTTTGATCGTGGCGTAAAATAAAGCAATAACCTTTTTGATCGTGGCGTGGCGTTCGTAAGTTTTAATGTGTCCGTCGGGTATCAGGGACGGTTCTCTGCCTTAGGCGCGGTAATTTTGATTTATTTGGGATGAATCTCCTCCCTGTAGTGCATCGATCGTGCGAGTACATGTCCGGTGGTTCTCCTCTTTCATGTGTGTGGAGATGGTGCTCCTATCCTCTCGTCACGTTAATCATCTTGCGTGCTCTCCCTTGATGATGTCGATGTGTTACATATGTACAGTAGTTCAAAATTCTCAAGGTAATGTTCTCGTCGGTTATTATGAACGGTTCTCCTCCTTAAGCGCGATGATTGTAATTTGTTTGGGATGGTTCTCCTCCCTTTCTAATGCATCGATCAAGTGAACACATGACTGGTGGTTCTCCCCTTTCATGTGTGTGGAAACGGTGCTCCTCTCCCCTCGTTACACGTCCATCATCTTGTGTGTTCTCCCTTGATGATGTCGATGTGCTATGCATGAGCATTAGTTTTACCGAGCGCATTTGTATGGAGATGGCATTCCTCTCCTTGCGGGCTATGTTCATCGTCTTGTGCGCTCTCCCTTGACGATGAGTGTGACGCTGCGCTACACGTACACGCGGTAGTTTTTCCATAACATAAATACAGAGATGGTACTCCTCTCCTCGCGCATTATATTCCTATTTTCGTGTGATCTTCCTTAAACAGGAATATAATAGCCCGTCCAGACTACGGATACTTATGTATCCGGATACATAAGTATTGTCCTCACTGCAGCGACATCTGCAGATACATTTTATCCTTGCCACGAAAATCAATGAAAAGTGTGGACCATACTTATGTATGCGGATACTTAAGTATCCGTAGTCTGGACGGGCTATAACTGAAAATAATTTGAACAGATCATAATAGTTCGTTTCTCGTGAACGCGTCGCGTTTATTGCCCAGCGAAAAAGAATACCGGCCACGCAAGTAGATCACTTAACCTTTTCGTCCAATTAGGTGCTGGAAAATTTATGCCACACTCACATATCGTTTTCTTTTAGTTTCATGCTCGGAGGTCCTCCACACCAGATAGAAGAGAACGCACAGTGTCATGAAAATAAGAATAAAAATTTGTTAAACGTAGATGTGTGGTTTCTTCTCTTTGTTTTTTTTTGTATGCTCTTTCAGACTTTAAACTATGACTGATATCAGTTTACTACGAGAGGCTGCAGACTTGCAGTTACCGGACGATGTCCCGCGTGCACAAGCAGACGAGAGCCACCATTTTGGAGCCACCACATTGAATTTCGTCGTAATAAAAATTTGAACAATTTTAAAATAATCAACAAATAAAATAATCGAAACCAGAATTTTGTATGTTTTTCTATTATCTCTTGAAAAATTCTCAAACTTTGCCTTATTTTCGATCGTATCTGAGAGAGCCTTCCCTTAAAATAGGCTATAGAACACTCCGAGAAAAAAAAAGAAAAATTAAACGAACAGCGCCAGCGATAGAACTCAAAAGATATAAATATAAAAAACGTAACCATTCGACTGTAGAGACCAGAGTTTTGAAAATATAAAAACATTATCTCATACATATTCCGCTGGAGAGACTTGACGAAGTTGTCGAATGAAATAGATATCAGAACGTGTCATCTTCTGGCTGAGAATGCATTTTACCTGACATACAAATTTAAATATTTTCTCATAAGAATTCGATTGAGCTCAAGAGACAAATATTTGAGAACAACAGAGCGTATTCTCGTCAAATGCCTTGAATATTTAACCTTCTGAATGCTTTGAATATATTTGATTTGTTACAGGGTCATCTTTGATTTTTATTGTATGATATTCATTCCTTAGATGTTGGTGAAATATTTTTACCTTTAACAAACAACTCATGTTCAATATACTAATTTATCGAAATTTTTTTAACCAAACGCTCGTGTTATCCTATCCTATCCTTAATCTAGCACGCATAATCCCAACAAACTCTGTTGAAATGTTGGCATTATAAAATTTACGATTACCTTATCCTATCTATATACATATATAAACAGATATGTATGTGCTTGTCGGCTTTTGTAGAGTGATGCGTTTTATTTAACGAGGCTAAGTTTATACGTTTGCGTATTCAAGGCGCCATAAAGCACTTTGATAAAACATTTTAGTTCGCATGTTTTATTACCTGATGTTCTTGAATATATGCGCGTGGAATTTTACGAACACTAGAGGATATTGCCTGAATTCGTGAAAAGCATGACATTTCGCACTAACCAGGTGAATATGCCGTTTATAACCGAATGAAACGTGTTGGGCCCATAAACGTATGGCATAGGAGTTCGAACGTTGCGAGCGCTGGTTATATTGTCAAATACTCGTATATGCCTATGCACTGATGACGGCTTGAATACAAGATACATAAGTATAATCTGCGATAAAATGACGGATCCGTTTGATACGCTAGATAGTCTTATGCTGGTGAAAGTGTCATGAAGTTGGTAGATTAGAGATAATCCAGGCATAACTTCATTGTTACTTATTATTGCTTGAAAGTATATCATGCTTCCAGGGACTCTTTAAACTGAGTACAAATCGCTGCGCGAAGAAAATTTACTCTAGTTAATTTTATGTATTTATTGTTGACTGTGACCGGCTGACGCTATCATAGTTATAACTAGAAGGAATCTGTCATCCATGATGATGATGATGATGATAGCCTGGAGTGGGTCCAGAGGGACCCTAGCACTGTGACCTCCTGGGTCTATTGTGCCTCATCTGCGTTATGTCCTATAGGATGTCCAGGCTTCTCATGGACCTGGATATGTTCCTTGAAGGGACATTTGTGATGTCCCTGATAGCAGGAAGAGCAGAGCCAAGTAGCTCGAATCTTCTTCTCGCTAGTGCTGGACAGACTGTCAGCAGATGTTCTACACACTCTGCCGTTTCCCCACAGTATCTGGAGCAGTCGTGCTGCTCCTCACCTATCCTGTGGATGTACTTTTTGAATGGTAGGTGACCTTTCAATGCTCCAGGGCTCTCTTGCCACTTTTGCAGAGAGCCACTGCTTCTTTTTCTCTTTTTTTTATAGAAGCCAAGGTATTTTTTGGAGTGTTTGAAACCCTCAATATTAAGCCAGTAGTCTTCGTTCTTTTTCTTGCTCCATGTTTTAATTTCTTTTTCAGTATCTGTGTTTGCAAAACTCCAGTACGGAGAAGGACCTATGAATGATATTTTTGCTCCTTTTTTGGCTCTGGTATCAACCTCTTCGTTTCCTCGGTGCCCCTCATGGCCGGGGATCCATATCAACTCGAGGCTGTTCTATGCCTGTATTTCATTTCGAGCCTCTCTCACCTCTGGGAGATTAGCCGAATTCATTTGATCGCAATTTATAGCCATGAGAGCCGCTTGACTATCCGATAGGAACTTAATTCTGACCCTTTTAGTGTTCCTTATTTTTAATGTTTGTGAGGTTTTTAGTATCCCATAGTTCACGTTTACGTAAAATAGTTTATTTTTTGTTTGTTTAGCAATTTGGTATATATTGCAGCATAAAAGATGGCAAAGCAAGGTAAAATTACAAGAACAAATCAGAATATTTTATTGCAGTGACAAGAAATCGAATGCGTACTTTGAAAATTCTTTAGATGTTGATTTATGTATGTCATTTCTTAGATCTTCAGTTATTTCTGTTTCTGCTGTTTTTATAAACGATGGTAAATTATTATAATATCTTCCATTATTTTCTTCCATAAACTAATTTTGTGAACGAACACTTGGATTCATTTTCAGCTAGTTTAGAAACTTAAATACATCTAAAAGATAGAAGAATTTGATATTTCTTTTCTTCTAAAAGCACGCATACCTCGTCTCCTCAGCATGCTTCCCTTCGAAAGCCATCTCACTTCAGTTTGGAACAGCGATTGTTCGCACCCAGAGCACATATCTATGCACAATCTTTTGAAAAGTTCTGTTTTTAAAGCGCTTTCTTTCATAAAATTGACGACTTGGATTCAAAATGGATTTAAACTTATCGGGTAACGTCCTCGAATTAAGCGCCTGTCGATGCAGAATAGAGTGCGTTTGAACCAAAGTGGGGTTCTTCTTCTTTATTAAGGTTGCGAATCCCAAATCCTGCCCAATCACGGCCAGTGCACCACCTGTACATAGCTTCGCAAGCTTTGTGCATGGGATTTCAAGTCTATCGAAGTAGTTACCAATAACTTGTATTTAGTCAGATGCCATTGTCCTCGTTTTCGCTGTCGCTGAGAGTAGTAAATCTTGCTTGAATGCATTATCCGCACAAACATCGAAAGCTGACAGCATTTTACTACATCAGTTATCTCATCGCACTGTAATGCAAAATATAGAGATTTCTTCATTTTAACGAAAATTTGACTTTCGACGTTAGCAGCCATTTCATCCGCTTGACGTTTAATTTTGCTATTAAATCAAGGTATTTGGCTGAATTTGTTCTTAGTTTTGATTCACAACAGAATTTTAGCGGCCTTTAGTAAACTCGGTTTGATGGGAGACTTTCCGGTTATATGAGATTTTTATATTTTTGCTCCGCATTCGGTTAGCGGCGAATTGTGATTGTTTTGTTTTTTTTTGTAAACGACATGCAGTTTTGAATGTCAAATACAAAGCTCAGTTTCAGCCCGGTTTTAAAAAAGCAGCTAATATTCTGCAGTAATAAAAGCATGATCTTACATCAATATTTCAGAATTGAAATTTTGAACAGAGCCCCCTCTTATTCATAGTCGCTATGGTTGGGAATCACTCCTATAGACAAAAACTTTAAAAAATTTTATTGCAAGGCAGTTAAATTCAAATAGTACATAAGTATTACTATTCAACGCACAAAAATGTATCCTAAAAGGTAGCGAACATCCCAGAAATGTACACGCTGCAGTCTTCAGCACTAAACAATGGCTAGTATCAGTAGAGATGCATATCCAATTAAATGCTATGCAGACAGTATTTTGGTTGGAGACGATGGTTACAGAATAACTAATTTGGCTAGGCCCTAAATTCAGCACTAACTCGCAGGCCTCCTCTTCGCAAGGCTCAATGTGAAGCTGTCCATATGAAAAAATACAAAGAAAACCAACAAACCATCAATCCATCGCACAGTATTTTGTCGTCACCAAGAAATTAGCTTAGAAGAAAAATGACAGTAGACGATTTTGAGTAGACCACCGCCGGTTGAGTGGCGTAACAAAAGACGATAGCTATCTTTTCCCAAAAGCAGATGAGATCACGAATATTCCGGTCATTGCGAAGTAGTTTTCGACTCAAAATTGTAGAAGCGGATACTGATAAGTCAAAATCAACAAATGTAACCGCGAGAAAACCGCCTTTTCTGTTGAAACCAAGTAGTGACAGTTTATCGTAATGCCGATTGGGCTCTCGAACGGACCTGACTAATGCCTTTTGACCTAAACCTTATGGAGCATGTGTTGCATGTGAAAAACTGGAGGACTTGCTGGTACGTGACATAATAGTTATGCCAATGAGAAACACGGCGGTTCCAGCGAAGCGTTTCCGGGTCGGTCTAGTTTCGCACTACAAAACCGAGAGCTATGCTAAATGAACGCACGACCAAACCGACTCGGTTTTCCTCTCGGGAAACGCTTCGCTGAAACCGCCGTGTTTGTCGTTGGCCTTGTTGGTATAACATTTGAAGAGATCTAAAGAATGTGTTGAGAAGACATAGTGTAGCTATTTTTAAGCCCCAAAAAGTGCAGCTTTCCCAACAGCAAAATCAAATACTTTGGTCATGTGGTACCTGCTGCTGGAGTTAAATTTGGCCCCCACAAAAAACGAAGCAATTCGTAAGGACGCAGATATTTGTCCTTACGAATTGCTCCAATAAAGTAAAGGATTTCACTCGAATTGCCAAAAAAGTACACCACATGAAAGAAAAAAACCAGTCGATTAGCTGGAAGCAGCAATTCCAAGCAGCAATTGAAAAACTTAACTTGCAGCTATGTAAAGTACTCACATTAGCGTAATATGCACCGCAAAAAACATTTGTCCTTTTGCCGCAGTAAGTTTATTTTACTTTAAAAAAAAGCAATCCTACGACAACCCTCGTACGGGTCTAGGGGTTGAAGCTGGTAGAGAGCTTCATTACAATTTTTTTTTTATTCATTGTGGATATGAGTGTGGAGTGATTAGTTCCACGACTCACTTTACCCCTGATTTTCATCAGGTGAACTCAAAGCTTGGTGCGCGGACCCTCGTCCGAACCTGGATTCGAACCAGGGACCACACACGCAAGAAGCCAGTGCTCTACCCATTAGGCTACTCAAGCTTCTTTACTTTATTTGGGTACTTTCTAAGCCGGAGACTGTGCCACCTGTATATTCCAAGCTACCAAATAATTCCAAAGAAATCTATAACGCCGACGCTTCTACCAGTGAAATGATTGCCACAGTCAGATCTATTGGATGCGTTGAGTGATCAGCTACATCAATAGCTAAGAGATATGATACCCTAGAAGAAATCTGTACATCGAGCTGAATAGAACAGCGTATCAAATACAAGTCCTTCTCTACTGGGGACAATACGAGTCCGTTTCCATTGTCTTTTTCAGAGCGAATGAAATAACCCTAAAAATGTGTTGAAAATAAATCAATCGCATTATATTCATGAAATTAGAGCTATGATGATATTTGAATTTGAACTAGTATAATCAGTGGCATCATATTTTGCAATTAACAGCTTTTCGCCGTTTTTTCACAAAGTACTGCAGCTGCTTATCCGATTGAAATTTGCTTTTGAACCGCCTTTCAAAATAGCACCTTCACTCAAATTTTCAGATGCTCAGCGTAAGGCCTTCTCATTGGCATCAAAGAGCATATTCAGTTTCGGAAAGGCTTTTAGCAAGCAAAAGTCGTGCAGAGGAGTCATTGAGGAAGCGCATTAGCTAAACATGTGAAATAGTTTTCGAATACACGAACATTACCAAACCGTTTTCCGCTTTTGAATGAACTAATGCCTTTTGCCTAAATAAAGCTTTCAAAACCGCATGTTCTAGGTCTTTGACTAACGTAATTACAGGAGTTCCTGCTTACTGCTTCGAAATTCACGCCACGAACGCTGCAACATCGAAGTGAAAGAAAACACATATAACATTCTCTTCGCTTTCAAATTGCCGGATGGCGCTCTGTTTCCGTCTAGTTGCAATCGATATATCCTGACTAGTAGTGGCGAAGCGATAGCAACGGAACGGATTGGCCTGGCTTGTTCTGTCCGTGGCATGGCGTATGTGTGCAGCGGTTCCGATAAGAATTGCAATCTCTCATAAATTCTTGGGCATGTTTGGGGAAATGGTGCTTTCTGGGTCATTCGTTTTCTAAAAATATATATTCGAACGTGTATGCTACAAATTCACGGCTTCCTACGTCGGAATGTTCGTTGTTTATTTATTAAACTCATATTCCGAAATTGTGGTTATGGCTGGTGAAAGACGGAAATAAAACATTCGCGAGTACAACTTTCACCCATTTATAAAAGACGTGCTGATATATTTGTGTGTCAGTGCATGTGTGCATGCATGCACGGACGCCAGACAAAACTCGAAACATCACCGGATTCATAGAGTTTGGCAGTTTTACGAGTGAAAGAGCTGAACGAGAGTGTATAAGTCCATTTGTTGAAAGTCACGTTCGGGGGAAAGTTGCAGGATTGAATTTTTCACTGGTCCATTTAGAGTCTCAGATTGAATTGAAAGAAGCAAGTGCATGTTACTGAGCAAAAGGAAACGATACCATTCAAATAGCACCAATTTTCAGTTATTTGTTCAGTTTATAATTTGAAATAACCTTTTTCCGTAGCGGGGTTTCTCAACTCTTGCAAGAAAAATTCCTCATATTGAGAATGAAAGGTATCAGATAACAGTTCTAACGGGGTAGGTTGCAACACTTGCACATATATAAAACTAACGATAGCATAAACTTTTCGATTCGCGAACGGTAAATTGTAGAGAAAAGTCACCTTATAAGAACCTGCATATAGCAACCTGCAACTGAAAATTCATTGAGGCTAGGACTAGTTCTAGAGTCCTTGGGACTTCAACCTTTCTCCGCGAAATATTACTCACGAATATTGAAATTACCTTTATTTATTTATTTTTTTTGATTAAACGGACGGATGTTCTTTAAAATATATTTGCATGGTAGCTGACAAGTAGCAATAAAACTTAAACTAATTTAAATTAACGTAATTTGTGATCGCTGAAATGATATTTTAAATGCGTTCTGAATACATATTTATATGAAGAAAAGAAATATCAGAAGGGATGTCCGAAAATAAGCGTGAATCGTGAGTCATCCATACCAAGCATACATTTTCTTAAATTGATTTTATCCAAGTTAAATAAATCTACATGAGAAGACATTCAATTTCCTATTGCCTTCAATCGTTCTATAGGTGAATGCTGCATATAATTTGTTCTGCACATCAGAAGGTGGAAAAAGTCATTAGATCTGGTTTGTTTGTTTGGGACTCTAAATGAAAGCTCCTGTAAAATAGCTGGTGCATCAGTGATACCATTAACTATTTTAAATAAGAACACAGCATCAAAATAATTCTTGCGTACTGCTAGTGTATTCATATTTAGCAGAGTCAATATGCTTGAGTATTCAATGCTCTCACAAGAAATGCGAAGTTTGTAAGCTATACAACGTAGAAATTTTTCTTGAATCTTTTCAATTGCATGTGAATGAGTCGTATAGCAAGGATTGAGCAATACTCAAGTTTACTCCGAACAAACGCAAAATACAGTGATTTGAGTGCATGAATATTAGAAAAATTACGTGAATTTCTAACAATAAAACCCAACATTCGACGCGCTTGCTGTGAAAAATCATTTATGTGATAAGTAAAATTTAAGGATGTATCAAACATGACTCCTAGGTCTCTAACAATATTAACTAGCAAAAGAGGCTCACTTTTGATGGTATATGTTTGCTGAAACATGACTCTTGATCTATTGAAAACAATGTATTGACATTTGGCTAAATTGAGCTGCAAACAATTTTGTACACTATACGTGTAAAATTTGTTCAAATTTGATTGAAGAGTCATTACATCATCCATCGATAGAAGACACCGTTTTAAATATTTTGCGGTCATCTGCAAATAGTAGGAACTCAACATCTTGAAAGTGAGGTGAGAGCCCTGCAGAACGCCTGATGTCGGGAAAATTTGACGAGAATAATGATTATTAGCATTTACTGTTAAGGATCTATCTCTTATGTAGCTGTTTAGCCAGCGTAGCATCGAACCATGAAAACCGATATTACTTAGCTTAATTACAAGAAGATCAAAATTAATATGGTCGAATGCTTTTGAGAAATCAATGTAAACTGAATGTACTTGCATTGAAGCCATTAATCCTTTAAATATAGCTTTGATATGAGATGAGATTAGTTGAAGTGGACATTCTAGCAGAAAAACCAGGCTGATTTTGTATAATGAGTAGTCGGACCAGTGGTGTAATAAAATCAGTGACAAGACTTTCAAAAACTTTTGGAATAACAGATAATATGCAAATAGCACGATAATTTTTAATATCAGCTTTGTCCCCAGGTTTGAAGATAGGTACGACGAAGCTAGATATCCATCGCATACATAAATATAGCGCCGGTAGTCAAATTTGGCCTGAATTTTGCATTTAGATCTTAAATTGGAAAATAATTTGTAATATTGTAACTCTCCAGTAAATTTATAATTTAAGTGAGCAATTTTTTTGTTATGGACTAATTTTTTTAGTTTCGACGAAAGCCAATGTGGAAATTGGTCATCATTTAAGCGAACACGTGGGACATAAATGTTAATCAAATCATTAACTTTAGTATAAAAGAAATCCACTGCATCATCTAATGACATACAATTTAAAACTGACCCATCAGTGGTGCAAAAAGCAGCATTTAAGTTAACATAGTCTGCGCATTTCAAATTAAAGATACTTGATGATTCCTTGTTACTATTCGGCTGACTGAAAGAGGGTAATTCGACATTAATTTCTAATGCTGGATGATACAAATCTATAGGCAATAAATGAAATTTGCTTTGAATGACATTAATAACATCTAAATTTGAGAAAACTAAATTAAGTACGTTACCACTAATATTCTTAACAACGTTGAACTGTGAAACGTTTAAAAAAGAAAATGAGTTGATAATCTCAGTACTGTTAGCATTAGAGTTGTTGACCGACCAAGATCAAAAATTCCATTTCACATCACGGAGATTATAGTTGCCGGTAACGATTATATTAGCAGTGAGAAAATTACTGGAACAGTTTGCAATATCCTCTGCGTGCTTCCGATAGCACTCAGCAGTTGCATCAGGTGGCAAGTAAACAGTTGATATGAGTGTACAGGCAGGTTTAGTTTTGATACAAACAATCAGCTGCTCCAAGTCGTTATGCTGACATTTAACTACGGTGGACTTAAGTGTGTTTTGGACGGCTATGAGTACGCCGCCACTTTTTTGTAAATTTATCCAGTCCCAGCGCAGAAGAATAATAATTAGGCTTGAGCCATGTTTCAGTGAAGATTATAACATCATATGTTTTCGTGGCTAATTCAAGTCTAGTTCGTTAAGTTTTGAGCAGATTCCGCGTGTGTTTTAGTAATATAGTGAAAGATTTAGTTTTTTGTGGTGCGGCCGTATACAATGCGGAAAAGCCATTCACATATTTAATAGTGGCCTCCGGATTACTTTTAATGAGTTCCTGTAGCCGAAATTTCAACGAACTTAAAAGTTCACGTTGACGACGGGTGAGATCAGATACAATATTCAAATTTGACGAGCTTAGACAGTTTCTCACATGTAGGTCTATTTTTTTCTAATGATGTCAAGTGCAATGTTGGAGCTTATAGTAATTATCTTGACTGCCCGTATTTTATTCGAATCAAACTTGCCGATTCTCACCAATTTAAAATCATTTAATTTAAGTTTTTGAGGTGAAATCACATTGTTTATTATCTGCAGCGACTGCTCACGATCACCGATGACACTGCTTTCAGTGATACCGTGGATAATATTGGATGCCCGCTTTCTGCGATATTCGATCTCAAATATCCAATCTTCCATATTACTAGAAGTATTTTCAGGTGATTTTAATTTAGTAAGTTCTTTTTAAGCACGTCAATCTCTTCTTTGAGGGCAGTAACAAGTGTTAAAAGCGTTTTGCATTGTACATTATTCGCAGTGCATGATGTACATATGAAAAGCATCTTGTTACTTGTTGATTTTAATTGTGAAATTGCAGATTTTAACAGCCCAGCACACGAAGAATGTTCCGGTCTCTTACAAGTGTCATAATAAAAGAAATCATCTCCCGCTCTCAAATCTTTCGCACACAAAGAGTACTGAAGAGTACGACATAGTTGCACTTTGAGGTTAAATGTTTGTTTAGAAATTCAGAAATCAGAGTCTGCGAGCAAATACTATAAAACTAATTAAGATTTTTGTTGCAAACAATTTGCCCAATTATAATAGAAGAATGAACAAATATTTATTACAATTTATCGCGTAGTAGATTTAAAATCAGTCACTAAACACAAGCTCACAATTTGACAGCTACCACTGATCGCAGTCTCTCTCGATATGATACTTGTAGATAATGGTAGTACATACGCATGGGGCATTAGGTCCAACCAAAGATGAGTCTGCATCCGTACGCGCGCATATGCGCCGAGGTAAACCACGCAAAGCATATGTTGCACCCAAACATAACTTTCCGAACAGCCAGAAAAGTGGCATGCTCCTTAAGCAACCTTTTGCTCAATTTTGGCTATGAGATGTCCGTACGTAAAATGGTGATGAGATACGACTTGACATACGTTCGCTTATGCGCTGTATGGGCACTTATGTTCACTCCTGTTTGCGTATGTCAAAAAGTACCTTTTTTGCTCTAAAACCGGTCGGTTTTGACAGACGATTACGGTCGCAGACTCATCTTTGGTTAGGGCTATTGTTGTTTTGAACGAAAAGCATCAAGCTTGCGATGCAGTTACAAGTCATTTGCAATCTACTTGTATACATGCCTCGAAGTAAAGAGAACGAATCATAGAAAAACTAATTTTTTTAAAAAAAGATGAATTTGAAGACTAGACTAATTTTTCTGATTCAAAGAGACATCAAATTCCGGTATACATTTTTACAGCACAATAGCGATAGTCACGGGCTGTGGTATTTTTACTAATGTTTCAAGAACATTAGTATTAAAATCACTTTGACAAAAAATTCATATTTCTATGTATATATATATATATATATATATATATATATATATATATATATATATATATATATATATATATATATATATATAATCAAAAATTTTCAGTGTTAAAAATCTAAGTTAAAAATCTTTAACCCTTTGGTGCCGGCGGCCATTTTAGTGATATTTTTAATATACCTATTATTCCATCCACAAATAACTTTTGTAAAAATAAAGTTAGCAAAATGAATTTCGAACGTTTTTTATATGTGAATCAAGTAACATTTTAGAATTTTTTAACCCCATGGGTGCGCTAGGTGCCTAAAAAGAGATCGGGAAAATTTGAAATTTTTTGCATTGCAATAACTTTTGACCAGATTATCAAATCAATATGAAACTTAAAGAACATATTGTCGTTACTAAGTTTTAGACTCATATATTTTATTATGAACGAGCTGGCAGCCCTACAGCTACGGCAGGCATTGAAAGTGTAAATTTTCAAACCATCGACTCTAACGAACAATTTTCGTCTTTTACAGTGAAAACCAACTCATATAGAAATCTTTTGCTTTGTCTATACAAATAATGGGAAATTTTTGAAATTTCATAGCAGACAAAAACGGTAACTTTCCTGCAATTCACCTATATTTTAAGCAACAAAAATTTCTGTTCACGAGAATTCACGACCCAATTATAAGATACAAATGAAATTCAACGAATTTATTGATATTGATTAGAATCAGGTCTGACAGAAGCGATGGGGAAATCCGGGCAACTCTGTACCAGTGGTGCCATCTTGAGAAATTATAAACAAAAAAAAACTACTTTTTGTCATATGAATTCGGATTTAGTAACCAGATTTTCATGAAATTGACACAGTAGCTGAACCTTACTCTAAGCCGTGTTTTGTAGAAATTTAGTCGCAAAGTTCGGTTGGTGCTGCCAGCTGTGGTAATTTTGGTGTCTTGGGCTTTGAAAATTCGCTTAAGAAAATAAAGCTTTTTGTCTTATAGCTTCCAGTGCAGTCATAAAATCAAAACGAATTTGATATGATAAATGGAACTTATTATAGGCATTATTCAGAAGGAATCTGGTGAAAAAACCATTTTAGGGTTGCCAGCTATTGTTGGTTTTGTATTTATTTGCAATATCTGTACTAAGCGATTTTATCGTAACATTTTCAAACGGTAATGATCTTGTAGTGACAGTAAACAACAATTACTAAGTTTTCTAAAATTTGAAAACTTTTGCAACTGGCAACTCTAAATTTCTTTGTACCAGTTTAACCTAATTAGACCTTAACTTAACCTAGGTCTTCCGATACATCGGGAGGCCAACATAGTCAAACAGCATGTCTATGGGCCGCCGTTGACCTACGACCTCCGCAGGACGCATAAATGGCTCATTAGAGCCACTCGTGCGCCCCATATACCGGATCAGTCTGTTTTCATGTCCATCTGCCTGTGTGTGAAATCTTGTCGGCAGTTTCACACACACACTTCCAATGCAGTTATCGGATCAAAACGAAATTCGCAGAGCAAGTTGATTTCAATGTGAGGCAGGTGTGATATATTTTTGGCTTTGATGCTAGCTAAGGGCGGTTTTTTAAGGGCTAGCGCGAGGTGTATTTTGCTATTCTATATAATAAATGCTTACATTAAGTTTTTATATCGCGTTCTAGAAAAAAAGTTATAGAAATTTTTTGGTTCCAAACATCTTTCGTTTTTTGGCCCTAAACATCTTTCTGTTCCTGTAACGTTCGACGAAATCATCGGATAAAATCAAAATCGGTAGAGTTATTTGAATTTGACGTGAGGCGATTGTGGAAGACTTTTAGTTGCAGTGCTAGTAAAGTGTTGCAAGCACTAAGCGTTTTCTTAGTTTATATTAGGTTATGCTGCTTTCAAAGCTTTGCAGTGTTTGCTTTTCTAAATTTTGAAATTCGTGCAAGCGGTAGTTCTGAAATCCTTTCCACCCTATGAGTTTGAATACATTGTTAAGATCAAAGTAGTTTTGCACTCGATTTGCACTCGAAACAGGTTGGAGGCCGAGTGGTCGAACATTCACTCAAAATCTGCACGATTCTTCTACTGTTCATCAAGCGTTAGTATTTCTAGCGGTTCAGGTCCGTTAGAGTTTTTTTTTATGTATATGAACAATGTGATAAATTCAATTCGGATCATTTTCTGATGTTTCTTTATTTATTATGTCTGCTTCACTGGTACTGCATGTTTTTTACAGGACACGTTTACTATAAGTAAAAAGCCACTAAACATTTTGATATTCATAGATCAAGGGAGCCCGAGAGTCAATTGAAATTATATATCATCATGAAGAGTATTAAGTAGGTACTCAAAACTATGGAATTTTTCATTCGTCATACGATTGCGTAACTTTTGTATCTAAATTCATGTATTCAAAATTTGCAGTTTAAAAATGTGCTCATTATACGAATAGAAACTCGATACTTGTGATTCACAAAACATTTCATCTACCAACTTTTACATTCTCATTCAAACATTTGTAGACTCATCAAAAACTTACTTTGAAAATAAAAGGTAGCAAACTGTACTACCTTCTCATATCTACTCTTTATTTTGTGTTTTCTGCACAGGAACAAACTTTATTTTGACATCTTTACTACCCTGCTACTTCTCTTTCATTCGACATTTTACCGTGACTTACTTAATAAAAGCTTTCAAAACAACTGGATAAACAATACACCTTTACGGTGAATCACTCGTAAACGCAAAACTTTTTTTACATTAGGTCGTTTCTGCTTCTATAGAATTGAGCAGTAAGGATTAACCCGGTACGACCACAAGGGTTATGTTAAAATACACGATACCGTTCCGTGACGTTAGCTCTTAAAGTAACATTTTAGGAGTGGATAGAGGCCTGCAAAGTAATGTAATACTTAGCAACGGATCAAATTCGTGGGAATAATTACAGAGTCACTTCGAACGAAGCAAAATTCTTAGGGAATTTAATAATATACGGCAGTCCACATGAACCGACTTTGAATACCCTGAAAAGTTTCATGAACGCACAAGAGGTATCACGGGGACAAGTAAAATTATCCTGGAATGTGTAAATCTGAAGTAGAAAAAGTTTTATTGAAAATTAAAGGGAGGCATGAAAGCGATGCTCACATAAAAAGTTTGTTTTGATCATCACTTCATTGTTTATAAAAATGGCAAAAGTGAAATTCCAAAACGCACGTACATACAGTGTTTGGTGCCAACATATTATGTTTGTTTGGCTTGGAAGGAATTGTTTTCTATTTGTATATTTTTATTTAAAAATAGATAATTATTTCTTGCTCGTATGTTAATATTTGAAGGAAGAAAAAACATCCCCTACTGCCCTAAATTTATCAAAAAACAAACAACGCGAACATTTTTAACACGAAATTAGCACTTTTTCATACTTAAACACGTTTTGGCACCATTTCGCGTCTGGCATTCACGTCTATATGACTTGGGGAGTTCGATCTACAGAGTGAATACCCAATCTAATCAAATCAAATACTAGTGCCTTATATGCGTGAAAAAAGATTTTCACTAAGAAATTGACGGATCGTCTTTTTGGCCTAGTATTCATACGAACCACAAGTAGATCAAATGAGCAAGAGCAAAAAAAAAAACTATGAGCACGTGCACATACCGGCTCGAGTAACTATTACAATTCAAAGAAGCAATAGCGCTTTCTATTGCTGAAATAGAGGCCTATCGGCGGAAATCCATTCAAAGCCTTTCTCTCCGTCTATTGCTTTTATTGGCATCTTTTATCCTTTTACTGAATAATGTTAAGGAAAATCAAAGTACGGTTCGGTCGTATGTCTAGCTAGCAGATTTATTGAAAGTGACGAATGGAAGGCAGAATCGATTATTTGATTCAATAGTCTATGGAATTTTTATGGTTTTTTTTTCTGCATTGTGTTTTTGCGGTATGGAGTTGAATACAGTTATTGAGGATTTTTTTCCGAGCCAACTTTTTGAGATAGAATTAATATTAACGAAGTGACGAAAATCTGAATACATAATTTCATTTATGTGGTTCCTATTGTAATTTGGTGTGTACTATGAGACAAAGGACTCAAATTCAAGGCAAAACACCCCAAGCAGCAGGCTTATCATTTTTTTTCTGTCTAGTGATGTACGGCAGTTTCAAGGGGGGCCAAATGGTTTGTTTTCGAAACATAGGCGCAAAGAACTACAGAGTGCTGGTACGTAATAAGCTCAGCAACATTTCTCTTATATAAGAAACATAAAAATAATAATTATAATAATTAATTTATTAAACTGTTCATAGATTATTTAACTTAAAGGGTATATAACATAAAAAAAGTTTAAATTTAGCAGCTATATTATTTTGGCCTGCTGGCTGTCTTTGGATCGTAATTATTTAGTATTATCATTTTTTTCAGGTTGCACTTAATTTGCTTGGTCTGGTAGCATGCAGCTTTGGCACGCTCTACTGCGCCGATTACTTCGTAGATGGCACTTATGATTTGATTTTTCAAAAGGCCACCGGCCCTTCGTATTGCTGCCTGTAGTCGTGGCTTTAATGGGCCTTCCAGGAGTTATTCCACCGTATGAAGCATACAGAGAGGTCTGTACGTACATGGTATGAAAGGGTCTCATTTTCCTTTTGAAATCAAAGTAAGCCGTGCTTCCCGCCAACAACATCCGCCAACAAACATGCATTATGCATTCGAAACAACGCTGACTGTTGGTCCTCCACCACAGCTTTCAGCACTTTCGCTGAAATGCTGTCGGAGCCACGGGCCTTTCGGTTTTGCATTCTAAGAGCTGCACTACAAAGTTCCTCTAGAGTGATCAAAAGTATATATTCCTGGCGGACCTTGAGAGCGTTATCATTTATTATCATTTTTTTCAGCTTTCACTCATACAATTTTACCTAGGTTTTTACATTACCTGAGGTTGGCTTTGCTATATAATGCTTAAATACTTTAAATCTAGCTTATGTCTAACTACAACCAATTTAACCTAATTAGACCTTAACTTAAGCTAGGTCTTAACTATACCTTCCGCTACATCGGGAGGCCAACATAGTCACACAGCATGTCTTTGAGCCGCCTTTGTCCTGCTATTTCTCCAGGACTCATAAATGGCTCATTAGAGCCACTCGTGCGCTCCATATCCCGGATCAGTCTGTTTTCATGTCCATCTGTCTGTGAGTGAAATTTTATCGGCAGTTTCATAGCCCAGTCCCTATTGGCTCAAGTCCTGTCTCTTGGTACAAGAGAGAGTTCCCCGGCCACTTTTTAGTTCCTGGAATATAGAACCTGCCAGTGCAGAAGCGCAGAATTTTCCGTTCGAAACACTCAGCCTCTACCATGGCAGACTCATTTATTTATTTATTCACCAAACTAGGTACAAAAGCACACATAAAATATCCAATTAAAAATAAAATGGAAAAGTTTAGTAAAAAGTAATAGCAAATAAGTTAAATAAGAAAAATGAAAAAAGGAGCAAATAGTTAATAAATAACAATTAATAAATAAAACATTGAAATATAAGCTATAGCTTAATGTTTAGGGGTACGGATGGCATGAAAAAGAGAGGATTTGAAGGATGATTTGAAGGATGATTTGAAAATATAAATTACTTATGCTGTTGAATATTCTGCATCATCTATTTATTGGCTCATTAGCTGCATATGTAGTCGAATGTGAATATTTTTTTAAGAAACGATTGGACCTGGTGTTCCTAACAGGGATATTTATCAAAATTTTATTATTCAGGATTTCTACATTAATAGTGCCTCTAATGACGTCGAATGTGAAGCAGGCCGATATTACCATTCTTCTGGAGGCAAGTGTCGATAGGTTTAAATGACCCAGTCAAAACTCATAAGAGGGTAGGCTATTAAAATCAAAAGGGTTGTACAGTTCTGTCAAGGTGAAAAGTAAAAATTGTTTTGGTATTGATTCGAGTCTGTCACTGTGGATTTCAAAAGCTGGATTCCAGCTAATGCAAGCGTATTCGAGAATAGGACGTACAAGTGAAGTGAATAAGGATCTTGTGACCCACAGGCTACGAAAAAACAGGTAATCCAGAATGGAGATGCGTATGTCAAGATGGGCCTTATGATTGCTTTATAGCAAATGAATTTAGTCTTTGTCTTCATGTCTATTTTTTTTTGTGAAAACATGTCTGATCCGCTGAAATGCAAACTTGACTTCTTTAATTCTACGTCGGGCATTGGGATTAAATTTCAAGAATTCATCTATATATACTCCAAGGTTACGCAGTGAAGAACTAGCAGTAATTCTAGAAGTTTCGAACAAGACAGTGACTTTTTTGGCTTTACTACGGATTTTTTGTGATTCCAGATACCTGAAAGGGCTTTTGAGCACAGTCAGCTGTGTTTTGCTACTATTAAGCTTGATGCCCCATTCATCAAAATAAAATCTAAGAAAGACCAAGTAATCTTCAAAGCTCTTCGCAGCTTTGAACGGATCTTGGCTCGACGCCAATAAGAGCGTGCCATCTGCATATTGTAGGACTTTAAGTTGAAGATATTCCTCTGGAAAATGAGGGTTAGCAGTGAAAAGAGTGTATAAGTCAGATCCAGTGATTGAACCTTATAGTACTCCTAATGTTTCAGATCCCCGAAGTGAATTTGCTCCATTGACGCTCAAATAAAATTGTCTGTAGCTAACGAAACTTGCGGCGAACCATATGTTCGGAAATCCTAGCTTAATCAGCTTGTATAGAAGAACTTTGTGCTATACAGTATTGAAGAACTTCTTGATATCCAAGGCACAAACAACCGTTGTAGTGTGTTGCTCATTCAGACGTAACACAATCTGTTCGTGCAAGTACGAGATAGTGTGCTTAAAGCCAAATTGATACTGGCAAGTTCGCAATAGGTGGAAATCATTTCCAACCAAATATTCTCGAAGAGCGCCGAAATGAAATGACAAGCAAGCAGAGTCATTTCATTTAAAAAAAAGGAGCAATACTTAACAAAAATAACATGTTGTGGTCAGCACTCACATTGAATTTAGCTTTTTTCGCTTTTTTCGCCACTCAACAAAGACAGAATCCATTTCAGGACTTTCTTCTGTCGTTCTCATGGCTTGCGGCGATGCTGATGGATTATTAACTATTATTGATGTAAGTGCTGCTGGTATATCCTTTTATAAATGATCCTGAAGATGGCTATAAAAACCAAGAAACGAGGCTATGAAAACGCGAGACTATTTAACAAATAATTTTACAACCCTACAAGGCTCAATATGGAAACATTCTTAAATTTAAAAAAAAATTAAAAGATGGTTTAGTAAAAAGGAAATTTGAATAATACTTTGCTACCGATACTTGATTTTAAACTATTAAAACTTCAGCATTAAAGGTTTACCTGTGTCTATTTTTTCCTTTGCCACCTCTTTCCAGACTTTATTTCAGTTCAACTCTTTTGCTGTATTTCGGCAATGTATAATTCCACAAACAGTTCTGTCTTTCGATGGCTTCAACGAATTTATTATTGAACAGACGATCAGTTTTCTTCATATTTTCTACCGTTGATAGGATTTATAAATTTGGAAAATAAGCAGCAAACTTTTCTCCGTGCATTAGACCAAGAGACAAACCCCCACCTTCGCTTGAAGACAATTTTTCGGTAACATATGTCTCTGTCTCCCCGGTGTGCAAACATTAGAGACATATCAATTCAGGTCACATATAATTATGTGAATATTGTCTCTTTGTGGCTCAAATGTCATGGAAACATAAATCTGCTACGGACTTATGCTACCTCAATGTGCAATTTGCCTAAGAAGCAGAGAAACTGTCTGAAACAGAGAAACAACCATTTCAGCAATAAGCTTGCTGAGACAGTTGATATTCGAAAGAAGTGACCTGTACAGCAGATGATCCCTCCCATGTCTATGTACCGGATGTATCGGTTTGAGTCCAGCAGTGTGTGGTATTAATACTGCTGAGTAGATCATCTGACAGGATGAAAACATTTATTATTGAGTTGCCACTTGCAATTGAATGGAAGGACTACTTTGAAAACGCAAATCGAGTGACATCCGATCATTTTCATAGATAACGCAATCTCCCTACTGAAGGTATCTCGAATTCAAGTCACCACCAATAAGCGAATATTTAAATTGAGAAACTAGCGAGTTGATTACTCTGAAATTAAGTAAAAGATCTGATTTTGAAGAACATATGGAGAAATAGAGAACATATGCGTCTATGGTCTGAGCTTTTTATCACAGCAGCAGCAGCAATGAAACAGCATTTCAGACCAGGCACTATTAAGGGTTGCATGTCCTAATTGCTCCTAACTAATAAAGCAGTACTACCGTTCTATTTGCCTAGCATGGTTATGTATTCTTGAAAACTACATCTATGATAATTTGACAATTTTGTCTCTGTTATAAGCACCAAACCCATCGTCAGCACATCAAGTACATGTTAAGCAGCTACTTTTTGAGCCATCAAGATGAACGATGCCCTGTTGAATGTGACCATCACAACCACTTGACTTGGAAAGCGTTCCTAGCAGCTCAACCGTGACTGATAGTCTCTCAACATTAGTTCCAGCTGCCAATACTTGACTGGCAAAATCATTTATCAGCCCAAGATTGACGTTGGTCAGTGCTGACTCGAAGAAGTAGAATATAGTGGTGCTGCATAGCCTTCTACTGTTTGTGCATAGGAAACATCGCTCCATTTATATTTTGGAATGGTCTGCATTAGAAACTGCTGGCGGTCTTTTCTGGCCTAATTACGACGAATATTTTTCGTCTCAATCCTGGCCACCATATATTTTAGGCCGGGCAACTACGATAGTTGGCTAGATGGTCTTTCTCACGACAATTCACGAGCTCAGGCTGTATGTCCGCTACTTTTGGACATTCACCACGTAAGTGACTCTCTAGGTACTTCACGCAACGGTGGACGATAGTGTAATTGCTTGCCACATGTCCTAAGTCTGAAGTTTTGAGTCGAAACAGGTTTCTTCAGCTCAAAAAGAAAATGGGCTACTGACGTTAACTTCAATTCAGCGTATTGCACCACTAACTTATTGTGTATTCTCGCAGGCTCAATACCCCTTTGTAGGCTACGGATAACAAGGGATTTGATTTTTCCTGAGGCTGCAGTATAATATGATCGAAGACTTTTTTTTATGATTTTCACAGATGAATTTAAAAATTCTCATCGTATAGGCGGTAATAGGAGGAACTTTTAAGTTTTGTTTTGATTTGTGATAGTGTTGTATAGTCCGAGTTAGGTCTTCATTTGATGCATTAGAAAAAGTTGCCTGCTTCTTTGTCTGCCGTTTGCTCTGCAGTGCGGCTCATTGACATCTGTCATCATGCTGGAAATTGATGACCTCATCTTCGTTTAGGTGGTGCACAGTTTTTTTTCGGGCAAGGACTTAGGACTGAAATTAAAGCTGGCTGCTTTCGTTAGCACGGCACAGTTAGTGATGCCAAGCAATTTGAGGTCAAACAGCTCTTTACGGAGCGTGCGATTTACTTTCTGGACAACACTGATTTTTGCTCGTCGACATCCGAGATTGCGGGAAAGTCCAGAGATTTCGTTTTCTTACGTATTTCCCTCATTGGGTTTTATTTAACAATCACATTCAGTTTTTTATTAACCTCGCTAGCACTACGTTCGCACTTAAACTGTTTGTGACTAGTATTGGTAATCACTTTCAATAATATTTGTGAGTATAAGTCGCAGCCGCAATGCCTTTACACTCATTAAAATATGAATATTTTCACTGAGCTCATTGCAAAAACTCTCATCTTAACAATACACAATTTTTTGTAGCTTCTATTAGAGTATATGCTAATAAAATATATTAATATGAACTAACAAACATACAATCAATTTAAAAAAAAAATTAGCTTTTGCTTCATATGCATTTCCACCAAATAATAAATTACATTACTTCAAGCTACTATTGCCTTCACATATGATATTTTATCGATAAATGTAAATCAAAAGACTTAAATGTCGATGAATTATTCATGAACAAAAGAATTCGGAGAAATCAATTTAACAAATTCAAGTACCTGTCTATCCTTCGTCTAGTCATCTAAAATATTTTTAGAGTAGTCACTTTCAATCACTACTTATTGAATCCTGAATGTATAATACATTACTGTTTTTTTTTGTTTTGCAAATAATAAGCATATACTCTGCAGACATCAGATTGCAAAATATTCTTACTCAACCACTCAAATCGTGAAACTTCGTATCACATTTGAATGTATGAATGTTCAGTGGCATGCGAATGAAAATTTTGTGATAGTGCAAGTTTGGATCAAATTAACGGCTGCAACAATTCTAAAATGTATTCAATCGCACACGGTCACTACAATAGAAACATCGAGTTGAAAATACATACATGTTCTTTGTGAACATTTCATTTCCAAAGGGTCTGCCGGAGTAAGGGTTTGCGTGCTAGCACATGTTCTATGAGGATGGCATTCCAATGAAAATTTTGCGGAAAATTGAGTTGGTTCTCTCTAGTACTAGGAGGTACCTAAATGAAACCTTTTTGCAACACACCGTGAATACTTTGGATACATTTAGTTACAATGAGATTGTGCTACTTAGTGGCTGAAGTGGTTTGCAAAAGGATAAATCTGGATTAATTCAGCACAAAGTTTTTGGCAATGTCAACCTCCAACCAATGTCGATTGCAAAATGTTCTGCTGGTATAGAAAAGGAGAAATTTAGGAGATACATTTGCATATGAAATGGAAATGTATCTTAATTTTTATTCAACATATTTTTGTTAATGCTTTAGATTTAACTTGCATATTCAATTTGGACGAGCCCTTTGTATTTGATTTTTATGCAGAAGCTTGGCATGAGTCTGAAGTAATTTGCCAGATGCAGAGTACGATTGCTATGTAGATATTTTAAATAGATGCATGCAATTTTTCCATATTAGTTACAGGACTGAAGCGGTATTACATTCCAAATAATGTGGACGATTTTTAATTTTGCATACAATTTTGCTATGAAAGAAATTTTCGGTCGTTCCAAGATTTCGATGACAATTGGCATGAAGTATTTACGAGGAATATTGTTGCAAGTCACAAAAAAGTGCTAAAAATGTATTTTTGCATAGTGTTTGAGATATGTTTTTGAATTAAATGCGTTTAATCTATTTTTCCCTTGAAAGGTGCCCAAATCTTAACGTAGTTTTCGGATATGCTAGTGTAAATTATAGATTCACATTAAAGTTTCTGTTAGAAAATCACCATTTCTATAACCAAAGGAAGTACTGATGTGGCCTGCTTCTTTAACTGATATCTTTAAATTTGCAGCCAAAAATCAACCAGGAATTCTAGAATGTGTAATTTTGAATGAATTTTGTGAAATGTGATTCCAAGAAGGAGTTGTCATTACCAAATTCAATTAGAAGATAGAAAGTTTCCATTGTAAAACTGACATCATGCCACGTATAAAAATATGACAGGAAAATTCCAATTCTGCGTTTATTCTGCATATTCCAGTTTTGAAAAAGACAGTCTGGAAATAACGTTAATGTGAATTGAGCATTTCCCACCACATGACCAAAACTAACACCTACAAGATGTAAGATACCAAACTGGGAGAAAATGACGTATTAAAACGATATTTCAAAAATAGCTATATTTCATGTACAAATTAAAGTGGGCGATCGCACACCTAGCATGCAAATTTTTTTTTTTAAATCCTTCTGTCTAGTAAATAGGACGATCTAAGTCTCGTAAATGAAGGATGAAAAATCGATTAAAAATTGCAAAATATTAGATTCCAAAGTAATCCAATAAAAATATTAGATTCCCAAAAGTAAGTCAAAAATTTTTCTCTGATAACTCAAATCATTCACGATTTACAAGTTAGAAGCAATCAGTTCATATTCATTGCGTGCAGAATATATGAAATATCCTTGGTATTTCAAAATTATTTGGGTTTAAGCTCTATCTTTTACATGGATTAAGTGATTCGATGGCATAAGTCGAGTTAGAATACCAACTAGGGGTTTATATTTTACTAACATAAGCTGGCGCCCAACGTGGGTTTCGCAACTCTGGCAATTTTTGTATTTACGTTCCCTTCAGACTTGATATCTTTAAAACTAGTTAAAATGTATATTTAAATCTAAACCACTAAGTGTTTAAAATAGAAAACTCTAGTAAGAAAGGAACGAATAGCACTTAAAATCTCGTAACTAACGGAATTCTGTCATCAATCCTAAATTAATAACGTTTGGTGTAAAAATAAAATTTAAAGCATTTGCATTACTCAGTAACATTGGACCATGTTATAATCACTTTTATATTAATGGGCTAACAATGTGTTATTCAGCGAAACGCTAATAGAAAATAAAAATACTATTTTATTACAGTTTGAAGAAAATATGGCACAAACATGTCAGATGCTTTGGAAAGACTACGGAGACCATATTTTATCACTTTCAACCAGTAAATATGAGTTAAGATGTTTCACAAACTGCGATATTTGCACGAGTACCAAAATGGACGAATCAAAGCCAGCAGCGTTTAAAGATGCAGATCTTTCTGTATTATTTATCTAGTATAAATATCAAATACAGCCACTTTTTATAGAGATAATCAAAGTAGCCTAGCAACCATTCTTAATGCGCCACTAAGCCATGGGAGTGATTCAGAAACAAAGATTTTGGGTACCATATGAATTGAAACCAAGATATATTGAAAAGCTCAAAGCTCAAAAGCCCAGATGGCATACCTAATTTGGTCTTGAAATATTGTGTGTCGTCACTACTACCTGTGCTGTCTTATATTTTCAATACATCCTTAAAAACAGGCATCTTTCCTCATTTGCGGAAATACTCCACCGTCACTCCTATATTCAAGAAAGGGAGTCGTAATGACGCTTGTAACTATAGACCTATTGCAAAACTTCCCTGTGTCGCAAAACTTTTTGAAGCCATAGTCACGAATGTTGTAGCCTTTCATTGCAAATCAATTATGGCTCCGTATCAGCATGGTTTCATGAAAGGTCGTTCAACCACAACCAACCTGCTTGAATTTTCTCACCAAATAACCAACTCAATTGAAGCTGGGCTCCAAACTGACTGCGCCTTCACAGACTTGACGAAAGCTTTTGATAAGCTTGATCACTCTATACGTTTAGCTAAGCTTCATTCCTTTCAATTCCCTTGCTTGTTTTTAAATTGGGTTGACTCTTACTTGACGAATCGAACTCAACGTGTATCCTTTCGCGGTGCCTTGTCATCTGAAATTAGAACCACGTCTGGTGTTCCACAAGGTAGTCATCTAGGCCCTTTACTGTTCGCCTTATTTATTAATGACGTAGGTTCCATTCTACAGTCATCTTCTGTTCTTCTCTATGCCGATGACGCTAAAATTTTCAAAGTTGTGAGAAACCTTAACGATTGCAATGATTTGCAACAGGATCTAAACAGATTTGCCAACTGGTGTTCCCATAACAATCTCCTAATTAATCCTGACAAGTGTACGATTATATCTTACACACGCAAAAATAATCCTGTAATCTTTGAATACTCACTTTTGAGTACATCTTTAAATAGATCAGCGAAAGTACTCGATTTAGGAGTATTGCTGAATCAATCCTTCACATTTGACGATCACATCGATTCAATCGTTGTGAAAGCTAGCAATGCCTTAGGTTTTGTCAGAAGACGTTCGAAGGAATTCAACGACATTTTTCTAACTAAGACCCTCTTTTGTAGCTTAGTAAGACCTATTGTCGAATATGCAAGTATTGTATGGTCACCATATCAAAAAGTCTACATAGACCAAATTGAGTCAATTCAAAAGAGGTTCTTACGTTTCTGCCTCCGCGGTCTTCCGTGGTATGACCCTTTACATCTACCTCCTTATCAAGGCCGCTTAAATCTTTTACGAATGGATACCTTGGACTCTCGACGTCAAAATTCCAAAATCTTATTTGCCGCGAAAATTTTGGATGGCACCGTTGACTCAAACTACTTATTCAGCCAACTTAATTTTAACACTAATAACAAACGTGTCAGGCGGGTTAACTTTTTGTCGATCCCTCAACATCGGACCAATTATGGTTGCAATGAACCAGTCACTGCAATAAGTAGATGCTTTAACGAAGCTTATTATAAGTTTCATTTTCATTTATCTACAGCATCACTTAAACGAATTCTGTATAAGAATAATTAATTTTTATTGTATGTGTATAGTCTGCATTAGACGAATTTAATAAATGAAAAAAAAGCGTGTTATCATGCCTGAAATGCTGCTTCAACGACATCCAAAAAGCATTTTTCACATTATGCATTATGTGGTAACTAGTGATGAAACTAAGACTTACAATAACCGAAAATGTAGAAAAGCCCAGCCATGATGCTCTCTAATTTTGGGATGGCATCATAAAATGTCAGCTACTACGAAATCAGATCAATTAGTTCCTGAAAATCTGCATCGACGACAACTGATACGCATCTAGCAAAGAAGCATTGGAAGAAAAACGACAAGAATTAGAGACCAGACATGATCATTGATATTTCGTCTTGGCAGTTATTTTTTACCTATCGCAAAATTTTTGAAAACGAACCTAAAATGAAATGGGAAATTTTAGCTAATTGACTATATTTTTTTTAGAATTTGTGCTCTTTGATGAAAACTTTCATCTGTCAACAATAAAAAATCGACTTCGCTTTACTTTAAAATTGACTTGACTCATTTATAGTGTCGAAAAAGGAAAAGAAACAATTTTTTTTTGGGAGGAATGCACTTTTTACTGAAAAAATGGGAAATGCCAGGGGCTAAAGATGAAAAATTCTTCAGGTAACATACATTGAAATTGGAAATGTTTTTGCGGGATGATTAAAATTGAACAACTTTTTATTAACATTAAAAATTTTAATCTACATTGAAAATTCTATTTTGACAAAGTGGTTTCGAAAGTATGCACTGCTTCTCATCAGATACCAGCACACAGTGCATACTTGACTGGCGTGACCACTTGCAGGTGGAAATCATTACATTTTTATTTATGCTAGTTGTGACAAATTTTAACATCTCCGACTTATATCCATGGATATAATTTTACTTAGTAAAGGTAATTGAATTTGATCACGGTTCCCTTCTTGTCTATAAATCAGCATAGACAATGTATATCATTTCTACAACATACATTGTATCAATTTTTCACAATTAATCCTGAATTTTGAAAAAAAAAACATTATAATAAATAATAATAAACTTATCTTTATACAAGTTATCTGTGCTATCATCTTTTAGCGTGTGTTAAAGAAAATAAAACTACTTAAACATGCACTGAATAAAGTGAAGGAAAGAATTATGTGAACTATTAACTTATTGTAGTTTTTTATGCCATTGAATATGAATTTAACAGTCATTTTAATTTGTGTTAAATCTAGATAACCAAGAGAAATACGATTTTTTCATAAACTTTGACACTTTTGGTTTTCCAATAGATAAATTACATCAAAAGTTTTACAATTTCTCATAAAGGTCTCAATTTTTTGTTTTGCTATTATCATTTCCAAACGACTTCAATTTAAACTTTATCTTTAGCTAACTTATTTTCAATGTCACCATAGAATCGTACTTGGTATTTTTATGTTGACCTATTGTCTATGATTTCTCATTTGCTTGACATTTCTGTTATAATTTAGTATTTTTGTGTTTTTTATCACTCATAATTCGGTAAAACCATACATTTTTGTTTTTAGTTGTGTGAGATTTGCTTACTTCATCTCTCTAGTAGTTTACATCTGGTTTGAAAATTGATTTATTTTTGAAATTTTCATCAATTCCCACTTTATTTTGCTTCGTTTTTAATAAAAAAAATATTAATTCACTCTTTATTCTTTACAGGCACAACACATGTCTATTTTTTTCTTTCCAGATACTTATAAATTATAAATATTATCTGCACTCATCTTCCTACTTCCTAGATTCCAATAGAACTTTCTTCAGTTTAGACCTAAAAAGTTTGAAGTTTTATATATTTCTTGCTCTTGTCTGACTGTAAAATATTTTTAAAAAAACTCTTAGCGCCCAGAAATTTTCAGATCAAACCAAATTTTCATTCAAACTTAACACTTTCTGTAAGTAGCTTATAAGGCCTTATTTTAATAATTTACTGGTGCTGCTAATGCAAATTCCTTTTTACTTTTACAGATGTTTGCCTTTTCACCTACAAGCGTAAAAAAGATTGAAGCGCATTACTCATTAATAATATTCCAACATATACTAAGTTAGTTCAAACCTTTAAAAAACTCAAATTAAAGCCACCCAAACTTACTTGTATGGGATTAAATTTATCTATGCAAAGAATACATGGTAACATTACAGCAACTATAGTATTTTTCAAAACTACGTTAATCCCAACATCAGTTTTACCGACCAGAATCCTCTGGAAGAAACGTAGCAAAGACTCAGGATTTTCAATACTTCGTTTGTGACAAAAACTCTCGTATTCGTTACATGAATACGTGGAAAATGTTTCTGAATTCTTGTACGATCCCTTAGAGAATCGTATTCGTTATAGCGTCGCGCTGATACTATTATTACTCTAATACAGTGCAGTGTGGTACAGGAATGGCATAGTTGTAACACTGCAAGTACATCTGTTGATGCTGCTACAATGAAAATATAAAACTATGTCAGGTTATGATAACAGTACTGTGAAATGATTTGGATTTATGAGATGGAGAAGAACGTTTCCTTTTGATTTGTTTGAACTAGGATTTTTTTTCAAGGTATATTCCTAAAGGTGATTAAATGAATTATTACTATAACTTATTTTAATTGAAAGAACTTTTTGCTGCTATTCAATCGTTTATTTGTCGTCATATTTTCTTGTTTTGATGTGTTTTATATGAAGAAGAATGAAAATATAAAAACAAATATTGAAAAATATTGGCTCTTCACTATTGGAGATTTTAAAGAGCATTTTTGATAGTTTAAGTTATGTTTTATGCATAAGTGTTTTTGACACAATTTCAGGAGGTTGGTGAGACGTTGGATTCGGTTTGGCTTTGTTCTGCTAGTAAATGATTTGACCATTAGAACCTGGTAGCGGAAAAGTGAGTGCTACCCGCTGGCAAAAGGAATCTGAAGAACCTCCTTCCGGTTTGGGTTGTGTAAGGTTGGTTCGTAGCTCACATGTGCGATGGACAGATTGTAAGTTAAGATGTTGTCCGAGAGTGCTTAATTTAAACAATTTCTGCTGGAGCTGTATCATACTTCATGACGAGCATTATAGACGTCTGCTAGAATGAGTGGCACACCGATTCTGGCTACACTGAAAAAAATATTGTTGATAACGTCAATGAACATGGTATATAGAGTCTAATTTCATTGTCGGTATGAACAATTCATTGTCATAATGAACTTTTCATTATTAGAAGTTTATGATTATATGAACTGTTCATAAATATAATGAATTTGAGTTCATAAAGATATTCCTCTTAATTTCAGCCTTTTTTCAATGAATATGTTCATAAAAATCAAGTATTAGTTCATACACTATAAATATCCTTCATAGAATTTCATATTTTGTATATGTACGTTCATTTTCCAAGCAATTCTGTGTATTCTATTTGCCTATTTGTTTTTTCGGTGAAGTGAAATAGAAAGTTTGTAGTTAAGATAAAAATTTAATAAGTTAATAGTTAAGAAGTGGTATAGTTCAGTGAATAGATTTTTAACTGAGTTAAGTGGCTTACAAGAATCTTTAAAGTAAGTTAAAATCTTATTATAATAGGTGCGTTTTTTCGCGTATCGATCAATAGCAGGTCTCGATCAATGGCGTCCTGATAAATAGCAGCAACAACAAGTAATGCTGCCTACCCTAATCTTCTATTGATCCAGACGCAAAAAACACACCTAATGCAAAAATTAAATTACCCTTATAAATTTGCAATACATAAATTCCAGGTCAATAATTAAAATTTAAAATAATCTATGAAAGTTTTAGTTTTCAATATATATGCCCAATATGAAATGCTTTCTGTGTCGTGAAATTTTTGTTTCAATCTAACTCCTCATAGTTCACTTGCAAAGAGATTGATAATTATTTATGATGATTTATAAAAAATATAGCACTTTTAGATGTATCCAAACTAACTGCTATCAATTTTTTTTGTAACTTAATTGTTTTAGACGATATATGAAGTGAAAACATTCTGAGCAGAGTTCTTCAAAGAAATCAGTGATAGATTCACGTTCCAACCATGATCCTTTTATTCCATCTCTAGTTCCAAACGCAATTGTTGGAGAAGAATGTGCATCTGACATGACTTATCCTTCAAGTAATAATAATTGAAGAATTTAATAAATTCAACTTTAATATATGCAATATCATTACATGATAGTGATAATTTTACTCGTAAGGATGTTTCAGATATCCAGGATAACATGAAACATTTGGTTCTACATTCTCTTCTAAATATATTCAAAGAATTTGCACAAAATAAACTTCTTCACATGCAGAACTTTACAATGAAGTTTCAAGCACAATAGCCTGCTGTAAAGATTTATTTAAATAATTTCGATCAGATTATAAAACAAGCTGATATCTCCGCAATCAGGGCTTATTAAAGAATATGACATAAATTATAATCAATTCGGAAGTTTTACTAGTACATTCTCATCGGTAGTAAAAGAGTGGAAGAGCGTTCGGAGCCACATGTTAGAATTTGTTTCCGATGAAGACACCTTCAATTGTAAACAAATCCGAGCAGAAATTGAATTTTTGAAAGATGCTCATTTGTATAAGAGTAAGTGTATTCCCGCTACAAAATCAACAAATAAATTAATAATTCTATATCACCTACAGATAGTTACGGTGCGATGTTGTTATGGGCTCTACATGGCTTTTTACTTCCCTGGCAACAAATTGTGAGTAAGAACACCGTAAGAAAAAATATTGTGAAAATTTTCCCAATTTCAGATTCACAAGAATCGTTTATGATTACTTGCAAATCATTCGCCGAACTTAAGGACTTGATACGGGTTAAGAAAAGTAGACCGGTAAATATCCAACCTTTTGTAATTACAATCGAGTGATCAAATACATATATGTTTATTTTAATTATTTGAAAATTCCGCCCTACTTTGATGGTAGATATTTGCTTGAAAATGTATTATTTATTCAATTAAGAACACCCGAAAGTATCTGCTACTCTCTGGAATTTCATTCAAGTTTATTTTTATAAAATTAAGTCTAAAGAAAGCTAACAATTTTATTCACGAATTAAAAAGAAAACAGAATTAAAGCAAAATTTTCCCTGACAAAGAAATCTACCTGAAACTCCTCAATTTCGCATGCATTCTAGATTGACATTTTTACATTGCTAATAAAAGAAACAGAGATTGAGACTTAGCAGCTAAGCACTTCTCTTTACAATATGATTGTTCCATATTTTTACAAATCAAATTCATTTATAAATAAATCAAATCAAATTCATGGAAACGAAACTTTTGCAATCAAAAATTAGAAGCATTTATACTGCCACTCCACGTAACGGTTTCAGAAGGATTTTAATTTCTTGTTCAATTGTCGAAATTTTTGCCAGCAATCAAATGTGGGAACAATTGGTAAGTTTTGAAATAGATTTTGTTCAAATCTCATTTCGATACATTTCCGATTTATAGTAAAATAACACTAGTTTGTGAATTTCGCTTTAGTTATTCGGTTTAGTTACGACAATAAACAAGTACAAAAAATTATACTGTACTTATTTTTTTGTATGGTATAGAAAATATGTACAAGAAAAGTATGTAAAATATGAAAATACCATTCTAATAAAATTTTTTTTACTGAAATCCAAAATGTTTCACTGTCGTAAAGTATATTCAGTGATCGTTTATTTGTTTTTCAGAGCACATTCATTGATTTTATGAATTATGCTGATTGGTGCTACGAACTATATTCGTTTATTCTATGAGCTAAATCCATTGATTTGAAAAATTATGTTCATTGATTCTAGAACTGAATGAACTTTGTACATTGATTTTATGAATAACATTCACTGGCTTTATGAACTAGGTTCATTTGAAATAAATTCGTTTGTTTTATCAACCACATTCATTGATTTTGTGAGCTACAATCATACAGCTAATGAACTTTTTCATTGAAAATCTCGATTCAAGACTTTTATAAATGGCTATTAATTATGGCAATGAACATGTTTATTGGTTGTAAAACTATGAATTTTTCATATATACAATAATTTTTTGTACTTACGTATCTTTTCCGTTCAGTGTACTGCGCCCTCTATATCGTTGTTGATGTTCAGGGAGAGTTCGCTACCCCGGTCGCATGCTAGGGGAAAAAAATAGCCAACATGTCATCCTATCGTTTGCTCTTGCAACAGATATGTTATCTTTGTCACTGTTTGTAGCCCATGGTTCCTGGATAAGTATTAACCATGACCCTGTCTAAATTAAACAGAAAAGCAGGGCAACTGTAGTTGCTTTTGCTGTAGTTGTTTCAAAATTCTTGAAGATAAATTTAAAATTTTCTCGCCATTACCTCGATCAAATCACGATCCTCTACGAATGATGGAGCTACTTAGCTCTCTTTCTCTGAAAAGTCTGTAGAGCTAAACACCTGCCCATTGCAGAAGATGTATCGACACTCACTTCATCAGCAGAGAGGGACTAAAAGCAAACAAGCAAGGAAACCATGCTCTTGGCCGACTATGGATTTAAATTTGGTGTTTGTCAAAGCAAATTTAGATTTCCTGTTTGTAAAAGTCAGTTGAGTGCTGATTTTAACATGCTGTCAGTAAGAAGAAAACAAGAAGCAAGCTTTTTGAGCCCCCAGCAGACTCTGCGGTAAGCCAACGAGTTTTTGTGCATATATTGTTTCAAATCATTTGCTGGCATCGACCGCTCTCTATGACGATTTAAATGTTGAGATATCCCTGGAACAGTTGCCTATTGATTTGATTTCTCGATATTTGCGTGCTCTGACTCTTTCACTCAGTCCACCATTGTTGCTTTTGGGCTGAATCTGCATGGTTTAGAGGAAGCAAGTCCTTTCCAATAAATTGCGTTGCCTGTATTAAGGTATTTTTGTTTTTATCGGAGAACACCTCCGGAGGATCTCATCAAGTTTTCTAAGAACATTGAAGGCAGATTTTCTAGTTTCGTATGTTCAAGTGGAGCTATTGGGTGAGAATTGGTATACCTGAAAGCAGGACGGCACAAAAAGCGACAGGTTTTTTAGTTTTCTTTGAGCCAGTTTTGGAGACCAGAGCCCCAAGAACACTTGAAACAGAATTTGAGGCTGTTATTGGAGCAAATGAATCTAAATATTCCTCATACTAACTCCAGTAGATTAAGCGACTATGCAGTGAACAGCTAATTCATTCATCAAAAGTCGTTTTTCCAAGACTTTAGCAAACTAGTCTTGGTTTCTTTTTGTGATAAAAATTATGTTAAATGAATTAGTGCGTTTTAGACTCAATTATATTTTCGTCATTAAATTCGAGGAGGGACTGCCTGACATATTTGATTTTGGTGCTCTGATTTTCAATTCTTGACGATTTCTCCTCGAAACGACTACCTCATTTCAAAAGAATAGTCGACTTAATCACCCTTTGCTTACTTTCGCAAGCAGCGATGCTTTGAGGGGGTGGATAGAAGATTTTATAAGAAACATGTGCCAAAAACGTAATTGGTGCTAAGCAGGTGTCTGGGTCAACTCAGCCTACACTGCCAACTTAATGCTGACGAGACTAAACCCGTACTTTGATATCTCTGACAGCTTAATTAAGCTGGTGTTAATTCGGAATCATTCACCAATCACATTTCACTCTGTCGCTAATGTGGTGAAAACACCTAGGTGCGTAATGCTATAGCGACCAGCCCAAACTTATATTATTAAAAAATTTGTCTGAAAGAAAACCAAAGCAAGAAAACAACTAAATGAAAATCCAAAAAATACTCAGTCAATAGTGGCATTAGAAAGTGAACAATGTCCTAAAAAAAATCATAAAACAGGTCCTAATTCACTCGGACAAAAAACATCCGAGAGTTAAGTTGTTTGCCATAGATTAGAAAATCTCTTCAAATTTCTTCAAATTGAATAAAGTGTTGTTGGTGAAACTTACTCATGAGTATAAGTTATTAAATGAGATTTGAGTCCGTAGTCATTTTTCTCAATAAGTTTTATCATTTTCCACCGAGTCCCTGATTTGCAGAATAAAGTTTTTAAGTCTGCAAAGTGAACAATTTTTTCTTGTTGTCTGCGATCATACTTTGTTATGACAAATCACTTAAATTTTATTTTGTTTTCCTTCTGTTTAGTTCTATCAATGTATTTTACGTTTTTTGTGCTTTATTTTGCATCGTTTTAGCTTCCGTTTCAAATCAATATTTTTTTTCAAATATTTCTTAATATTGAATCAAATTAGTTTTAAGACGTCAAACGTTCAAGATGATAATATTTATGTCTGTAGCATCATTTGACATACAAAGCTCACAACACACTTTTTCGTATTTGTAATAGTCTTCACTTATTCTTAAAATTTCCAAAGCTCCTATCAAATTAATATTCACCGAACCGTCAGCCATAATCGAGTTAATATTGGAATTTTGTTTTAAAGCCATGCCTAAAATCATATGCCAAAATTTCTTTACAATTTTTCCATACGCACACACTATCACTGTTGTTTTGATGCTCCAAAATTAAATTAGTTGGATGCTATCAGTGCAAGCTCAAGTCAGATATTGAAGATAGTCTAGACATTTTTAATATGTTTTGATTCTTTGAGAAATTTCCAGCACGTCTGACAGCCTACTGATTTGATGTTAAGTAGAATGTCATCGGTACGGTTGTTTAAATATTCAGAATTACGTGTACAACATCATTTTTCTATAAGATGCAAAATCAACGGTAAGAAGAACATCTGACGAGACATTCATTAAAAAACAACTTGAGCTCAAACAGAACAAACAAGTGGATCAATTTCAACACAAATAAAATTGCTACTTCTTATGCATGAAAATTCAAAAAATTCAATAGAATCTTAAAATAGGACCACTCAGCGTAGGAGTGATGAATATTAATCAGAAGGAATAAATTTGTTTTTTAGTATGACAGCATAACGAAGACCAGCTTTTGATATTCCCAGGGAAGAAATTAACTACAATATTAGTACGACCCTAATCCTTTTGAACAGGCCGCTAAGCTCTTGCACGACTCCCGGAGAAATGGATTACATGCTCACATTTTTATATGATTGTTTTTCAAATATGCACGAGAGGTATGATGTTTATCGTATGCAATTGTAGTATTGTTTAGTATTTTAGTCGCATTATGTATTTAAACTTTTTCAGAACAAATTCTTAAAGAATCTTTGACTCTTTCTGTGAGTATAAGAATCAAATAGCAATTAAATCATTACTGTACTAGAGAATACGCATCCATTCAAATTATGCCAGCAGATATGTAAATGTAAAAGTTATATCAATCATGGAACTTATTTATATTGAATATTAAGTTTAAAATAATTTGTTTGAGGATCAGTTATTTAGAAATGTTAACGTTCTGTATTTACACAAATTGCATAATTCAGTCCGCAAAATATTTCGAATCATTAACAAGAAATAATTTGAAAGAAATACAGATATTATTGAAAGCTATATTTTATTAAAACATCTGATAAAGCAAAAAATTTCCGCGACGATTTCGCACTTGATTTAACCCTAAAATTAAATTCATCCTTTCTAAACCGTATTAAATTCCAGAAAAATTTAAGACACTTCTTACGCAAACTTTTACCTTATACCTAAGTAATCTTTTACCATACACAATAGCCCTATATTCAACTAAAAGTAAATGAGTCCACTTAATAGTATTTCATAATTCTTTCGGGACAAAAACTAAATTTTTCGCCAACTAGTCTGAAAGTGTTTTGTGTTAACATGAAAAATCCATCATGAATCTGACAGCCGATCTGAAAAACACAACTCTTATTTGAATCAATATAACCTTATTCTCTTTTGCTCTCAATTGGATTCCACGCATGCACTCCAGAAAGGACATTTTCATCGGCAATGGAAGTTACTCCTTTAAGTTTATTTCCTGAAAACGGGGCAAAAAGCAGGAAATGTGAATAAGTTTGTTGGAATTGGAAACCGGATGGCCACTAGAATACAACATTCAATTCACTTTGGGACAATGTGGGACAGAGAGAGTGAGAGCTTTTGGAGGTGGAAGCTGTAAGACCAGACACATTCGTAACTCTATGGACCAGACTAACGAGCAACAACATTCATCTCGTCGTTTTACAGAAAATTGATGAATATAATTTTTTTTTAATGCTATGGTAATGAGCTTAAGAATAAAGGAGTTTACGTAATTTTTTTCATATCAAAACAAGTAGCACTATTTATATCCTTGTTTTGACTTAGTTGGGTATCCGTCTTTTACTTCAATCTGAAGGTTAAGAGAAATAAATATAATTAACCCCGTTTAAGAACTGGAATCGTTATTTTTTGGTGAGGCACAAAATACTTGGTAATGAATTTTTGAATTTAATAGATTCAATACGAAAAATTCCTTTCAACAGGTTGTATCACTTTGAATGAGTCAATTTGAGTGCCATGAATGGTTTTGACTGAAGCTTTAGTTTACCCTAAATACTAATTATAAATTTAAAAATGAGCTTTTTTATTCAAATAATCATAATAATACAACTAAATTCATTCAGTTAACCGAAAATCAAATTAAAATTTAGACCATGCATCATCATCATCAGCAATGACGCAATAACTAATTTCCCTCTGCTAGGGCACATATTTCCCGCGGTCCTTGCCTTGTGCTTCTGTCAATAAATTTGCTATACGCTGCTTATTTAAGTAATGAATTTGGATGCAACTGAAATTCCATTACCACTTGTTGGTTGGCATTTGGGAAAACTAGCTAAAGTAAAATACTTCGGTTGAATTTGGGAGGATATTTTTAATTAAGATAATTCGGGCGAAAAAATCAATGTTTAAGGTTATTCAAGTGAAAGCGGATTTTATTTTTGTTGTAATTTCCATAACTTGACTAAAAACACATTTGAGCTAGTGAAATGTTTTCGGCAAAAATGAGAGGATCACCTTCAATATATGTAGATTAAGACTTCAAAAACTTCTTAAATTTAACCTTTTGTTACTTTATAGACTTTTCTTTTTTAAACAATAGTATTGCTCCAAATTCAGGTTCATAAAGAGCGCAAACACAGAAACAAAGTTTCAGTTGAATACTGAAAAATTGGTAAACCATGCGCTATAAATTTTTAGAGTGTACACAAATTAAAAAACGTCCTTTAAAAAACCCGTTTGCAGCCTACCACTTGCTCCGGCTTTCAAATGAAGGACGCTCAATTAACCGGACATAGAATTAAAACGATTTGAAATTTTGTGTGGAACTTTAGAAACATATTTTTGAATAGTTTTACCAACAATTTATGAAATGAACAAAATTCGATTATATAGGTCATTTCAACTGTTAAGACCCTCCTCCTTCCTCGTTACCGTAGAAACCTTATAGTGTTTGACCTAAACAATGACTTATTTGCACATTTTTTGAATAGCTTTTAATTCGCAATTCTTCAACAGGTTCTGCCAAACTTTGAATTTTATCTTGTTGTTTTGTTATGGATGCTTCATTTAATACAACGGAGACAAATTAATCAATTTTCCAGGCTCGTTATAGATTTTAGCGATTCGATGCTGACAAAAGCGTGTAATCTGCTGGTTTAACCTTTGGCATACAACAACCCCAAGACTTTCAAAATGCATTAAATGTTATGCATAAAACAACCAAATAAAATGAATTTTACAGTATCTGGAGGTTGAATGTTGAAACTTTCCATGATATCCTTGGATGAAAACGAAATTCAAAGGATAGGTTGGTAGATGTATGGTAGATTTATTGCTGCTGTGTTGAACAAATGTTGCCAGCACTGAACATTTTCATCATTTGTGTTATAGGAAATGCTGTCAGAAAATGGTATTTGTTCCTTTGAGTAAGAAATGGTTAATACGATACTACACAGAAGTGTATAGCGTCTTCACACATTTCTAAACTCCTCAAAGATAACTTCTTTGAAAATTAGTTTTCTAGCGGTTCTGATGCGCTAGACTTTTTTCAGTAGTAACATCTTTATCCAGCGGATATTTTTGCAGGATTCACATATTTCTGAAGATTTTTTCAGGAGATTCAACACTTTGATGAACATTTCAGTCATTAATTCAACTTAAGCAGTGTAATATTGCCGAATAGGCGAGTAAAAAAGTACAAAAACGAGTACACCCAAAAAGTATAAGCTGAAAATATTACTTTGGGCTTGGTGAGAAGATTGCAGTAAGAATTTTAAGGTTTGACTTGATGAACTTTTCGTAGTTGGTTCTGTTCAGCCAATATCGGGTGTACCTTCAGGATCTCGTCTTGGTCCCATCTTGTTTACAATTTTTGTTAAAGACATATCAAAAGTCTTCCAAAATGTTCATTTCCTATTATTTACAGACGACTGAAAAACCTTTAATGAAATGAAATCCCCTGGTGACATAACGATTTTGCAATAAAATTTAGACTGCTTCTTTAAACACTGCATTGACAATAGCTTCGAACTCAACTTTGGTAAAAGGATACTTATAATTTTCAATCAAATAATTTTACATTTTGAATCAATTAATTAACTAATTACAATTATACCTAATCTATTGACCGCAGACCATTACAATGTGCTGAAGAGGTGAAAAACCTTGGAGTCAATTTTGACACAGAACTAATCTTTGCAAGCCATATAAAAATCATTACAGGTCACTCTCCTGAACGCTGAACCTTTTGCGTTACCTTGTCTTCAAACTTCCTCCCCTCGAAATGAGAAGAACCTGTAGGGGCGGCTGTGTCCTATTTAACGTGATTAATGGTATTTTAGATGTTTTTTTGACATTCTTCAGCAAGTATCTTTTAGAGTTTCCACAAGTACGACCAGGTGTAATGACATATTTTTACGTCAAACTGTATAACAAAATATAACTACGCGAAAATCAGTAAAAAAAAAAACATTGGATCAAACCAATAATCGAAGAGGCCGCTACTTAGTATTTCTGGATTAAAATGTGTTTAAAATTTTTTATTTTGTTTGAAAATCGACTGGCAAATGACAGTCAAACATAATTTCATTCAACGTTATATCTCAAGCAGATTACTTGTTAATTTTCATGTACAAGGCATTCAAAAATCAATCTTATTAGTAGTTATGATGAGTTCGATATTTTTAATTTTAGCTATTATTTGTTATTTTGCTTTAATTTTCAAAAAACTTTTCACTATCACCGTGATCAGAATATGAATTAATTCGTATTACTTATAAATTCACGTGGATTAAACCGCTTTTGATGAAATTTAACAAACAGCTCCACAGCAGCATTCCTAGTCAACGAGTTCACGACATATTTCTTACATGTCAAATTATTTTAAAAAATTCTTCTGTATCCCTCAATATGTCCAAAGAGTCCGAAATACATGCATTATTTCAGTCTACTGCATATTTTCTTGTCGCAGTGGCAATATCATTAGTTCTGCCACCCATGAATAATTCAAAGTGAGCTACAGATCCTAGTAAGGACAAAAGACAAATGAATGGCATCTAATATCATTCACTAGATGCAATGTAGATATGGTATGGAAATGTATCAAAACGAGCCGTTCTACATTCCCTTTGCCGTCGAACCTGTCTTCCTTCTCCCATATCTACATGCATAGAATAAGCTGAGAGACTAATATGCGTTTTGTGTTGGTGTTCCAGCTCGATCTTCTGCCGAGATGCTCTGGAAGATGTTTTCTTTTCTTTTAGAAGGCTCCAAAGGAAACCGATTGGACTCAACGAACTGGCAAATTGGAAATATGATGCGATATCTTATAGTTTGCATAGGAAAAGCATTTGCACTCTACGTGATATTGGAAATATAAAACTCTATCAACTTGTCCTAGACAATATGCTAATGTGTGGAATGTATTTGTAAGCTCCAGTTAGTGGTTAACGCAAGATATGTATATACGAGGCAAAAATATCTTCTGGTCATCACAGTAAAGTGGAAAGCAAGTAATTTTCCGGGATTGTTGGTTAAACTTGTGGTATTTCGCCGTTAGTGTTCTCATATATTCCCCGAACCCACAAGACTAAAGTTTTTCAATACATTACACATCCGCACTGTTCAAATAATTCATCTTCGTGGAGCTCAAATTTTGAGAACAATGCACGTTTCAAACTCATTTCTCAAACTGTCACATATTCATTTCAATTCTTTCCGAAAACGAAAATACGTTTCGTAGTAAAAACTAACGACGCTCGGTTATCAGCTGAAGACCTCTAACCATACCCAGCGTCCACCATGCACCAGCTGCTCTCATTAAAGAGGAGTGGCAACTTTTTGAGGTCACGGAAAAGCATTTTGACGGCGTTCGGGAACATTTAGAAAGGAGAAGAGCTGGCATACCAGAATAACCAACAGAAATTACGAAGCTCAGGAAGCTTCGCACATTACTCGGTGAATTCCAGCACTTACTACTCGCATAACTCTCCTTAGAACAATACGGGACCCCGGTGATATATGAATGGAAGAACGTATGAAAAACGGAAAACAAATAATTCAAAATCGTGCAGGGAAGAACCGGAAACATTTCACTTAGGGGAATTTCACAACTTTAATCCTTTCCGCTTTAAGTTGTGCTTTTGAGTTGTGTTTAATTCTCATTGGGCCCTTTCATTCGATTTAGCATTACATTTTGCACAGGAGAGCTAGCTGTACCGTGATGCGAGACCAAACGAAATTGATCAAACTTTGTTAGTTTGTTGTTTTTCGTTGGGTATTGTAACTCGATGCTAGATAAAGTTGTTGAGGTTGCAGTGAAATTTGAAAATGTTGTTTGATGATGAAATAATAACATTGAAGTATGTACGTTGCATTCATACTCGCAATTAGACTCAATGTATAAAATTGAAAAATGTAGTTTTCAGAAGCCAGCATTTTACTGATGAAAACACAACGATATGTACGCATGCATTTTTATAGTTTTGAAAATTTCAATGTGTAGAATTTTGAATAAAAGATTTGTAATACAATTGATATATTCAAATAAAGTAGTTTGAAAAATTCACAAATGTCTTGTAAGGGCTTTATTAACTTGAAAAACTGAGCTAAGAAAAGGATCACTGCGACTGAGCAAAAATGACGACAACAAACAAATTTCTACTCAAATCCGCTTTGATAAATACTGATGAGTATCGATTCAGTGTAATCAAGTATAGTCTTTATCAAATTTTATTAAAAAAATCTTTTAATGTTCTTGTTAGAGTGAATAATTTAAGTGAACTTTGTTGCAGATCTTGTCATATGTTTTGAAAGATAACATATTTTAAGAAAGGACAAGTATAGCGGTCATGGCTATGTATGCGTGTGAGCTACTGCCACATGTGTATACAATAAATGGTATACAATAGTTACTAATGAATTCTGCCTAACTGCTCAGTGATGAATCTTCAGTGGTCAGAGGGAATGAAAGTATGATGTGTATGTTGGAGTTAGAAATAAAAGATCAATATTTTCTTTAAAAATTCAGTATTATTCAATTTCTTGACAAATATGAATATTTCGAGGATATTAATTAGTCGTATGTAAACGTGAAAAATGGTCGAACACACTCTTCATCTTATCAGCCAGAAAGCGTAATTGAAACTTAAATGGCCAAAACCATCTATCAATCCCAAAGGAAAAATTTGAGACTATTTTGCCATCTTTTCATTTTTTAAATTCAAATTAAGTTTTAGTTTTAGACGATAAAGAATATTGTGTATAGAATAGATCTGTTCGAGTACTACGATTAATTGCGATTAATTGCAATGAAGCCGTTTCTGCACTCCGTTTTACTGAAAACTGAAAATTTCCCCTCTTTCAGTAAATTTCAGTAAAGTCTGAGGTCCGAGCTACTGAAAAATACTGAAAACTGTCAAACGGTTTTTGGCGTAATGTTATTATGAAGAACGAATATTTTTGTGGCGATAATTTATCACCACTTAGGATGACTTTATAATCACTATTGTTCTCCCAAAAACCGAAAACTGACACTTTTGTTTGTCAATTTTCAGGAAATCCAATGAGAGCGTTTTCGTTCTTTTCATGAATTTCGCCCACCACATGATTCAGGAAAATTCAGTAAAATTCAGTGACTGAAAGTACGCGAACATACCTAATATTCTTGGCTTCAAGTACATTAAGGACTGTGGCAGGAATGCCGCATAGCAAGAATTTTTGCAACTCGTCAAACAAAGATGGTGACGAAATTATTGTGAAAGCCATGAACGAAGACAAATTACGACAATCGCAGATGAAAAAAATTATGGTTGTCTTTACTAAAAATTGAAGATTGAATAAAGGCAGCTCTGCTCGAAGTACAATCACCTTTATAAAATTACCGACCCAAAAAATCACCTGCTTTGCAAGGTTTATCTTCCATCTAAAAACCAAAGCCCATAGATCCTCGTGTCCCTGCTGTGCTGAATATAAAGCACTAACAAAAACGTCATTCTTGCCTAAGGCATTTGAAGATAACGGTATTATGTTTTTTTTAACGGTATTCACTTTCCTCAAAGTGGCAACACTCTTGCGATTTACTTACACCTTGCCAGCCATGAAGAATGTCACCTTTCTCGTCAAGGGTATTCACCTCTCTTTTAACGGGTTAATGTAAAATCAGCACTGTACGAGGTACTTAGGGTAACGCTTGTAGCGGTAAAGTGAATCCCTCTCTATTTCCCGATTTTATTATCAAGGGTACAAAACGAAAGTTTGGACGGTTTAATGATAAAACTTGTTCCAGAAACCAAGTACAGTGCATTAATGTATATGAAATTCTTACTAAGGCTTACTAATCCAAATTTTAGCCTCGAAACCCTACTCAAATATCAATTGGGAAGCATTCCTGCAAGATTTTTCCACAAAATTTCAGAATATCATTATTGAAAGAACTATCACCGGCAAATGAACATCTTTTAGGATGAACGTCAACGTGCTGAACCCATCATGAGGACTACTAATTTTTTCGTTATGGCCAAAACAAAGGCTCATCTGAACAAAGCTTTTGAGCAGATAAATCAATAGGGTTACTCGAACAAAAATACTTACTTTAGTCTTCATGGTTAATAATTTCCCTTTTTGCGGTGTCGCTTTAGCCTTCATGGTTAATGGTCTGCAGGTGACAAAGCCAGTGAGATTCTCTTATTTGCAACTTAGGTGACGCGGAGGCTTGATCAGCTTTAGAGTAAAGGACGGTTCTTGCTTTATGGAATTCTCTTTGTCTAATCAACCTGACTGGCAATGTAAAATGGGAAACTTTGTAGCCCCAAACGGGCTTTCTGAGATTGATGCTGAAATAAAACCGCAGAGGTCCTAATTGTTTGAAAATAGCTTGTAGCCAAACTTTAAGCATTTTGTAAAATATTGTTAAATAATTCATCTGAAATTAACCTCTAATTCAAATGCTCATGGACAACTTAATTGCATCAAATCAAACTATTTTCCATAGTAGCCCCGCATGATTTCATTTGCTTAACTGAAGCTCTGTACAATGGCTTTAAATAAGATCCTGATATTTCTCTGTTATGCAAAACAAATGGTCTGGAAAACTTTTGCTCAAATTTTGCTATGTCATACCCTGCTCAATGTATTGCCGTTTGTGTATTTCTGCCTATGACTTATTCCTCACTACTTGCATCAGCCAATATAACGTGTAACACATCGGTATCTAATTTGCTCAATTTCATCTTTACACATTTTCCTGATTCTTCTGTCTTTATTTGTTATCATTTCAACTCATCGTCAATCTTTCGGGAAACAAAATGTTTGTGTATTGCCTCCATTGATGTGTTCACCTTATCTTTTTCCTCTTTCCTTTTTCTAGGTTCATGTCATTCCTAACATTAATGGGCGCACTCTGGACCTTATCATGTCTAATATTCCCTCTAGTTGGTTAGATCTTTCTACTTCCTTACACGATTTCGTTTATAAGCCTTCTTCTTCTTTCCATTAATGTTGGCGTTGCTCAGATGTCTCGCACTGAAAAGGCTGTGAAACCACGCTTTAACTTTTCTATTAACATCCTTTCGTTAATCCCCATTGAACTGGAAACTAGGATGTCTCGACTTGACTCTTGTGGTAGAGTGGTCCCAATGGTATATCCATTATAATCACAAAATCTCTTTCATTATCGTTATAGATCCCTTTGTGCATACTTTTTAACCTAAGCTTTTCCCTCGATGTTTTCCCTTCATACTGGAAATCGACCAATGTTTTCCCGATGCTAAAAATGAGTGACATTGAAAACGTTTCCATTTACCGACTCATATCTTTCCTTTCATATTTTCTTAAACTGCCTCCAAAAATTGGACACGATGAAGTTGACCGTGCTTTGTAAAGTTAAATTAAAGTGAAATTAATATAAAAACACTTTCACGAATTTAGTCGAATTTGTTGTTGTAAATCGCTGTAGACTTACTATCTACTGATTTTCTGAAAGCTTTCCGCAAGGTCGACCATTGCATCCTGCTTAATAAGCTCAACTGATTTGGCATATCTGCTACTCTCCTTTTCTGGTTTTCATGCTAAATCTTCCATCATACTAGCAAAGTTGTACTGAATGTTCGTTCTTCTTATCCTTTTTATCTTTTTGCAGGTATCCTATAAAGCTCAAGTTTTGAAACTCATTCGATTGATCTTTTTATAAATGATCTTCCATCTGTTATTTCATCGAAGTGACTTCCTTCTGCGGACGACCTGAGGTTTCTTCGTGAAATCTGGTCTGTCAACTGTTTTTATTGCAATTGCCGCAACTATGGCATATCACAAGTTCACTCTCTCTTAAAGTCTCCAAATGTCTAGTAATGTCCTTTCTATCAAACCTAACGTTTGGTTGATTGAATATTCTCTGGCAGGTTGTATTTAGCCTCATATGGATCAGCACAAGAATCTTGATGGTGTGCTTGGAAGTAGGTTGAAATTAGATCTACATGTATTCTAAATTACTTCTTGGGCATTAAAAGGGGATAGTTTTGACCTTCGTTCTATCACGTTTGTCCTTGAATATCTTCATTTGTGTTCGTTCGTTTACCTCCGTAGCTTGTTCCATCCTGGAATATCGCTCCCAATTATGGTCCTCTCATTTCGTGTACTTGTCGGATGGTATTGAGTCTGTCCAACATAAGTTAGATCGTTGCTTATTTTATAAGTTCAGTGTTCCCTATTGTCTCTGTAAAGAGAGTCTTGCCATTCTCAATCTTCCATTTCTTAGCATTCGTGGAATGTTTTTGGTATAAGTTGTTTAATGGCCTTTTTTCTCCAGTATATAATTATCTCTGTTTTTGCGTGAAGAAGAACGACCTTCTAGACATTTGGCCGTCTTGAGTGTCCTTTTGGCGCGTACAGAGGTGTATTTTCACTTCCCCTTTTTACGTATGCCTCGCAAGTATGAAAAGTTCCAGCTTGGGTCTTTGGTAGTAACTTTTTCCTGTATTAAAAAACACTTGGATTCATGAGATTTAACTTTTTCACATTTAAAAATTGGTTGAGTTGCCTGTAGATAAATATGGGTCGGTGAAGTTGATTATTCCGTTAGCTGGCCGTTTTTTTTGCCAAAGTTGTCGAAAGTTCGGATGCAAAAACGGATTGGGTGATTTATCTGGTTTAAAAAAAAAAAACGCTATGAAGACGCGGGTTCTTTCCGCGAATGCCAGTTATGTCATGAGTTCTTCTAAGATTTGACATCTTGTCGAACAAGAATAAAGGGCTGAATAAAGGGACTCAGGACACATCATTGTGAGCCATGGTAGCCGATTTCATTGTACGATACAAGAATCCGTTGGCCTGCGGATGATTCCTTGTAGTATGATAGTGTTTAAAGCACAAAACTTGACTGAGCTCAGTGTGGAGTGCTGACATGATCCTACGTAAAAATAATTGCCAAAAAGCAAAGTTGGTCCGCTACAACCCATTTGGGGTCTTGGGGACTGGAGTTGTTAGAGACTATCTTTTAAGTGATCGGACCTTCAACGAGTATGAAATGATTAGTTTGAAGCTTCACTTTGCCCCTGATTTAACTCAAGTACTTAATCAGGGCTTGGGATCCCACACGCTTGGAGCCTGTGATCTACCCACTAGGCTATATAAAATGACGGCATACATATGTATATAAAATATCATACATAAAATAAAGGTACTTTTTGCTGATTGCATTCTTTTTACAGAGTGTACTGCTAAATTCAACATGTTTTTTCACCATTTTTTACTGCTTAGTTAAAAAATCAAATACATCCAGTGACAAAATAATCTGCGAGTTAGGAATTTTCCAAGTTACCATCAAAATGACATCCCAGGGCAAACGAAATTTTCCAGGTAGTAATTAGGGATCCTATATAAACTGCAGAATGCAAAATTTCTGCATCAGTCTGATTTTGCAAGCTAATAGGTCTAGCTAATCATCCCAGAGATGCGAAAATACATCACTTTAAGTCTGGAACAAAAGGCCGAAATTTGGGCTTCTTACCAATCGGGTAAGTCAAAATCGGAAATTGCTCGGCAAGTAGGGTGCAGCGAGGGGACAGTTCGGAATTTAATTAAAAAAAAGCAAGATACAGGCAGCCTTGAGCGAAAAAAAGGCAGCGGAAGAAAAAGAGGTACCACGCAAAGGGATGAAGACCATTTGAAGTTCCTGGCCTTGGCAAATCGATCCGAATCAGCATCAAAATTGCGGGCAGAGTTGTCGAAATCAATGAATGAGCCTTGCAGTACCAGAACAATCCAAAGAAGGTTGAACGAGATGGGTTTGCGTTCTTGTCGCCCTGCGAAAAAGCCACTTTTGAATAAACGAATGAGGCAAGCTCGTCATTTTTTCAGATGAATCCAAATTTAATCTTTTTGGACCAGATGGATATTCAGACGAATGTATCCAAGCGACGGTAAAGCATTCCCCCTGTGATGGTTTGGGGATGTATCCTACATAATCGCGTAGGGCCTCTTATTATTCTTGAAGGATCTGTGAACGCTGCTAAGTACAGAGAAATTGTTGAAGAAGGCGTCGTTCCAGCAATCGAGGATCTAACGGCAGATGTGTCAAATCCTCTCTTCCAAGACGATTCGGCTCCTGCACATCGAGCTCGCTCTGTAAGTTATTTTCACATTGGAAAGAAAAATATTTTTACTAATGAACTTTGTAATGTTTTTTTCTTTTCCAGGTAACACAATTGAAGAAGCAGCTAGGGACACAGTCTTTTCCGTGGCCAAGAAACAGTCCCGACTTGAATCCCACTGAAAACCTTTGGCAGGTAATGGGTTCAAAAATAAGGTAAAGTGAGCCGCGAACTCTCCTAGACTTGAAAAATGTAATAAGAAAAGTGTGGGAAGAAAAAGTGTGGGAAGAAGAAAAGTGTGGGAAGAAGAAGATTTTTTTAAAAATTTGTATGACAGCATGGTAAGGCGAGTTAAGGCAGTCATCCAAGCAAAAGGGGGGCGGATCAATTATTAATAATTTTTAAATGCATAAGAACTAATTAAATACCTGTAATGTTAATTTTTTCTTAGTTATTACAATATGTTTACTCTTTTGTATTTATATGACAGAAAAATAAACAAAGGAGTAATTTTTTCCAAATAAAATATTTTGCGATTTTTTTTTGAAAAAGATAGCTATTTTCTATTTTTAACGAATCAAGCTCCTGGAAAAATGTTCCAATATTGTAACGCTTTTTTCAGGAACATAATGCAATAAGAAAAGTATTTTGTATCTAAAAAGTGAACGTTTCCAGAAACTAGACAAAATATGTAGATTTTCATTGAATTGGCATCTCGTAGATTTTTTTGTCACTGGGTGTACACTGGCATGACCAATGACTATTTGTCTTTTTTTTCCAACCAGAGCTCAAAGCTGGTTTGTGTAAAAGTTTCTTTGAGATCATATCAAAAAGTTCAGATGGTGTCTGAGGTCAAAGATTTTTTAAAACAAGTGTCAGCATGACTCATCATCTAGCCTCAACGACCTATCATCAGGCTCTGGACAAGAAAGAGAAGTCAGTCTACCGTTGACCGCCGCCGAGACCGAACAACCAACCGATCGCTGATTGATATTCGTTTGATTTATAGTCGTTAGAAGTTTATAATTAGTTTAAATAAATTACTACAAGAGTTGATTCCGTGTTTGTGACAGTTTCAGAAGTGGGATCTTTCCTAAATAATCGTATCGTGCCATCGTTTAAGTTAAAACTCTATTGTTATCGTGTTTGCAAATGTCGTCACTAAAAGTAGACTCGCTCAACGTTAAGCAGCTACGCGCCGTGCTGCAATCGCGGAATCGCTCTACCGCCGGAACGAAAGCCGAATTAATTAGCCGCCTAATCGAGGAACAAGGATCAGATGAAATATGCTCCGATGAAGTCCCCATTGAGCCAGTGTCGCGCGGCGAATTCGAAAAACTTCGGGAAGAAATTTCCGCCATGTCAGCTGCTCTTAAATATTTCATGGAACGCGCCACACACACTACCACCGATGCTTCATCCAATGTTGCCGATATGCCATCAGCAATATCACCCCGAAATACGTCTTCGATACCGATCGCAACCACCACTACGGACACCCCGCCGTTGTCAACCGCAAGACCTATCTCGCCATCTACTACCACACCGTTAAACGTAAACACTGCTAAAATTTTTCCGACCAACGACGCTAGTTGTGTACATTCAAACACAAGAGATGCGACCTCGAATCTGTTTCCACCATATGCGACAGCCGTTCCAGTATCGCAAACTCACACGGGACATTCGCAAATTAGTGGTCGTATGCATACAATACGGGAAGTGAGTGAAACGTTGCCTAATTTCGACCCGTCGTCGGAGCTATCACTCACATCCATCCAGTTCGTAAAACGTGTTGACATGCTTCAACAGACATTTGGATGGGAAGACGGCCAAGTACTTTTAGCTGTCTCAGCAAATTTGAAGGGCCCTGCCAAACTGTGGTTCGATAGCCATCCAGAACCACACACAACTTGGCAGTCGCTTGCTGGCGATTTAGTCGAAAACTTTCCGAATGACATCGATGAGAGCGTAGTGCATGCTAAATTGATATCGACGGAGAGGCGCTCGGGGGAAACCATAGAGGCATTCTATTATCGAATGTGTGCAATCGCTCGTCGAGGCAATGTGAGTGAAAGGACAACCGTCAAATACATTCAAACGAACCTTCGGCACACCACATTGCAGAATTCAATTGCCAGCCTCGACTTTGCAACTACGACGGAACTTCTCGCAGCCATCCGACGATTCTTCGCTAATGCTAGCAGCCGTGCAAGCGAGACACGTGATCGTGCAAGCGTAATGCGTGCGCCCCGAGAGAGTAAAAGCAGTGCAACTACAGGCATGCAGCAACAGGAGAATATGGTACGATCTACCCTCAGATCAAGCGATAGTCGTACGGCTCGTCGAGGAGAGATTGTATGCTACAACTGCTGGGGAACGGGTCACATTTCCATTAACTGTACACAACCTCAGCGACGGGAACGATGCGCAACATGTTCTCGGACAACTCATACCACTGATCAATGTGTGGAAAGAAGAAAGCCGCCTACAGGAAACATTCGTCGAATAACAACACAAAGTTCGAACGTAGCAGCCGCTTGCTACAAAGATGTGAAGATAAACGGACAAGCGATGAAAGTATTTGTGGACCCAGGAAGTGACCGGTCACTGATTCGATCAAGTGTTGCCGATGCATTACTTGATGTGTGCACAGCAGAGTGTGTGACGCTTAAAGGGTTTGCCGGCGGTGTCTATCAGAGCAGACAACGAGCCATAGCCACAATCGATGTAGATGATCACCAACAGGTCGTTGAATTTGTGTTAGTAGACGATGCGCTCATCCCGGCTCCAGCATTACTGGGAAGTGATGTTTTATGCTCTGAAGACAACCGCCTAGTCATGGAGTCAGGCGAATGTCGGCTTGAAAAAATTGACTCGAACAAAGTCCGTATTGGAAACGAACTCACTAAGGATGATCAAACGGCGTTGTATGTCCTTGTTGAAGAATTTTCAAAATGTTTCTCGGAAGGAATTGCCGAATTGGGAAGATGTCAGGATGCCGAGATGATCATCGAGGTAAACCCAAACATTAAAATCGAGCATAGGCCATACCGAATACCGTTTGCTAAGAGAGAGATAGTCGAAAGAATTACAGCGGAATTACTAGAACATGGTATTATCCGACCAAGTACGTCCGAGTACTCTTCTCCAATTGTGCTTGTGAAGAAAGCAAACGGAGAAGATCGCCTATGTGTCGATTATAGGGCGCTTAATGCGATCACGACTAAGCAGCCGTATCCGATGCCATCGGTGGATGAACAGCTTTCTTTAATATCTGGCAATTCGTACTTCACAACGCTAGATTTGATGTCCGGGTACTATCAAATTCCCATCAAGGAACCGTCAAAAAGATTCACAGCGTTCATTACTCACGAGGGTTTGTTTGAGTTCAATGTGATGCCGTTTGGTCTCGTGAACGCACCCGCAGTGTTTCAAAAGATGATCACACGTCTGACGAAGAAGATGAAATTGGGTGAAGCCGTACCTTATGTCGATGAAGTCATTATTCCGAGTCGAACAGTTGCTGAAGGATTAGAACGCCTACGAAGATTTCTTTCGCTAATCGAAGAATCTGGTTTGACATTACGCTTATCAAAATGTGTATTTCTTGCGACTGAATCAAATTTTTTGGGCCATCGAATTATGGGAGATTTAATAAAACCAGGCATCGAGAAAACCATTGCAATCGAACAATTTCCCAGACCAAAATGTGTCACTGAGGTCAGACGTTTCGTTGGACTAACCGGATTTTTTCGGAAATTCGTGAAAGATTACGCTTTAATTGCACGACCACTGACCACATTACTGAAGACGAAAGGAAATCCAAGTTTCGTTTGGGAGCAAGAGCATGAAAACGCCTTCCAAAATTTGAAGCGATTACTATGCAGTGACCCGGTCTTAGTGATGTACGATCAATCTAAAAACCATGAGCTACATACGGACGCAAGTTCAAAGGGACTTGCAGCAGTGCTAATGCAGCAAACCGAAACCGGTCAATGGAAGCCAACCTTTTATTTTAGTCGGTTGTGTACAGAAAACGAAAAAAACTTTCACAGCTATGAGCTGGAAGTTCTTGCCATTGTGGAAGCACTCGAGAGATTCCGACTCTATTTACTCGGAAAACATTTTCAAATAATCACCGATTGTTCTGCGATTAGTAGTATGAAAAATTCGAGACCATTAGTACCACGAGTAGCTAGATGGTTCCTTAAGTTACAGGAATATGATTTCGAGCTCGTTCATAGACCAGGAAACACAATGACGCACGTTGATGCCTTAAGCCGAGCACCTGTCGAAAAACCAAAGGAAGCCTCAGGAGTCGCCGAAAACATTATGATTATTGCCGCCACAACTGAAGATTGGATAGCTGCTATGCAATATCAAGATCCAGAACTGATCAAAATCGTTAGCATCATTCAGGACGAACAATCATCCCCACAGCAGAAGCAACTACGAACAGAATACAAAATAAAGGAAAAACGGCTTTATCGAATCGTTGAAGGAAAGGAAAAATTTGTTGTGCCCAAAGGCATTCGTTGGCGAATCGTGAGACTTTATCATGACAACATGGGTCATTTCGGAGTTGACAAGACGATTCAACGCATTCGAGAGCACTTTTGGTTTCACAGAATGCGAAACTATGTTAAGTCATATATAAACTCATGTATCGAGTGCTGTTATAATAAAGCTACTCCCGGAAAACCAGAAGGACAACTTCACATCTACGAAGTGGAGCCTATCCCGTTCCGTGTTATGCATCTCGACCATTTAGGTCCATTCCCACGAAGTACAAAGGGGAATTTATATATCGTTGCTGCTTCCGATCCGTTCAGCAAGTACCTCATCCTTAAAGCTGTGCGAACTACAAAATCAAAACCCGTGATAGATATGCTGAACGATTTAACCGTTTATTTTGGACTTCCACAACGCCTTATTACCGATCGTGGAACTGCTTTCACATCCCGCGAATTTGAGACGTACTGCCGTGACAACCAAATTGAGCACATTAAAACTGCTGTCCGAACTCCACGAGCCAACGGGCAGGTGGAAAGAGCGAACCAGAACATAATCCAATTCCTTCGAACCTCAACCGCTGACCGACACAAATGGGACCAGTTATTACGAGATATGCAGTGGAGTCTGAATTCCATGGAAAACTCGACAACAGGGTTTAGTCCGAACGAAATTGTCTTTGATTTTCCGTTAAGAGATGTCATCCATAACAGCTTACTTTTAGCCCTAAGTGAAGAGCACCACAATGATAGTACGCAATTAATGACAATCAAAGAAAAACGAGAAGATGCTGCCAGGAAGATATTAGCAGAAAGAAACCGTTGGAAAACGCGTTTCGACGAACGTCATCGAAAACCTCGAACTTATGAGACCGGAGATCTGGTGCTGATTGAAAATGTATTAGCCTCAACTGGCGATTCGAGGAAATTGGAGCCAAGATACCGGGGACCTTATCGAATCCGGAAAGTATTACGATTTGATCGTTATGTCGTAGAAGCTTTGCCTAACCATGACCACTTGCATCGAGGACGAGAATTTACCTCAGTTTATTCGAGCGACAAGTTGAAGCCGTGGTGCGATCTTCATCCCGAACTTGATGAAGTTGATGCAGACTAAAGTGAACTCGGGTCGAGCTCAAATCAGGAAGGGCCGAGCTGTCAGCATGACTCATCATCTAGCCTCAACGACCTATCATCAGGCTCTGGACAAGAAAGAGAAGTCAGTCTACCGTTGACCGCCGCCGAGACCGAACAACCAACCGATCGCTGATTGATATTCGTTTGATTTATAGTCGTTAGAAGTTTATAATTAGTTTAAATAAATTACTACAAGAGTTGATTCCGTGTTTGTGACACAAGTACCTAGGTTGAATTTGACTTTTTCACTTTGGTCTACTGTTACTCATTCTACTCACTAGAAAAAATTTGAAAATGCAGACATATTTAGCAGAAAATACTGATACTTGACAGATGAAAATGAATAAATTATATTTTCGCTGGTCCAAATGGAATTTAAACTTAACTTACTGACTAAAATCTAACTTCAGAATTCAATTCACATGAAATATTATCTCAATCTTCGTTAATATCATCCAAATTGACGCTAGTGTGAGTAAATCAATCTATTCACTATGCTATAATTCAAGACTGACAGCTTGTATTCATCTGTTTCACCGCAGACACGTCAAATAATTTGCAATCTCTGCCACGTAGGATAATTCACAACAACTCGACTCATATACGATGCATAGATCTATTCTTCCGAGATTTTCTTCACAGAACTAAGAGCAAATCGCACATATACATATGCATGTACCTACACACATATGCATGAACGTAGCACATTTGTTCTCTCGTATATGATCCTATCCTGGCAAGTAAATATCGTTTTGCTAATTAAATTTTCCAAGCATTTCCGTTGGGATTGTATGATGGAATTTGAAATGAGAGTTTCTTATATAATGTGATTATTGTTAATTAGCTGGTAATAATATTTAGTGCGGAATTTTCGAATTCAAGACTGCATTCGTTGTCGTTTAGATGTGCTCTTAGCATAGGAAGGAATTCATTAATTACCTGAGACACGGCTGAGATTTGAATCAAATGACAATAGCTGCAAGACAAATACACATCAATAAATTACCATGGAAATAAATGATATTGATATGCAGTCAGTAAGGATAATTATTAACGGGCGTTAACATGATTGAAGTTAATGATCACTAACGCATGTTTTCTGGAGAAGGGATGTGCATTTGATTTGGCAGTTGATGCAAACTGCTAAGAGTAACAATAACAGTGCGAAATTCAGTTTTTGGCACAAGAAAGATTTATGGTGTTCCTATTGTAACATTTTACGCTGAATTAAAAAATGCAATCCGAATTTTTCCATCACCAACAGTTTTTATGTTATAACACTTTTTACGTACTGCTTGCGCAGTATTTAAGCCTTTTTCTCGAGATAATAAACTGTAAAATAAATGTATCAAGGTAATCAAATATCGCTTTAGGAGAATTGTTAATCTCATTAAGGCACACAAACATATCAAAAAAGTCATCATACACCCTTGTTTAAACGAAGATAAATAATACTGTCTGCATTGATTTCCATTCTTTCATAGAAGTTTTTGTCAGAATTGCTTTCAGTTCTGGGAACTTATCTGAAAAATGTTGCGACTACCATCAAATCTCACTTCATGTAAAGATACAGAAAATTTTTCTCAAAACCGGTTTTGCGTGCTTCTTTCTCAGCTGTGCATAATTGTAGTTGTACTATTATGTAGGTGCACATTAGCCGATACAACTAAAACCAAATCTAAAGAAAATTTTTATCAAAGTTTTTATTAAAGAGTGGGAATCTATGTACCAAGTATATCTTCATCTATGGTTTAATTTACGGTTGACGCGAGACGCGCATCAGTATCGTTTATGTCTTTGCTGTGTATCCACATCCTGTGCTTTCATTGAGTGTGATAATTCGTAGTGTGAAGTGTATTGTGCTTCTTTTAAATATGCTAAGGAAGTGTGTGAATGATCCGGATAGCTTCTGAAGAAAAATGAACAAAGAACAATGACGAAGTTAACAAGTTAACTTGTTAACAAATGTTATGAACTTTATTTTGGCTGGAAAGTTCGGGATTAAGATAAGAACTGGGCTCCTCATATCTGTTGTGTAACCGGTGTTACATGCCTGACAGGCTGTGCTAGGGATCATCGGCACATGAATTTTGTCATACCTATGGTGTGGCGAGAACAACAAAACCATTCTTCGGTCTGTTATTTCTGTATTACCAAGATAAAAGCGATTAGTAGTAAGTCCAAACACACAGTTGGGTACCCGAATTTACCGTCTGCTAAGAGGCCAGTGCATCATGGTGAGGATTTACCTATACCACAGTCACCAGCACATGCATCTTCGGATGATGAATCGGAATATGACTTAGCAACTAGTGTACAACATAAAGAAAAAACTGATCCTATTTCCGAACCAGGACCTTCACATCAACTTCATCTAACACTTCAAGATGAATTAAACGACCTCGTTCAGGACTTGAACCTGTCAAAAAAAACAGGCTGAGCTTCTGAGCTCTAGGTTGAAAGGGTGGAATCTTCTCCACCCTGGCACTTAAGTACATATGTTTCTTTCGTAATCTTCAGGAAGAGTTTCAAGATTTCTTTTCTGAAAAAATGGTTTAGTGTACTGTAACAATATCTGTTCTGTCATGAATGCACTTCATCATGAACATAACTCTACAGATTGGATGCTATTCATTGATTCTTCCAAAACTAGTTTGAAGGCTGTCCTTTTAACACAATGGCAATAATTTTCCTTCTTTACCAATAGCTTATACAACTAATATGAAAGAAACATACGACAACCTAAAATTCTTGGTAGAAAAAGTTGAATACAACAAATACCGTTGGACTGTATGTTGTGATTTAAAAGCTGTTGCGTTCTTAACGGGCTTACAACTAGGCTGTTTTTTGTGTGAGTGGGACAGCAGAGACAAAGAAAATCATTATGTCATAAAGGTACGGCCAAAGAGTGCAGCATTTACGTTTGGTCAGAAAAATAAAGTGAGCTAGTTAGTTCAAAAAAAATCCTTTTGCCTCCATAACACATCAAATTAGGGCTTTTAAAAAATTTTGTTAAGGCGATGGACAAGAATAGTGCGGCATTCCATCATTTAAAAGAAAAATTCCCCCGTGTTAGTGACGCAAAAATCAAGGAAGGGATTTTTTGTTGGGCCCTTTTTAGGGAATCATAAGTCCCCGAATCACCGTGAAATTGTAGGTGACCTATTACAATCATACAAAGCTATGGGGTGCAATATGTCCCTAAAAATTCATTTCTTACATTCGCACCTGGATTTCTTCCCGGACAATCTCGGCGTCGTCAGTGAAGAGCACGGTGAGCGCTTCTACCAGCAAATTTCGGCCATGGAAAACAGTTGACAGCGGCAGTGGAATGCAGGAATGCTCGCAAATTACTATTGGAAGTTAAAAAAGGGTGTTCCTGATGACAAACACAGAAGATAGACAACAACTGCCACATTCTAGGTAAGCTTAATAGCACCATTCTTGCATTGCAATTCATACTTTATTTTCATAGTTTTCTTAAATGTCACAAAAAACTGGAAGGTGATTGAGAAAATGTATTTACATATTTGAATTCAACGTGAAAAGATCTATCGGGATCACATGTTTTGCTTCTTGTGCCAAAAAAAAGTTTAATTTTATTCCTCAGTGTAATTAGAGACAGAAATGACTGCTTCAAAGTCCCAAAACGTGGATAGACAAACTCACTCAAAAATATTGTAAATAAAATTGATTGCAAATTTGTATCATATTTTCAATCGGCGATATTTGTTCTCAAATGATGAAATGTGAAAGCTTTGTTCTGTCTGAAATTCAAGTTGTGAAAATATTGACCCGAGCAGACCTCGAATCTTATCACCAAATATTTACAATGTGGTCTAGAAAAACGAAAGCTGTAAGACGATTTCAACATTCAACTGGCCAAATGAAAGTTGCAGGTATAATATGCATAATACCTGCGTTCAAATCTTTTCTACGGCGTAGACAAACGTGAGACGACCGGCTATCTTGGAAATATTATCTTTTGTCACAAATACACTAAAACCAGAAAAAAAAGTCCCGACATTCTGTCTCCATACTAGCTGCCATTAAGACATAAAATGCTGCCGCAGCTCTTCAACATCCATACATACTGACAATCGTAGGCCTGGATGTCTACAGGACATACTCCTATCGTTTCATATCTTATCCTTGTCTCTTTACGACTCCACTTCAGCTGATACCGCTTTGGACTGACTTTAATGCCTCCATGGCATATCTTTAACGTTTTGTTGAACGCCTTAAATGGTTCGGAATATTTCAGGCCTTATATTATCCTAAACTTGTATCACAGACTGGAGAGCACTTTGCATAATCCTCTTTAGTGGTTTGTTGATCTGGCTCAAGATGGTCTTTTAATTATACGTAGATATGTATTATATTTGCAGACAAGGGAATCTGTAGATGTTTCTCGTTATTCTATTTGCACGCACCTACTTGTGGGCTGTTGACGGAGATGAATGCTGCAACGAGTGTTTAATACGCTCCTTAAATGCACAGTCATTAAGGACTAGATCCTCACTGCAAGCATTGCCATCTGGAACAATGCAATGGTTTGGCTTACTGGCAGCGGTAAAGACAATTGATTTTGCTTAGCAGCCATAAAGCTTTCCCATTATCTTTACATATATGCATTTCGAAATCTTCTTCGAAACTGAAGTACGGATAAGAAGGGATTGGATTCATGACGTTAAACGTTAAAACTGACTTCTCGTATCATAGACTGATAAAAAGTGGTTTCTGATAAATGATATCCAATTTTAATGGAAATTCGCCATTGAAATTCCAAATCAATGTCTGGAAAATTAAAAACATTTAGAGGAGATCAAGATTATATTTTTAAATTTCTCTCATTTGAATTTCATTTTCATTTCGGCAGTAAAAGCCAAGCTGAAGTCACTCTCAACAACAAGCATTGGAGCCAACCACCCACTATTCCAGCCCCTATCATAGCACCGACAATTTATTCGGAAATGTTCCCTGGGTAATTGCCGTAATTTAACATCATACGAAAATCTCGTCTTTCTCAATCACCAATTCACCATCCAGTTTCACTTTCCTCCGAACTTAGCATAGAACAAAAATTTCAAATTCTCCGGACAATGACGTGAAAAAGAATGCCGTAGATTTATTTGCCTTCGTGAAATTGATCGGCACTCATTCGTCTTTCCATTGCCGTAGCATGTACTGAAAGGAATTTTCTCGGCTAAAAGATCGGATACAATTAATGGCCAAGAGTCACCTTTGAGCTGTTAGCTCGATTTCTAAAAATGTGCCTCTTGTGCTTGACGTCTTGTTAACTGATGAAGATGGAATTCCGTGTAATAAGTTCAAAGTCAATCATTGCTGGCCGTGATTTGAAAGATTTGTATCCTTAAATGTTTCATGTAGCATTGTTCAGGTGTATAAATGAATTCGTAAGTTGAAAAGTGGTGTTGATGTGGTATGCTTTCGGTGTTAGATCGAGTTTTGTTGCTTTATATTTTGTAATCCTGCTTTAAATATTTGACGTTGTAGACGTTGTTTTTAAACGGGTCAGTTTACTGCAGAAGTGCAATGTGTAGCTTTGACTTGTTGCTGTAGCTTTACCAAAGTTGCTTTCAGCACAATGATCAATACAAGTTTTGTTGTCTAAAGTGCTTAAAACACGAACTCTAAGGCCGGTTTCACGCATGCGTTAAGGAACGTATTCCATGTAATGAGGACGGTGAGAGATTAAAAAGTTATAAAATTGGCTCGACTGACAGAATGAGTTGATGATCTAAGATACTTCATGATAACTCGATTTTATCATGTAAAACTTTTAAAGTGACTTTTGAGGGTGGCATCCTACTCGATCCGGTAAAATTGAAATTTATTAGACACATTCATTTTCAAGCCTAGGCAATGCCTCAGGTGTGGTACAATTTTAAATGAAATTCCTTCTATTTAGCATACAGAGGCTATGGAAGAATAAGTCTAGAAGGACGAAGATTTTTTATCAAAGTGAATTTCCTGAAATGTTTACTAAACGACTTGATTGCAACCGTAAACGGAAAGAGACAGTTAACTTTTATTCTAAAATGGTTGACATAATGAGAATTAAATGTGAGATTTTCGAATGTTTAATAAATGTTTTGAGAACAGTATAAGTAAAAATAATCCATCAACCTTGAATAATCATTTATAAATCATCATCATCCTTTCCCATCTACTTATGCACAGTTATACGTTCTTTTCTATCTCCAGATTGTTTGTTGTTAAAGCACAGTGGCTTTCTAAAAAGCATAACATCCCCGCGGGCGTACCGCAAGGCTTTGTTCTCAGCCCGACTTTGTATATTATTTACATGTCAGATATAACTCAATTCCAGGATTGCAAGTATGCTGATGGCACTGCACTATTCTCTAGTGATAATAACCCTTTTCGTATTGTCAATAATAGCCAACAACAATTGCGTTTAACCAATGATTTTTGCAGCAAATGGAAGTTTTGAATATATGCTGGGAAAACCCAAGCGATATTTTTTTACCAAAAGTTGAGCCACGAAAAACTTACCTAATCCACATATACAAACTTTTGGCTCCCATGTATCATGGACAAAAGATATTAAGTATCTATGTGTTCACCTTGACTATAGACTCACGTTTATGCAACATACAATAAAATCGGATGCAACATACAATAATATCGATCAATAAAATCGAAGATCCTGAAAAGTTATCCTGTTAACTTACCCTCTTATAAATAGAAAATCGAAGCTTTCTTTAGCCAACAAATTGGTCAGTTATAAATCTACCTTGCAACCTATAATACTCTACAGCTGCACCGTTTGGAATCACTGTGCTCTGGCTCATAAACTTAAGTTGCAAATTTTGCAGAACAAATATCTGAAAATCATTTTTAAACTCCCGTTTTTCTTCTCCACTCATCGTTTGCACCAGCTGGTAAAATTAAAAACCGTTTTGGAATCCGCTGAACTTCTCTGCAGAAAATTTTCTGATCGATGCCAAAACTCTAACAATCCTTTGGCTGCATCACTTGTCTATAGATAATCCTGGTAACTCTAATGCTCGAATTACCATGAATAATTTAGATTTACACTGAAAGAAAAATCTTGGTAAAATCAACAATTTTCCTTAGTTGTTTTTGCGTCAACTACGGGCTATAGTTAAAACAACCATAAAAAAATAGTTGATTACTTTTATGCACCATGACGCGTGGTTGATAAACAACGTCCGTGGTGCAAAAAAAGTAAGCAGCCACAAACTATGGTATTCCAACAATGTACATAGTACGAAATAGTAAATGGCTATAGTCTGCGGTGTGGAATTATGTTTGTTGAATTTAACTATTGTAGAGTGGTTTGCTTACTATGAAAATTGTTGATAATTCAATATTTTGGGGTATTAAATAAATTGATGCTCATTTTTCTATAGATCAACTATTTATCGTACTTATGAACCAATTAACACAGTTGAATCCTTGAAGGTTTCGATATTTTTTGTATAAGCAAAGTCAACTACTTTTGTATGGTCAAATGAACTATTTTAGCATAGTAGGAAGAACCATTTTCCGTAGTTGATTCGACAATTTTGAATGAATTGTTGCAGTACTATCAATGATAGTTAAATCAACTACGACTTTTTCTTTCAGTGTAAGTTTATCTTTAGTTACATTTAGTTTAGTTTCACGGCTACATTACGTTTTAAGCTATTTTTCCCTAAAATACACTACCAAGCTTACCGTGTATACACAATCTTATAGTTTATGTTAGTTATCACAACTTAGATGTAAATAATCTGTCTAAACTCTAAGCTTAAGATATTGTTAGCACTAAATTACCAAATGCATCAATAAAGCTATTATTATTATTTATTAAAGGACATCTGAGACGAGGGTCACAAGATTGGTAAACCATTTAGTAGTTTGTTCAGAAGAAGATCTGTTAAAGTAGTTAGCTTATCGCCGACAATTTTTTTAGCAGTTTAAGCGATGCTTATAGTGTTGCATTACCTATTGAAGTAATTTTCAGTCGACCGTCTATCACCCTATATGAAAATCGGCGTCAAATGAGAGGACTTACAAAAGGAGTGAAAAGTGATTTTTTGAAAATTATATGCATGGGTATGATAAGCGACTCTATACTTTCGAGTACGAAACTAGAAGTCAGATAAATAGAATAAGATTTTGTGGTGGCCTTTGCAGCCTTTTTTCTGGTTACATATATTTCTCTAATCATGTTTGGCGGGAATGTTTCAGAGAACAGAAAGTTAGATAGCCTTGTACATGAACGAGATACTTCCTGGAAATGGTCGACCAACAGAGCAGAAATTTTGTGACGACTTACAAATGAGAATTTTTTGTAGTACGTCGGTGCAAAATAGCCTGAAGTTTTTCTTACCTTTATGAAATCAAAAATCTTTTTAGGATCATGATTTACATTTTTGCCCATAATGTCAATATAGCGCTCATACGCTTTGCGGAATTCTGTGAGCTATTCTTGGGCTGATTCATTGTATTTGTCTTTGATATCATCTCTGACATCAGTATTGGCTTTAATTACATTTTGTTTCTATGAACTGCCAATTTAAAATTTCGTTAAAGAGCAGTTTTTTCAATAGCAAAATTTCAAAACATGGTCATTCCTTTTATACACACAATGTTCCAGTTACTCAAAATTCTCATCGTAAAATTCTCGCCTAAAATTATCTTGGCTTTGTATATTTTAATTGTCATTTTTCGAAGCTTTCGCTTCGGTGTTCATTTAATTTATGCTCTGAACATCATATTAATCACGTCACGTTCATCTCGTTACCTAAATCATACTTTGTTTTTAAATCATAGCTACTTCTTAGCCTATAAAATTCCATAGCAAATACTTATTATAGGTACTCGTAAACACTAAGCGTATCTCTGCTTACTCATTCCTCAACTATTTTTCTTGAAAAAAACATCAAATTTCAAAGCAAAAATGGATATTGTCATTAAATTAAACGATTGCCGTAATTTTGGGGTAAGATGCAAAACGAAAATTACAAATTGGATTAGCTAGCGTTGTTTATATATACCTTATAGTATATGCTTCAAAATTTTGGTGCATTCTAATTATTATATTTTCATTTTAATTGTTCATCAACTAAAACATGCAAATAAAATGCGCAACTATAGTTTTCAGAGCTCACAGCAAATATTTTTATTTCATTGTTTGCGCTGCCAAAGTTGGTTGTCGTCGTAAAATCGTTAGGTTTTGCTCTATTAAGCTTTTCACAATAATATATACACGAATTCATTTCAACCAATCCCAAAAATGACAGCTAAAGTCTCTACAATTAAGGCAACATAGCACCTCCAAATTTTAAAAAAATTGATTTTTGTATTTTGATTGAATATGTTAGAATGAAGGTTTAAAAACATGATTTTAATAATATAAAATTTAAATTCTAAAAAAAAAAAATTGAATGAGTATGTATAGCGAAGCGCCCCAAGGTCATTTTTTCTATGATTTTCGTTCGCTTCGCTATATCACTACATCGACTTAAGCAAAAGTGTAGACAAAGATAAGTGATTCATCTCCTTTAAAAGAAGCATAAAATAAGTAAGCCTTGGTTAAAAAACAAAAAAAAAATAGCTGTAAAAGATGCTTTTAAAAAAAAACGTATAATCTCCAAAAACAAGGTCCGAAAATAGTTCAACTGACACTAAAATTAATGAAAAATTTAGCCACATATTATGGCCCAACTATACGGCGAAATCCTGATTCAGTTGAAAATATGCGCAAGGAAATTTGGGCAGCATATTACCTCAAAATTTCAACTGATGAGAGCCCTCAACACTGTTATTGTCCTGTTGGAGAAACGACTTGGTGTAACTGGCGCAAGGCGGAGGCAGCTGGTGATAATGCATTAAACAGTTTCAAACATCCTCCACCTTTAGATGATGAGGTACAAGAAATTTTAAAGCCTATTTATGATGACTTATCATCAGAAGATTTATTAAAGCGCTGCTTGGGCAATTTTACGCAGAATAATAACGAAAGCTATAATTCTTGTGTTTGGAATTTGGCCCCCAAACATACTTTTTGTGGGAAAAACGTACTAAATATGGCTGGAAATATTTCCGTATGTACATTTAATGAAGGATTTATGGCTTTCTTGAAAATAATGCAAGTAATGGGAGTTACGATTGCCGAACGTGCGCTGGAACATGCAGAGCAAAGAGATGCTGCAAGAACTAACCAGGTGGAAAAACACTCGACTGAGGCATCTAAAGAGGCCAGAACTGCTCGAAGGGAGCAAAAATCTTTAGAAGAGGAGGAGCATGAGCAAGAAGAAGGTATATTGTGTGGTCTAGGCACCACCGATTAATTTTCGGTAAGATTTATTGCAAAAAATATTGAATTTTAACTTTAAAAGCGATTTTCTCGAAACAACGTTTTTCAAGTTGGCGTGCAAGATTAAGAAAAACAATATTATCCAATCGTTCTGAAATTTTAACACGTTAATCTGCACATGTTAATGCTCAGAACGAACTACGGATGAAAAAATCGGCATGAACTTTTGGGGGAAAAAACCTCGATTTTCGAAAAAACGCCGCCATTTTGTTGTTTTTCCACCAAATTTGTTTTTTTTTGTTCATTCTAAGGCCACTTTGATGTTGGTCAAAACCTCGTTTTTGTTTTTTTTTCAGACTTTCCTGAGGCCAGTTATCATGCATGCCAGGTTTTTTTGGTGTATTTTCCAAAAACTTGTAGCAGACGACAGGGGGGCACAAAACATGTTTAACAACTTTGTTTACGTAGTCTTAGACAAATAAAGTATGTGTAAAAAGTTTCATTCAGATATGTCTTTTTATTCAATTAAAAATAAGCATTTGAAAAAAATACTTTTTTTTTCAATTTGAAGGTGCTATGTCCCCTTAAGTTTTGAACTAAAAGCAAACATAATTTTTGATTTCAATGATCAAAATATGTGTCCGTACATTCAAAAGCAGATTAAATCCTCCACTACTGTTATGAATTTATACATGCTTTTAGTACAACAATACTATACAATAGCACGCATTACCCACAAAACACAAAACGTAAAAGTATCCTGATAGACAAATAGTTTGTTCCGCTTTTGAAAACGAACTCCATCCATTCTGTAGTTTTTAATTGGGGGAAACTTAAATGGAAAAATACTTTTCGAATGCGAGTGAAATAATGCCCACAGGATAGAGATACACATTTACACGAGTCGTGCTTAAAGTAGAGGAAACTCGAAACGAGTGCCGTTCTATTTAACAACGCTTTATTTAACATTTTATTCGCTCGTTGTGGTATTTTTTTTGAAAAAAAAAACGAAAAAAAGCAAAAATAAACAGGCTGTGCGCAATGACTATTGTGTGTCGGCATGTTACATACATATAAATGAGAATTTTGGACTATACGAGTGGAACAAAAAAAAAGTTTCTATCAAAGTGCTTCCGTTTGCAAGTGAAATATTGCGAAAACGTTCAAAGATCAATACACAACACGTGTAACGATTGGTCGGAATTACGTGAAAAATATATACATACATACATATACTATATGTATATGCATGTTTATGAAAAAATTCAATGCATGAAAGTGTGGCTTTGGGGCACTTGTGTATGATATCCATGAAATCAAAATAATTTGTTTCGAACATTTTCGAAATCCGGGCAGCTTATGAACGTAGCTGTGAATTATTTTCTTTGCAAGAAGTAGAAAATTATCGAGCTGACTTCAAACAAACAGGAGATCGTTACTTTGAAGTCAATCAATTAAATGTTTCTCAGAACTTGGCTTGATGCTTTAAAAATATCCGCTTTGAAAATACGAAATTTCGAGACTTTCTATTGGAGGATGGAAAATGAATCCTTTTAACGCGTTTCGGTTACCTTAGTAGCAAGATAAATACTTTTAAACAAGATTTTCGCGGAAGATCTATTTCAAGATTGGTTTGTGATGTTGCGGTGTTTGTAACATGATAATTTACACGTCAGGAAGAATTCAATGATATACATGCTGTTCTCTTAGCAAATAGGGGAATTCAAAAAAATGCATATGTTAAGGGGGTATTCTGGTCTAGAAATTTGATCAAATCAATTTTTTTTGTTTGCATATTTTCAAAGTGTAAACCTTTAAGAATAAGCTTTTAGACGGATTTTCGGGAATTCGAATTGTTTTTGGAGTTACAGCTATTTTTGTGGCACGCCAACTAACTGCCCGAAACGAAACGTTTTAAACGCGTTTTTCTCGGAACTACTCTTCCCGATACGGTTGACATGATATCTCTAGTTGTAACGAACCGATTTACGTGAAAATTTGCACAAACCCTCTTAACATTATTAGTTAGCGTCTGATATGGGGATTATATTTATCAAAAATTCCCAAAGTTGAAAAAATTAGTTAAAAAAATGCCTTTTTTTTACATGAACGCCATTTTCTGAAAAAAGAAGTCTTTTCAACTCGCCTACGTCAGACGAATTTCACATTCTTCTTACTACAGAATTCTCCAAAAATTTATGTTCAGACCACCAGGAAGGTTGAAATCATGTCAACCATGAGACAAGTTTTTTTTAGCCTTCCCTTCGCCGGCCTGTATCTACATCAATTTTAATTTTTTACTGATGTTCGAAGAACATTAGTATTAAATTCGATTCGGCCAAAAATTCATATTTCCATATATATATATATATATATATATATATATATATATATATATATATATATATATATATATATATATATATATATATATATATATATATATATGTATATATATATATATGTATATATATATACATATATAAATATATATATATATATATATATATATATATATATATATATATATATATATATATATCTATATATATATATATACAAATATATATATAAATAAATATATATATATATATATATATATATATATATATATATATATATATATATATATATATATATATATATATATATACATATATATAGATATATATATATATATATATATATATATATATATATATATATATATATATCATCAAAAAATTTCAGTGAGATCATCTCGGGAACGCGCCATCCGATTGAGCTGAAACTTTTAGGATACATTGTTGTATATGCAGAATAGGTCCAGGTCTCACTAAATGTCAATTATATTTAACCCTTTGGCGCCGGCGGTCATTTTAGTGATATTTTTAATATACCAGTTATTCCTTACACAAATAATTTTTGCAAAAATAAAGCTGACGAAATAAATTTCGAACGTGTTTTAAATGCGAGTCGGATAATGTTTTGGAATTATTTAACCACATATGTGTGCTGGGTGCCTAAAAAGATAACGGGAAAATTTGAATATTTTTAAATTGCGATAACCTTTGACAGAGCTATTCAATCATTACGAAATTTGCAGAACATATTGCTATTATTTAGTTGTAAATTTGTGTAGCTTTTAGTGAGCGTGTTGGCAATCCTGTAGCTAGGGCAGGCACTGAAAGTGAAAACCTCCAAATCATCGTCTCTCTTGAAAAAATGTCGTTTCTTCAAAAAAAAGCCACTCATATGTAATTATTATAATTTGTTTACATAGCCAAAGTAAAAAATTTGATATGGTACAACGGGCACACCTGGTAACCCTTGCCCAATTTACCTATATTTTTAGCATCAAAAACTTCTGTTCACGGAAACTCACGATCTGATAATCAGAATTAATTGAAATTTACAAAATGTATTGGTCTTAAATAAGACCAGGTCTGATAGAAGTGATTTTGAAATACGGGCGATTCTGTGCTTGTGGTGCCATCTTGAAAAATCACTAAAAAGATAACTGCTTTTAGCCCTGTAAATTCCTATTCAGTCGTTCGATTTTGACGAAGCATTCAAACCATCGAATATCCTAAAAAATGTCCATTTCTTACAATAAAACCAATCTGTATACAAATCTCATGCTCTATCTACACGTTCAAAGTAAAACTTTGGAAATTTCATGTCAGACAAGAACATTAACCCTTTCCCAGTTAACCTTTATTTTTAGCATCAAAAACTTCTGTTCACGGGAACTCACGAACCATTAATCAGATACAGCTGAAATTTACAGAATGCATTGGACTTAAGTAGGACCAGGTCTGATGGGAGCGATTTTGAATTGTAGGCAATTCTGTGCCAGTGGTGCCATCTTGAAAATTTACAAAGAAAAAAAACTGCTTTTTGCCCTATGAAATGTGAATAAGTTGTTTGGTAGAAATTTGGTTGAAAAATTCGATTGGTGCTGCCAGCTATGGTAATTTTTGTGTCTCTGGTTTTGAGCATTCACTCAGGAAAATAAATCTTTTTGCCCTATAACTTCCAGTGCAGTCATGAAATCAATACGAATTTCATACAATTATTGGAACCTATTATAAACTTTATTCAAGCCAAATTTGGTAAAAAAGCCAGCTATTGTTGGTTTTGTGTTAAATTGCAATATCTTTATTGAGCGGTTTTATCGTAGAATTTTCAAATGGTGATGATATTGTAGTGACAATAAACAGGAAATATTAAGTTTTCAATTATTTGAAAAAACTCGCTGCAGGTAACCCTAAATTTCTTTATACTCCTATAACTTCGAATGTAATATAACAACGTGAAGCAGATGTGATTTATTCTTGGATTTGATACTGGCAAAAGGTTGCCAGCACGAGTCGGTTGTGCTCCTTTTGTATAAATAAATGCTTACAGTTAGTATTCATACCGGAAACATTTACAATGAAAATAAATAACCGATGTTTCAATTCCCAAAGTTCTGCAAATTTTTGGGATCGCAGCCCCAAACACCAACTTCAGTTACAGTGCTGCAGGCACTGAGCATTTTCTTCATTGATGTTATATGAGATGCTGCTTTCAAAATTATGTGAAATAAGCAACTGATAACGAATATAATGAACCCGTGTTTTGCTCTCATAAACGTTGAAATTCATGCCAGTGGTAATATCTGAAACCTTTCCACCATATGAGTTATAATGCATTCTTGAGACCAAAGTCAGTAAAACGAAGCGTTTGAAACAGTTTGGCCGTAATAAGCAGCTCATGTGGTGGAATATGCACTCAAAACCTGCCCGATTTTTCTACTCTTCTTCGAACATTAGTGTTTCTAGCGGTTCAGGAGCGCTAGAGTTTTTTTTTATTTTTTGAATACATTTTCGTACTTTCAAAATGTTAATAAAAGAATTATAAAAAATATGTTCCAAAATGTTTATGGTTTTTTTATTGCATCCGTAAAATCACCTCAAAATCGAGCCTCTAGACCAGAATACTGCCTTAATGAAATCAGTAGAAATGTAGTCTTAAAAATTCTTTCCAAAGTATTCTCTTTAAACATTATTACTTGGCCGCTAAAATCAAAACCCATATTGGTTTAAGGATGTTTGTTGACGTTGCGCAAGAAAAACGCACAAACGAGTCTTTCGGCATTTATCGAAAATTTTGAATAGGTTCAATATCACGGAGATTGTCCTATATGTATTTAGACATTTCCTGTCTTGGGATAACAATAAAATATTAACAAAAATAACAATATAATAATAACAATAACAAAAAATGGGGATAACAATTGCTATTTTGAAGCTATCTGGAAATCGTCCAGCGTGCATTGTAAATGTGGTGACGAGGAGCTAGTATATCTAGCTGTGGTTGACTCTTCTGGAGATTTTTTGTATCCCAGAGTTTCAATGTGAAAAAGTGTCTGAGCCTTTGTTAAATGTGGGAAATAAAAAGGTTCAGAATCAGTGGCGGTAACGCTTGAGTATTGATCTATCCGAGCTGTAGAGGGACACAAATTGCTTCCAATCGTCGAGAAATAGTTGTTGAACTCATGAGCGATTTGTGAAACAGATGTTAACAAAATTTCATCTTTGGCGTTAACTTCAGAAATAGGCGTCTTTTCTACTTTCTGTCTGATGATTATTTCATTGATCGTTCTCCACAATTTCTTCGGGTCATTTTTGTCTTTACGCGATTCAGACATATAATATCTCGATTTTGCCAGTTTTATTGTTTTATATAAAATATTCCTATACATTTTAAATTCAAGCTTTAGTTCAGGATCAAATGATTGATTTTTCAACCTATTCGCAAGAACATTTTTAGAGCGTATCGAAACTACAATTCGCTTTGTACACAATGGTTTTAAAGGTATTTGTTTTCTCTTGAAAGTACACTCAGTTGTAGCGGTTGATTTTTCTAACAGAAGGTTTCAAATACTCAGAAAATGATTTATCGCTTCATCTGGGTTACTTATTTTGCATATTTCATCCCAGCTCTGCATGCTTTATTGTTGTGCTAGTTTATCATAATCAGTTTTAGTCAAAGTGATTTTTCCCCTATTAGTTGTGTCATATGTCAAATTTGCTGTAGTGCAGTAATTGTCAGTGACACAAGATTGGAGAATTGATGTATCGAAATTTAGACAGCTAGGTTCTTTGAAAAATATACGGTCTATGCATGAGCTGCCTTTAGAATGCGTGATGCCTAGTAGGTACTTGTTGAATCCATATTTTCCCATGATGTCGAGATATTCTTGTGCTGTAGATGTAATTCTGCTCTCATATATACTAATATCTCCGAGTGTTATATGGTGTTCATGTTTTCTTTAGATATCCAGAAAATTATTTAAAGCGATAGTAAAATTGCTAAGCTCAAAGATTGGAGAACGATAGATGCAAGTGACATGAAATTTTATACTATTTGCTAATGTTATTTAAAAATGTCAAATGTTTGCATAATCTAGTGATACATCTATTTCATTCATATATCTACTTCATCACTCTAGTTATACATCTACTTCGAGTTATTATTATTGTTACTACTTAGGCTCTACAAAACGGAAATTAGGAAAGCCAAATGGAGCTCCTGGAAAGAGCTGTGCGGTAGGATTGAATCCACCTCGGAGACGGCAAGACTAAGAAACTTGCTGGCTAAACGCCCTGTCACGCCTAGCCTGTTATGCAGGTCTGATGGGGAGTGGACGAGCAACAGCTCGGAAACGCTGAAGGTACTCGTAGACACTCACTTTCCGGGCTGTTTGGATGACTCCACCCCTTTAACTCGTGTGCAGGCGTCTGATCTGCATGACATCGAAGGCATTGGCGAAGTTGTCACCAGGCAGAGGCTTGTTTGGGCAATTGACACCTTCAAGCCCTTCAAGTCTCCAGGTCCGGATGGAATTCTGCCGGTCATGCTTCAAAAAACAGGTATGCTTGCTGTTTCCTGGCTAACACAAATTTACAAAGGTTGCCTAGTGCTAAGCCATGTACCTGTAGCCTGGAGGACCGCTAAGGTTGTATTTATACCCAAGGCAGGTAAAGTCAACCATGCGTATCCGAAGGACTACAGACCAATTAGCCTGACTTCCTTCCTCCTTAAAGTTTTTGAAAGATTACTTGATCTTCATATCAAACAAAGACTTGGTACTCAAACTCTATCGAGAGCCCAAAATGCGTATATGAAAGGAAAATCTGTTGAAACGGCTCTCCATAGAGTAGTCCTCAAAATTGAAAGGGCACTCCATTACAAAGAATACGCCTTGGGAGCCTTTCTAGCTATTGAAGGCGCCTTCAATAATGTGCACACAACAGCTATTATGGAGAACCTCCACGCACACAACACTCACCCCGCTATTTGTAGCTTCATAGGCAACATGCTTAACCACAGGCTCATATCAGCGGAGTGGTCGGGTGCGCAAATTACAAGAAAAGTCTGCAGAGGCACTCCGCAGGGAGGGGTTCTATCTCCTCTCTTGTGGAACCTTGTAACAAACTCAATTCTGGAAAAGTTGGAAAGCAAGGGACTCACGGTTGTGGCCTACGCTGACGACATTGCAATTTTAGTCTCGGGTAGGTTTCCACACACCCTTGGTCAGCTCATCGAGTACTCTCTAGGGCTGGTTGAGGAGTGGGCGAATACCGTGGGTCTTGGCATTAACCCCAACAAGACGGATATTGTGCTCTTCACTAGGAAGTATAAAACCCCGGATTTAGACCATATCATGCTGGGCGGCTCCAGGTTAGGTCTCAAGCTACAAACTAAGTACTTGGGTCTTATTCTGGACAGCAAGCTCACATGGAAGGCGAATTTAGAGGAAAGAGTTAAGCGGGCAAGCAACGCGATTTATGCCAGCAAGAGAGTGCTGGGTAAAACGTGGGGTCTAAGCCCTGCTTTAACGCACTGGATCTACTTGGCGATAGCTAGGCCGATTCTTGTTTACGGATGCTTGGTCTGGTGGCCAGCAGTGAATAAAAGCACCTTTGCTACCATGGCGAATAGAGTTCAGCGGCTGGCGGCTCTCTGCACTACAGGTGCCTTAGCCTCGACTCCTTCGTCTGCTCTGAACGTCCTGCTTCATCTTCCCCCGCTTGATCTCTTTATTAGAGGCACTGCCGCAAAGGCTGCTGTCAGGCTTAGGGAATCAGGGCACTTCGAGCCAGGATCCTTTGGCCACAGCAGTATTGAACGGGGTTACGCAGGAAGCACTGACTACCTGGTTCCCACTCTGTGCTTTGAGCGGGGATATCGAGCGACTGTGGGAGATGGGCAGGAATGGAATCGACAAATGTGTCCTGCAGCTCTTAGCATCTACACTGACGGCTCGAAGACAGCTGCAGGAGTGGGTGCTGCAGTATATTCTGCAGATGCATCTATGGAAGCAGCTTTCAGGCTTCCGAATCACAGTAGTATTTTCCAGGCGGAGGTGTTTGCGATACGTAAAGCCGCAGACCTCATATACGCCAAAGATACTACTAGCAAAGTACTAAACATCTTTACGGACAGTCAAGCGGCGGTTAAAGCACTGCTGTCTCACACATACAAATCGAAGTGTGTATTCGATTGTATTCAGGCTCTGAACAGACTGGGTAACAGCAGAAGAGTTAGAATCTTCTGGGTTCCCGGTCATAAGGGTATTGATGGGAATGAAAAGGCGGATGCGTTAGCCAAGTATGGGGCTAGTCTTCCCCTTTTGGAAGCGGTTAACATCCTTACTCCTATCCAGGCGATTAAGTACTCAATCGACTCCAACATGATGCAGGGAGCGACGCGCAGATGGGATGCAACTCAGACCTGCAGAGTAACCAAAATCATGTGGGGGTCATACAATCTCGCATCGACCAAGTACCTCCTCGAGTTAGTGCGGATTGACTGCAAACGACTCGTTGGTATCATTACTGGTCACTGTCTTATAGCAGCACATGCTAAGAAAATGGGACTCCTAACGAGCGACACCTGTAGAAGGTGTCAAGAGCCGGGGGTGTCAGAAACTATCCAGCATCTCCTGTGTCACTGCCCGGCACTGGAGAAAACCAGACTGCGATACTTCGGTGAGCCCTGGCTGGTGGATCTCTCACACGTGGCAGAGCAAAAGCTGAAGGACATCCTTCAGTTCGCGAAAAAGTCCGGGGCCTTTGATGGCCGCTTGGACTGAATTCCTTTCTCGAGGTCCATTTATCTGGTATCACTACGGACCGGTAGGTCTATGTGTGGCCATGTGCCAGCCAGTACAACCTAACCTAACCTATTATTATTGTTATAAATATTCCTGATATAATTTATATGTGTCAAAAACAGCATTTATTCGTCCACTATTATTTCAAGAAGTCGGAGATAATTATCCTTGAATAAATTGATATTTTGACAGCAATATTTCTTTCCATCAAAGTCTATCAAATGGCAACGGTCAATCTAACGAACCTAGCAGATAAACGTTTAAACGTCAGCCCCACGAGCAATAAAATCATTTGAAGTTTCGGAAGTGGTAGGATTTCGCGAAACATCATCATAATTCTAAGAAATATTAAACAATTTTGCTCGATAGCTTAATATTTGAAAATTTATTTCTGAGATTAATTTCATTTCTCGATTACTTTAACCATAGGCTGAACTCCAAAGTTCTTTTGATGAAAATCAATGTGCACAAGATACACATTGAACACGCAAAGCTACTATAGATTATTCACCATGCCATACAAATATCCTTTTACGGAGAAACAGCTTTGTAATGCTGCTTCTATAAAATGAAAATTGAGCTCCAACAGCCGCCGAGCACGTTAAGTTTCTAAGAAACTTTCTGTTAATAAGCTAAGAAATATAATCTCACTGCAGGTCAATCGATCTTTGGTTCTGACGCTCGCGTTCGTGCTCCTTGAAACGAAATAAATCGTGCGATTAAATGTCAAAACACTGGCCATGATTGATACCCTCACCAACTGCGTATTTTATGCAATGCTTTGGACAGTAAACGTTTCTTTATAGCTTTGAAAGATTATGCTTATGAAACCAGTCGCTTTGATTATGCAAAAAATAAACAATTTAGAATTCTTCAGCGAAAGTTTGAACAGATGCAATGAATTAATACACCTGGTTGCTTTTGATTGACTTAAAAAAATGTATTGCTGTGAGAATTATTCAATTCGATTCGACTTCGAAGAGCGAAGTGTGTTATTCTTTTCTGATAATATTCAACAATCACAGAACGCTGCGAACTAGGACAAGATAGTTTATGATTCAGAAATTGAAAGACATTAGCAAGGCATAAAAGTAAAAAGTAAAAGCAATCCCACGACAACCCTTGTACGGGTCTAGGGGTTGAAGCTGGTAGAGAGCTACATTACTATTTTTTTAATCATTGTGGATACGAGTGTGGAATGATTAGTTCCACGACTCACTTTACCCCTGATTTAAATCAGGTACCTATTCAGAGTTAGGTGAACTCAAAGCTTGGTGAGCGGACCCTCGTCCGAACCTGGATTCGAACCAGGGACCCCACACGCAAGACGCCAGTGCTCTACCCACTAGGCTACTCAAGCTTACAAGGCATAAAGAAGTTAATTGAAATTCGAAGTCATATTTGAAAATATCATGGGTAACTGTAAAAGCTAGTTTATCATACTCCTACATATTTTAGACAAACAGCCAGCTAAAATTTTGAATAAAACACACTTGTAATTATTTCACGTTAAGTTTTTACTCATTCAATTGGTTAATTACATTTATTTTTTTGTACGGCGCCCAATGTGGGAATTTCATGAAAAATTTTCTCTGGGAAGAATGTTTGGAAAATGAATAGAATATAAGCTGATTTGGTAATTTTTTTTTGTTCGATTTCTATTAGACGTTTTGTTTGAGCAGCGTTCATAAATTGTCGTTGGAAACGTGTGATTAAATCTATTCCAGCTTATAAATAAAAATTTAAAAAATATTGGCAGTCAAACGATCTTTAATAAAAAAAAAAAAATTAAAAAGCCAATCACAAGCATTAAAACAATTATATCACACTTAATTGCATCAATGCAAGTTCTTTGATGAAATGGCTATGATATCCTATACTAAGTGTCTTCATCCTTTGCTTGAAAATCTACAGCCACCTTTACTAAACCAACTGTAGTTAAAGTTTTGGAGGAATAGTGTTATTAGTCGCTAGCAAATCAATCATCAAAAAAATATACACACAATATGATCAAGTACTCTAATCAGAGAGGGATGAGGGATGGGACGTTTCGTCAATATCAAGCAAAATTATTTTCCCAGCCGCTTTAATTGAAAAATTAACTTAATTGACTTAAGACTTTATTGATTACTTTTGAGCCTTCTTTTTTATGCGACATTGACATCCGATTTTTAAATTATCTACTGAATTCTTGCATTATTTCCATTAGTTAAACAAATTCAATTTATGAACGAAAAACATTTTCGTTTGCCTAATAATATTTGTCACTAATTTACATGCATTTTAGTTTCGGCAAACCCAACTAAAAAACATCAGCCAAGTGAACAAGAGCAAGACTTCGTCCAATATAAGTATAAAAATACATTCTCTCTTTTTCCTCATCCATCTATCACACAAGCGATCAAAATAGCGTCAAAATTGTGTTTGCCTTGAAAAAAAAAGTGGCTAAGCAAATTCGTCCTGTGCAAACGAATGGAAAATAAAAATGGCAACAGCCATTACTACCCGCAGCACCATCGAAGAACGATTGCATGAAATGTCCACACAGAATACATTACGAAACACTACAATGAAGCGAGAAAGATATGAAATTTTCGAAGAAATGAAAATTGGGCAAAGGCAAATCCTAAGCAAATACATACAAATTCCCAAAGTTCAAGTGAATTTCGTCTTTTTTTTTGTGTTGTTGTTGCTGTTGTTGTTTGTTTGAAAGAAAGCATCTTCAAATACGTCCCATTGGAACAGGAAAGGGACGATTAAGGGCTGATAGAAAATGTAGAGCCTCAATTTTAATAGCCATTTCCATGATTTTGATCGTATTTAGGAAAAGCGGGTCGACTTTTTAATCAAGATTGGATTAGTCGATTTGAAAGCAAATACAGATAATCTGTAGGATCTAGTTTGGGATAATACCTGTGCAAGCAATACATGCTTTATGATGAAAGGTGGAATCGATGTTGGAGACGTGGGATGCCCATCAATAGAATGTAAATATTGTGAAACTTTAATATCCTCGGGGCTTGATTGAAAATTCAATTTCCGTATTTCAAATACAATAGAGGGTGCATTAAAAAGTTATAGCGCAAGTTGTTGGAAAACAAATTGAGACTTCATTTGTAGAGATAAAGGACGAAATAATTATTTCATTTGTAAAAAAAGTTTATGATAAATAATTTAAAATGTTTGAGCAGCAGCTTAAGCTTGAAATGTTCAAGAAAGGCTCTAAATAATATATGGTCAATTTTTTTACACTTTTTTTCCTGTAGCCTATTCGAAAATCTTATTAAGGTGCAAAACGTTTTGGTTAACTACTCAACTTTACACTGTAATGCAAGGGAAACAATCGAATGTTGTAATGACGTGAAATAAAGCGTCATATCATTACAAATAATTATATATTTTCGGTAATTTCATATAAGATATTTTATATTTTATAATACATATATAAGTTGCTCTCAAGGCTGTTATGAATTTTATCTCTCAAGTTCAACATCAAAAGTTTATGTTTTGAAACATTTTTGTCAAATTTAACTTGAGAGACTTAAATTTTATTTTCGGTTAAAACTATTTAGGGATTCACTTGTTGTACACCGTATCTTAGAACGATCGTGTCGTTTGCTGATTTTTGGAATGTACGTTCACATGCTGGTTCGTGCCTTTAGGAGAATTTCGAAGTTTATTCGACGGCAATTATTTGTAAATTTCGAGAGTTTGGTGAAAAATTTGAAGATACCCAGCATCACCTACAGCTTTCCTTCCGCCATGAACACCTTCATATACTGGTTGCACTGGTAGTTAAATGCTTGTATAGAAGTTCAATTGTTTTTATATTCTTAAGAGTTTCTTGGAACAAATTTGCTCTGCGATATACTTTGTCTCGATTTTACCGTTCGGCTTTTTAACGAAAATAAAATCAAGCTCTAACTTAAGACTCTATCCGACTTGAATTTCATTTTTTAGTTAAAATTCATCTAAATCTAACCAAAAATCAGATTTTACGTCAATTTTTCAGCGCGGTGGTTGTCTAATAGATTTATGCTTTTCGAACTAAAGCTTTGATCTAAAATTTTCTATTTCAAATAAAAATAAGTATTGTGCCTTCTCTCATGCATTGAGAACAATAATCAGCATTAAAACAAAAATTCTGACGTTTGCCACGTTTCAAGCGTAGCAAGACATCAGACTGCCCGTGACTGATCGCAGCAGAACCACAGACAGTTTAATTGAAGGTTAAAATATTCAATTTAAAGACCTCAGACATGAAGGAAACAGTCCTGAAAATTGGAAAAAGATGGACGTGATTTCCGAGCAGCTAAAAGCAGCTGGTAGTAAAATATAAGCTTGCTGAACGAAAGCTTTACACAGGTTTAATGTAACGGACAACCTGCAGATCTAAAAGCTCGCCGAAAAAATGGCCCCTAACGTGGATATCAGCCATCAGTAAAATTTTACCAAATCCTTTAAAACCTCACATTTCCCCGCTATTGCAGACTTATAAGCCTCCTCCTGTCTTTAGCCAAATTGGCTGATCTAGTTCTTCTCCCTCGCTTAAATGAAAAACAACATTCTCCTGGAAAAACAATTTGGCTTCTCCTCCATGGAACTTTAGCTAGCTAGGGTGGTCCAATACAATAGAACAGGACTGAGCCACATTAATCCGATCGGAATGGTCAAGTTCGATATAGCTAAGGCCCATGACAAAGACTGGAATGCAGGACTTATCTTTAAAATGCATGAATTCCAAGTACCCCCCCATCACTTATTTAGATCACAGAATCATTTCTAAAGAGCAAGACATTTCAAGTCAGAATCGAGTGTTTTCTTTCCACAGAACCACAAATTGTGGCTGGAGTACCAAAAGCACATCTTCATATCACCCTTTTTGTATAACATACACAAGACAGATATTCCTAAACCGTCCATAGAAAAAAAAGTTATCTTCACTGACGATACGTGTATTTTCTACACGTCCCTACGTAATCAAAAGTTAGAATGGCAACGGACAGCTAAATACCTAGGACTCACATTCAACGCTAAGCTAAACTCGACGGAACACGTGCATAATAAACGAAACGCCTGAAACAATCTTCTTCATAGAATCTAAAAGTCTAAACAAAACTAACAGAAGACTTATCTACAAATGAATACTTATGCCAACACTATAATCCAGAAGGCTAACAATTCGATATACCTTAAAGCCGAACAGACGGAAGCTTCAAATGTGTCAAAATCCCACACTGCAGAGAACTTTAAGGAGCTATGTTTCATACCCATTATGGCGATGAAACATAGCTCAGCACTGGACCACTCACTGATAGAAATGGAGTAAGAGTGGAATCTTCACTAGCTCTAAAGTTGTTATAATATTTGAAATCGCATAACGGAATCATTTTCGTATCTAGATGGATCTAACAATAACATGGTGCTAATGTCCGTTAAGGCCTTCTATTTAAAAACCAGGACAAGGAAATTTCGAAACTGATGAAAGTGCCTTTTACGAAGTCTGATGAAGTAGTTTACAGTATCAAAGTTGTATGCTGTCTTGTTTACCAGGTTGAAGCACAGAAACCACGCGATAAAGTGGGTCAATGTCCCAACTGTCAACAATTTGGCCACTCGTACAATGATTTTCACAACCAGTCTCGATGTGTGAAATGCGATGGGCTCCACCACTTTGACGACTACAAAAAGCTGTGGATTTAAAGGGCAAAATGTGTCCATTGCGGGCGTGAGCACCCTGCCAGATAGAGGGCTATCCATATAAGCCGGAGTATATGATAAACTTTTTTACCCAAACAGCAAACAGAGCCACCAGCGCTATGCCCACAGGTGGTCAATTATTGGACACTATACGAGAACAGCTTCATATTGTGATGAGACGCATGATAGCTAAGACAGTCCGAGTCATGGTGGCCAAGATGGTTTACATCGTAAACATCACAGATGCCCAGCCGAAAATGAGTCCTACTGAAATTTTTTTTTCATAATCACGTGGATTGCGAGTTCCATCCTCAATAAGCAAGGTGATGAGCAATAAATTTTCATTTGCTGCAAAGTGAATACTACGTTCTCTCAGAAAAACTTCCTCAAACCTGGCAACCAGCTCCAAATCTGTATGGTTTATACGAATAATAGGATCTTCGTGAAAAGGCAAACCAAATTCGCAATATTAATTTTTGAATTCTTAAATAAGGTGTTGTGAAATATGTACCCAAATTTTCTTTTATTTTCCTTATTCTACCACCTGAGTTTCAAGCATACTCAATATTCCTTCAAAACATCTCATTTAAAATTCGTCACAAGTCGAGTGCACGCTATTCTCCAAAAACGAAGCACGAATGAACATAACGTGAAAATGTGCCTTAAATACGACTGATATATATAAGCCGAGCACCACTGGGCATGCATATCTTGTCTATCGTCCTGAACTGAGTCTATTCCGTTTCGGCTAGCTCCGGCAAATTTTAATATTTTGCCTCCTTATTATGCAAACTGTCTTCAAAGCGAACAGTTTTCGAGCCATTACGGCACAATGGCGCCCATTAGTATTGTACGAAATGAAGACACTTTTCATGTTAATTAGGTATTGATGCCCGAATCCGGAATCCATCATAAAGTCGACGAAGGCATTAGCATAAATATCCACCATAACCGTAAGAATCGCAGTTAGAGCATACTTATGGCCGGAAGCTATGTAAAGCAGGAGTGTAGTCATATTTTCGAGCAATAAAAGCAAAATTTCGCATCTAGGCACTTTCAGTTGCCACGACTAAATCCGCTTTTATGTGGCAATTCGTTATATAATTTTCGATTTAATACGCAGCCTTGTCGGCGCTTTGTTATGATATGCATAGGTTTTCGATTATCAGCATCGCGGTGATATCAAGATGTCTGTTTTTGTCAATTTTTCACGTTACCTTGCAGATGCTGTGCGCTTATGGGGCCCGATATGGAGACGAAAGTCTTCGTATAGACGAAAGTCTACGTATAGTTAGAGGAGTCATAAAAGAACATGATCTGAAATGAGATTCAATTTTTTATTGAAGATTAAGGCTAAGATGGTATTAAATTGACAGCTTGTAAATGAGCACACGTTAGGTTTTATGTTGCTGAATTTTCGCAATTGTTTTGCGTCTATGGGAAATATAAGCGAATCGAATGTTAACCGAAGAATTTAATTCGTTCGATCTTGTAGGAGAAAATGATTAAAATTTCTTGTGCTTAATCTCTTTTATGGTACCATGAAAATATTTTTGAAACATTTGAACATATCTGCCAAACTTCCTACTTCTGCTGAAACAAAAGCAAAGAAAGGATTAGAAGATGTTTTTAGGCGAACTCTCATTAAAAGAATAAAAAATTGGATAATTGAGATACTTACAACCTGAGTTGATCTGAGCACTAAACAAGTTGGATTAAATTTTGGCTTTAGCACCGGCAAAGAGTTGCTACCACGGACCATTTTGCTTTCAATAAATCTTCATATGATAAGCACTTACGGTAGAAATAAGCAACAACTGCTTATATTTCCTAAATTTTGAAAGTTTTACGGGTGACGCTTACGGGCGCGTATAACATCCTGAGATTCACAAAGTAAATTGATCTAAAAGTGAAGCAGATTTGATTTATTTTGGGGATCGTTGCTGGCGATTGGCTGCCATCACTAGCCGTTCAGTTGTTTTTGTACCAAGTAATGGTACCATTAAATTTTTATGAGATAAGCACTTCACAATGGAAACAAGCGGCAACTGTTTGTTGCAGACTAGCTGTGCGTTATCCAGCCGCCACACAAAAACGGAGGCGATTGTTATATAAGGTTGGCTAAAATTTTGGTTCTTTGTATTTTATTTTGCTTTCAGATTATTTTTATGCATTTTATTTATGCTATGGAAACTTTATGTTCAGTGGAGCCACGTTGATGAGAGCTCCTGATTCATTTTTCCTCTAATTTTTACGAATGTTCGAAGAACATTAGTATTAAAATTCATATTTCCACATATATATATATATATATATATATATATATATATATATATATATATATATATATATATATATATTTATATATACAGTGAAACCTCCGCTTGCGGACACGACACCTCTAATAAGCGGACACCTCCCATATCCGGACAAATTTTCTTTTCACACGCTTGTGGATTCGTTGGAGGAGCAAATTGACCTCCAACAAGCGGACTTTCCAATGAACGGACGCGGACACCATATCTTCAGTCATTCGATACAAAAAACCTCTCACAAGCGGACACAAAACGTGTTTTACCAAATATTAATACGAAAATTGAAATCAAATCGGGGATCTCCCTTATAAGATTGTTGTTGTTGAATGTTTGTGGAAGTCGGCTGGAATGTAAAGGGTGACTCCCCATTTTAGAAAATAAATTGTTTTGTGAGTGACTTTTATTCGATATTCTGGTTTGATTCTATATGCTTCAGCATAGTTCGCGTGTGTTATACGGTGATTTTTATGTGTAGATATCAGTATAGCTACACGAAACGTTATTTCTTTAAATGAAGAAGTGAAAGAATTAACGTATTTGAAAAATAAAAGCTGTCAGTTCGAGAATTAGCTAAGAGGTGATAATTGGTTAGTAAAGGAAGTGAAAAGACTATATTTTTCTTCATAGAAAAGATTGGTATTGGGAAAACTCAAGCAGCAAATATTGTGAAAAATCAAGATGCCATTCGATCCAAATGGAATTCCGGTATTAATATCCAACAAAAGAAAAACTTTCTCAAGACGAGAGGCTCACAAATAGATCAGATCTGCTTTGATTGGTTTGCCAAGGCTAGAAGCCAGCATATTCCAATTTCAGGATCAATTATTAAAGCGAAAGCAAAACAAATAGCCAACCAATTGGGATATTGTCAATTTTTGAAGTCGAATTGATGGCCAGAAAAATGGGTTAAAAGGCACAATATAGCATTCAAGTGCATAACTGACGAAGCTTCAGATGTTGATCAATTGGACGGTGACCAGTTTAGGGCACAATTGCCCACTATGTTGTCTGGATATAAACCCGAGGATATTTGTAATGCTGATGAGAGTAGCCCGTTTTTTCGTGCTTTACCCGATAAAACTTTCGCCTTGAAATCCGAAAACTGTCGAAAGGAAGGCTGACAGTTTTATTTTGTGTGAATATGGCAGGAGAGAAGGAGATGCTATTAGTCATAGGTAAAGCGGCCCGTCTTCGTGCATTCAAAAATATTCGCTTGCAAGATCTACCTGCCAATTGGAAGTCGAACCAAAAAGCGTGGATGACACGGGATATTATGTCCGAATGGCTCCAGCAATTGGACAAGAAAATGAAAATTCAAAATAGAAAAGTTCTTTTGTTTTTTGATAATGCGGTGTCTCATCCTGGAGATTTGAAATTAACACATGTTAGCATAATTTTCTTACCGGCTAACACTACGTCAGTCTGTCAACCCTTAGATCAAGAGATTATACAAAATTTCAAGGGTAATTATTGAGGATTGATTCTCGAACATATTCTTTCGAAAATTGGCAGAACCAAGTCAGCATCAGAACTCGCAAAAACAATAGATGTTCTTGACGCTTTATACTTCATCAAATCCTCCTGGGATAAAGTTGATGAAGTGACTACCAAAAATTGTTTTAGAAAAGCAGCATTCAAACAAAAAACTCAAAATATTTTAGAATTTGACGCCGAAGATGAATTGCCCTTATCAACGCTAATAAATTTACAAAAACTGTTCGTCGATTTCAAGAACCTAAATTTGGAAGAATTTTTAAACATTTATAATGCAGTACACACTGAAAATGATGATATTGAGATTCGATTTGAAAATCAAATTGACACTGTAGACGAAAACGATTCTGAAGACGAAGAAACTATTCAAGATATTGACCCAATAAAGTCATATGATGAGGCCCTGAAGCAAATTGTTCGTTTGAAGCAATTTGCAAAAGATGACTATGTAGCATTTCAATCCTTAAAAAGAGCAGAGAATCAATTCGAGAAACAACAGCGCAAATCCAAAATCAGCAATCGAAAATTGGTCATTTTTTTCATTAGATTATTTCTCTGCATACTATGTAACACATATATAACCTAGTTATTACTATAAAAACAAGAAAAATGTACGTATAAATATAAGTTCCTTTATCTGTATCTACATATAAATATTAATAAACACGAAGTAATTATAATTGAAATATGTACTTCTTCTCATAAATACATATACACATGTGTATGTATTTAATAAGCATATAAAATTCTAAATTTTATTCGATACCTCCGGCAAGCGGACAACAAGACTGGCACCATGAGTGTCCGCCTATGAAAGGTTTCACTGTATATATATATATATATATATATATATATATATATATATATATATATATATATATATATATATATATATATATATATATATATATATATATATATATATATATATATATATATATATATATATATATATATATATATATATATATATATATATATATATATATATTGTAACGCCAGCGAAAAAGAAAAAAAAAAACTGTAGATTAGCGTAAATCAATAGATTGATTTTAGAGTTAAGATAGAGATAGAATAGATCTTAGAGTTTAGATAGAGGTATAATGGATCTTAGAGTTAAGATGTAACAGTATGCATGGGCGACGACCGATGAAAGCGAGTGTTCCTCACCAGGTCAAGCTATCGCCGTCGATTCAATTTCAGACGATCGACAAATCACTTGACCCAGAAACGAACGACCTGTTGCGCAGCTAAGGGGCCATGGATCCAGAATGAAACGCAACACCGATACAAAACATAACCACATAATAAAACCGATATAAAACATAACCACATAGCACCGATATAACCAAGGTGAACTCGCGAATTTATGCACGCGAATGGCTAAACGCGACCGAGAATTACACGCCGGGCCATGAAAATAACTATTGTGGATGGTTGTAAACAATCAAATTGACAACGGAGTAAGACAGTAAATGTCATCGGGCGATCGAACCGCCACCATGCGGCGAAACAATAAGGGCGCGTTCCGATTTCCATCGGGCTTCAGTGCGCGAAATTGCACTTTAGCAAGCGCGTGTAGCAAGTGCATCGGGCCATCGCACCCGAACACACGTTGTAGTGCATAAACAGCCAGCAGTTGGCGGAGATACCGCAGTAGCGGGATTGAAACCACTAGCCGAGGCTTAGTGGAAAGTAAACGAGCATGAATCTGGTCTCTTTTATCCAGAAACAAGGTGAGGTACAGACGTATCTAGTAGAACAGGGGATATTAATTGGAAATTAATTCTTTTTCACCTTTGGGATTGGCCGATGTTGGAGTATCGCCGAGGGGAACGACTGTGGAAATTTGAGCCAACCGCGACGACTTCGAGATTGGAGCCAACGGCGAAGAATTCGATATTAATTGGAAACTAATTCTTTTTCATCTTCGGATCGATACTTTGACCGAACGACTGTGAAGATTTGGGGCGACCACGACGATTTCGAGATTGAAGCCAACGGCGAAGAATTCGATATTAATTGGAAACTAATTCTTTTCATCTTTGGATCGATACTTTGACCGAACGACTGTGAAGATTTGGGGCGACCGCGACGATTTCGAGATTGGTGCCAACTGCGAAGAATTCGATGTTAATTAGAAATTAATTCTTTTCATCTTTGGATTGATACTTTGATCGACGACTATGAAGATTTGGGCCAACCGCGACGAACTCGAGATTTGAGCCAACAGCGATGAATCATAGAGCAGCGCCGCATTCGTAATAAGCGACAAAACAGCTACATGGGGGAATCCCCGAAGAGTCGACTGGATGGAAGCTGTGTATTAATTCAGGTTAGATAGACTATATGTATTTTAGATAAAGAATTAGATCTAAGCTTAGTGGAGAGCTAGAATAAGTTTCTCGCATTGTGTAACGCGGCGCCGTCGGTAGTGTGATAAATCTTAAGTGAAATAGAATTGTGTATCTATCTGTAACGCTGGTGTTATTTATGCGCGTCGGGCGTTTGGACCTCTGATTGGTAAGGGAAGGATCGTCGACGATTTCTCGCTTCTAGGCGACGGTCGGCAGGCAATTTCGGGATAAGTCAAAGCGAGTGGCGCCTGAAACTTCGACTCACCCTATTTCTCCGCGTGAGCTAAGCCACCTGAAATTGCCCCCTTTTGACTCTGACGGGAGGAAAAAGGGAACGGGAACGATTGGACGGTTAAAACGGTAACAATATATATATATATATATATATATATATATATATATATATATATATATATATATATATATATATATATATATATATATATATATATATATATATATATATATATGTATATATATATATATATATATATATATATATATATATATATATATATAAATATATATACATCATAAAAAAAATTCAGTGACCATTTCTCGGGAACGCGCCATCCGATTGAGCTGAAACTTTCAGGATACATTTGTGTATATGCAAAATAGGTCCAGGTCACCACTAAATGTAAATTATTTTTAGATAATTCTATTATTCCATCAAAAAATCATTTTCAAAAAAACTAAGTTTGCAAAATGAATTTTGAAGCGACAAAACAGCTACATGGGGGAATCCCCGATTAGATTAGATATGAATTTGGAAATTTTTTAAATTTTTAACCCTTTGCGTCCGTTAGGTGCCAAAAACGAGATCGGGAAAATTTGAAATTGTTCGAATTGCGATAACTACCAAATATATTGATATTACCAACTTCTATACATATATAGTTTTGTATGAACGTTCTGGCAATCTTGTAGCTACGGTAGGCGCTGAGAGTGAAAACTTTCAACAAATTGACTCTCCTGAAATATTTTTGGTTTAAACACTTCATATACAAATCTTATGCTTTGTTTACACACTCGAAGTAAAACTTTGAAAATCCCATGTCGGACAAGGACGGCAATCCTTCTCCAATTCAACTATGTTTTTAGCATCAAAAATTTCTGTTCACGAGAACTCACGACCCAATTATCAGATACAGTTGAAATTCGCAGAACGTATTGTCCTTAAGTAGGATCAGGTCTAATAGAAGCGATTTTTCAACTTGGGCGATTCTGTGCCAGTGGTGCCATCTTGAAAAAACACTAAGAAAAATAACTCCTTTTGACCCTATGAATTCTGAGTCAGTCATCAGATTTTGACAAAACTCATACAGTACTTGAATCTTACTCTAAGGCACGCTTCATAGAAATTTGGTTGAAAAATTCGGCTGGAGCTGCCAGCTATGGTAACTTTTGTGTCTTAATTTTTGAAAATTCTCTCAGAAAACTAAAGCTTTTTGCCCTATAGATTCCAGTGCAATCATGATATTCATATGGCAAACTAAACTTGTTGTAGATAGTACAAAACAGAAATCTAGTTGCAAAAACAATGAAAGAGTTGCCAGCTATGGTTGGCATTGGTTTTTTTTTGCATAGTTTTAGTAAACGATTTTTCCAGAAAATGTTCAAATCGTAGTGAAAATAAACAACAAATATTAGGATCTAGAAAATTTGAGAACTTTTGTGGGTGGTAACCCTAAATTTCTTTGTATCCCTATTACTTCCAATGCAGTCATCAAATCAATGCGAAATACACAGAGCAGGTTTACATTCACGTGAGACAGATGTGACATACTTCTGGCTTCGGTGCACGAAGCATTTTTGACACTTTTGTATCAATATATGCTTACATTTAGTATTCACATCGCGAATATTAGCAATGGAAATAAGCAAACAATGTTTAAAATTTTTTAAGGACTGGACATTTTTTAGATGGCAACCCATTACACCTTTCTATCGCTGTATCTTTCGATGAAGTCATCGAAATTAAATTGGCTTAGGGTTTATTATTACCTAGGGTGTATTGGCTTAAAGTAGGAGAAGTAGCTAGTGGTAGTGGGTTTATGTAATACACACTCAAGATCTGCACAAACCCGCTACACACATGGACTTTCAAGACTGTGCGACAACTCTGTAGCTACAGCAGGCTCCTGAAAAAAATCCTTCAAATCATCGACCTTCCTGAAAATTTTTGATTTTTGAAAATAAATTCAAATTATTGATAAATTTTGACTTTTTTCCACCTAGTCAAATAAACATTTTGAAAATTCCGCGGTAAACAAGAACGGCAGCCCATGATATAATTACCTCTATTTTCAGCACTCAAAACTTCTGTTCACGAGAACTGACGATCAGATAATGCGATGAATATGAAGTTTATAGGACATGTTGGAATTTGCTAGGACCAGGTCTGATAGCAGTGATTTTGACATACAGGCAACACTGTGGCAGTGGTGCCATGTGGAAAAAACGCTGAGAAAAAAAACTGGTTTTTGGCCTATAGCTTCCGATTTAGCCACCAGATTTTAACAAAATTCACGCAGTAGGTTAGTATAGGGAATTAGTATAGGGACGCCAGCTGCGGCAATTTTTGCCTCCTAAATATTGTAAATTTGCTTAGGAAAATAAAGGTTTTTTTTCCCTATAACTTCCGATGCATGTGATAAGTATATCTTGTTGCGTTTCTAATTCTGTAGGAATTTCGTTGAAAAATCGTGAAAGGGCTGCCAGCTATGATGAATTTTGTAATTTATTGACATTTCTTTATCGAGCGATTTTAACATAAACATCCTGCAATGACAATTAACAACAAATATTTACGTTTCAAAAATTTAAAAAGTTTGGACTGTGGTAACCCTAAAATTATATTCACTCCTATAAATTACAGCGCAGCCATTCAATCGAAACCAAATTCATAGGGTGGCTTTAACACAACGTGAAGCAGGTATGGTGCTAGCACATGATTGCCAGCACCGGACAATTTCGTAAATATTGCACCAACAGATGCTTCCATTTTCTATTCAAAAGCAAAGCATTTACAATAATATAAGCAACCGATATTTAAGTTTTCCGAGTTTTGGAAATTTTTCGGATGGCAACCCCAGGCATAGTTGAATTGCTGATACTTTCGATGACATCCTTGGATGAAAACGAAATTCAAAGGATGGTTGATTAAGCACGAGCATGTTGTGGTAGACTTATTGCTGCTGTGTTGGACAAATGTTGCCAGCACTGAACATTTTCATCATTTTTGTTATAAGAAATGCTGTCAGAAAATTATATTTGTTCCTCTGAGTAAGAAATGGTTGATATGATACTACAAAGAAGTATACAACGTCTTCACACATTTTTAAATCCCTCAAAGATAACTTCTTCGAAAATTAATTTTCTAGCGGTTCTGATGCGCTAGACTTTTTTTGTATATCTTATATCACTTTTTTTTATATATGTGATTTATTTTGCCCCATCAATGCTCTATGCAAAAAATAACAAAAGTTGCAAGCAGTAACTCAGAACATGTGAATAACACAGAAAAATAGCGCACAGCTGATTGTAGAAATAAATAGAAGAATGCATCGGAAAACAGTAATGTGAGTCAATTATTCATTCATAAAAGAGATGAGAACAACGTTCCGTAATCAAAGCGGTGCCGATTTTTTTTCGAACGTGTTGTCGATGGTCAAAGTCAGAATATTTATTTTATGAATAAAAAATTGCAGGAAGCAAGATTTGAAAAAATTTCTCATATAAATACCCTGCCTGAAATATAATTCATTTATCGATTAAAGGCAGTGTATAGCGGGGAAAAAACTTTTGGCCATGTCACGTGGAGCCCTTTCACTATATATAATGCGTACATATTTGTATTAAAATCATGCAAAATGGAATAAATATAAAACAAGGCACATAGAATAAGGCTGCAATTTTTATGCATAATCCTCACTGTGATTCTTCTTAACTGCTTTTTCTACAACATAGCCTCTAATTAATCTCCCTCCTCTACAGTTTTCCATTTGTGTACTAAATAGCAATCAAGCCTGTCCTTCGTATCATCTGCTGCGTTTCGAACGAATTCTTGATTTCATTCACAATGTCCGCACTGTAGCTGGATGCAATTAAATTCGATTACTCAACGAGGTATTAATGCGCTCGTAGCGGAAAAGATTTAATTTATCGATTGCGAACGCAAAGAGCTATTCGTATGTTGAGAGGGATTCCGGTATAATTCCCGTCTATTGGACGACAAGCTAATCGCCCATCCAAGTTTCCCACTATCCTTCGCGATTCGTTTGATTTAACCCTAGACTTCACTTTCATAACGTTTTGAGCTCTAAGAAAACTGTGCAATGCAATTAGTCTTGTGCTTGCAGTGGCTCAGCTCAAGTCATGCGAAATCAAATATACGAATGATATAAATTTTTGAAAAACCAGCGTAGAGGGACACGCTTGGATAGCATCTGAAAACATTCCGGTCAAGAGGCTCTCATGTGAAAACATACATATATCCTTCGATTGGCCTGTTACGGTCAAAGCACAGGAAAAAGGAACGGAATCAACGATAGTTTTCAAAAGAGTCATTTGCGATTTATATTCATTCATGGCGAGAAGTCGAAACAGAGCCGAGTGCTTTCGTGTAGCGCCAGTCAAGTTCCATTAATTGCAAGTGTATAAATTAGCTAATGACTCCCGGATAATATCACGGTCAATTTGGAGCACTAACGGAACAAATGGAGCGTAATGGCAAGTAACTTCCATCCGTTGTTTGTTCGATTCAGTCAGTTGCCGTTAAAGTGCAGTCTACTATGACGTTGGCCTCCGCTCACGGAAAAGACTGGGGACCGATGACTACCGATGACTACACGTTTGTGTTTCTGTCTACGGCTTGGTGCTATGAAAACTTGAATTTGATTTTCGATTAACGAGCTTTCTAAATTAAAGGAGTAAAATGAGGAAAATCAACCTCCCGATCTGTTCCGGATCTCATTAACCGTTTCAAGTTTGAGTCATTAGTAGAATTAGCTCGAGGCTTGGAAATCAGTTGATCAAGTCAAAACAATGGCACCAGCTGGTTTGCTCGGCTTTAATTAAACAGATAGTTTTCTTTGACTTAGAGTACTGAGACACGAAGTTTTGGTGTGGACTATCGGATTAGTGTATAAAGTGGACTATCGGATTGATGGGAAAGCTACTTAATTGGAAGAGTTTTGTTTGGAAAAAAAACATTGTGTTAATATAGGGAATGCTTGTAAATTTGAGACAATACTTGAAAAATGGAATGCTTGTAAATGTCGAGACAAGTCATATATAACAAAATGGATAAAAAGTTTTTACAAAAAATCACTAGCTACATAAGTAAATCAAAATCAGTTGCATCATATTTTGAGAGAAACAAATATTCGCATTTATCAATTCAGTATCACTTAAAGGATATACATAAAACATTAAAATATTCATAGCAAATGGCATAATTTATAAAAGAAACCTTTTGAAAATTGAAAACTTGATAACCTTCGCCGATCCCAGGACAGAGGTCGACTGTAGAGTGGAGTGTAGAGAGCTACTGAAACAAAAAAATATATTTTCGGTTCTAATGAATTTTCTTGATTTAACATCTATCATTTGATGCGTGATGCTTATTGATCAAAAACCGCTTGAAATAACTAAAATTCCATATCTATTCTCTAGCTGCCAGAAAATATATGATTCGAAGTAGAGAGGGTCGACTATCCACTTAACAAAATCCACACTATCACCAACGACTTTAGCAATTCAAACATATGATCGTATTCCTGGGCCACTATTTTCCATTCAATTGACATACGTAACACACGCTTTAATTCAAAACAAGTTCATTTCATGACTATAATATACATATTTGTAAGAAATTCACTAAGTACGGATATGTCCAGCGGCGATAGATTTAATAATACGACGGTGGTGGCGATCTTCTCAACCAGTCTACAATGTACCACGGCTTTTTGCGAAGTGTCGCCCGGTTCAGCGCTGCTCACCCACACACCCATTGTCGGCTTCATATGTGTGTGACACAAGTCATTACTAAAACAGGACAGTTATTCTTCTTGTTGTTTGATTCTGCAGCAATGGAATATTGTGTATCCAACTTTATAATAAAACATTTGGTGCTATTATTATGATTTCAAGTGATTTGAAATGCAAATTTTTAATCCCACCTAGGACTTTTTGATTATTTTTATACTTCTTAAAAATATAATTTTGCGTAATATCACTGGCACAACCATTTTTCGAAAGAATTAATTGAAGCCACTGGAATTCAAAAGCTCATACAAAGAAAACCAATTGTAAGTCAATGGTCATGTCAGTTGATCTACTTTTGTTAAAATTCAACCAGCTGAAATTTCCTTTTTCTAACTTTTTATACATTAAACTCGTATTAAACTCGTTTCGCCAAAAATTCATATATCAGCAAAATGATTAAGGGAGATAATCTCTGGAGTGTCAAAACCGATTGAGCTGAAATTTCTGGAATACATAGATGTATATAGTGGGTAGGTCCATAATTTGCTAGAATTCAGATATCTTTAACCTATTGGTGGTGGCGGGCATTTTAGTGAATTTTCAAGTACTCCTGTATTTCCAAGCAGTGTAAATATTTGTTAAAAACAAGTATTGGGAATGAAAACTTATTATGTTCTAAGCTTGTCTTTGATAAATAATTGAAAATTTTGAGCCGTGTGTGGGTGCTGAGTGCCTAAAAGTAGGCAACGATTTTTTTTGCAAATTTTTATTTGTCATAACTTCTGACAAAAACATTAAATCATCGTGAAAACTGCAATGCGTGTTAATGTTGACCAAGACTGAATACATATAGATTTCCAAGACAGTACAAGTAACCGTGTAGCTACGGCAGGCTCCTGAAAAAAATATCCTTCAAATCAACGACCCTCCTGACAATTTTTTGCTATTTGACAAGACTTCAAATCATTGATATATTTTAACCGTTATCCATCATGCCAAATGAAAATATTCAAAATTCCTGATTGCACAAGAACGGCAACCCATCACCAAATTACCTCTATTTTCAGCACTCGAAACTTCTGTTCACGAGAACTGATTACGGGCTTATCCAATCATAATGAAATTCACACAACATATTGGTATTAACTAGGACCAGGTCTGATAGAAGTGATTTTGATATGCAGGCAACACTGTGGCAGTGGTACCATCTTGACAAATCACTGAGAAAAATACTGCTTTTTGGCCTATAACTTCCGATTCAGCTGTCAGATTTCAACTAAATTCACACAATATTTGGACCTGGAAAAATTAGAATAAAGATGCCAGCTATGGTGATTTTCATCTCTTAAATCTTGCAAATTTGCTCAGCAAAATAAAGCTTTTTTCCTATAACGTCTGGTCCAGTCATGAAATCAAAACGAATTTCATGCAATAAATGGAACTTAATGTAAACCAAATGTCGTAGGAGTTTCGTAAAAAAATCATGAAAGAGTTCCCAGCTATGACCGTTTTTGTAATTTTTTGGAATCTCTTTACCAAGCAATTATGCCTATAGATTTGCAAATGGGAATGATACTGCAATGAAAATTAACAAAAAATTTTAACGTTTTGAAAATTTGAAAAGGGTTGAGGGTGGTAACCCTAAAATTTTTTTCACGTGTATAACTTCCAGCGCAGTGATTCAATCGAAACGAAATTCACAGGGTGGGTTTAACTTAACGTGAAGCAGATTTGGTATAGACGAGTATTTTGCTTTGCTGCTAAGACAAGGTAACCAGCATCGGACATTTTCGTAAATAACAGGTGCTTCAAATTACATACTCAAATGTAAAGCATTTGCAATTAAAATAAGGAATCAATTCTTTCAAATTTGTCGAGTTTTGAACATTTTTCGGATGGCAGCCTTAAAGAACGTTTAACCGCTGAAACTTTCGATGAAATCCTGCGATGAGAAGAAAATTCAAAGGATAAGTTGATGTTAGTATGAGCTTGGTATGGTAAACTTATTGCTGTTTCGTTGGAATAGCACTGAATATTTTCATCACATATGTTATAGTTGGGTTTTGTTGCTTTGGATAAGGAATGGTTGATATGATTCCACAAAAAGTGTATAACGTCTTTCCAAATTTGTTGGTCACTCAAAGACAATATCTTCAAAATTCAGTTTTCTAGCGGTTCTGATTCGCTAGACTTTTTCATATTTGTAATCTCAACCGTCTGCGAAAACGGTTAATAAAATAAATATGATAGTAACCGTCTTCATAGACGGTTGAACCAATGTATATATATTTAGTGTGACATTAGAGAGAGCAAAGGACCCGGGGCTGTCTGCCTCACCCGGGTTGTTTTGAAAAGAGAGGCATTGTTTACCCCCTTTTTCTTTTCAGATTTTCAATTTTCTGGCTCCGTGCGTCGTAACGAGCACTGAGTCTGCTTAGTCAGCCCATGTTGCAGAGCCACGGGTGGTTTCCTTAAAGGAACTATGCCCCTTTGTCCCTTGGGTATTTTTATATACCAGTTTGCGGCTACGATATTATGACGGATGAATAATACGTAGCATCCAGTTCTCTTGAGAGCTGACCAACCCCATTTGGTTAAAGAACCCACCTCAGCCGCAGCGAGCTAGCAAAGCGGCACCCCAGCATCCGTCGGAGTTCGTTGAAGGGTACTCCGCTAATGCAGATGAGGGGCCTTCACGGCCATTTCCAGGGTACCCTGCTCTGGGGGTAATTTTTTTTTATTTGAATTTGCCTCTTGGATGGCATTAGCCATTCCACCTATGTTGGACTTTAGCCATCTTGGTTCCGGACTTCGGTCTGATTCTGAGTTGTACTAAGCCCAAACACTCTCTACACACAATTACGCTACAAGATTTGGTAAACTTCTAGCTGATGTGCAAGCAAAAGTTTGGCAGCACCAGGCATTTTGTTGGAGTAGAGATTGATATGACCCCAAAGCAAAGCTGTATTACACATGTTTTTAATCACACATAGACAAATTCTTCGAAAATCAGTATTTCTTTCTTTAGCGATTAATTTGTTGAATATAATTTTTTGTATACCTTTTCACCCAACAAATGATGAAAACTACTCTCTGTAATTTTTGTTCAAACGGCAGATCTGAGCCAATCTCAAAATATCTAACTCTTCTAACCAATTCAGCTTTTATAGCAGACTCTGAAGCGCAAATGGCTGTTTTGGCGGTCGATCACAGCTGGCGCAGTTTTTATTACATTTTTCGAAACAAATGATAGTAATGCTTGAGATTTTCTTTACAATATTTTCAGAAGCATAAAGTAACATTATTCACATTTCGTTGTAGTCATGGGCTTCTTTTAAACTCAAGAACATTGATCATTCGTCATCTGGCTCCACTATTAGTTTTCACCGATATAATTTACACGGAGCGACGCGTTTTTTCTATAGCTATTACATTTTAACAAACATTACAAGTCAGCCCCATTGATGAGCTTGGAGTCCAATGGTTCATACATTTTTCAATGCTGTCGTGGATTGAACTCATTATTTTACTTTGTCATCAAATTTATAAATTTTTACTGCCACGCTGTAGTGCGGGTTAAAATGCTTCTGGTTTTATTCGATTCTGTCCTTGTCTCTAAATAAACTCTAAACTACAATGGAATGGTAGCACTCTGACAAAGCTTAATCGCATAATATAAATGCGGTAGGATATTTTTTACTGGCGCACTGAAATCTGTTGGTTTATCGAGATCTGCAAGTATTATTATTTTCCTCGGCTTTTTAATAATATTTAATAATTGAAACTGGCCTGTCCTTCATGTCATTGTATCTTATATAAGAAAAAAAAACTATTTTCAAAACTGATTATTATAAGGAACATGTTTCATTTTGACTTCATCACGAAACATTATCTGTCGTTTTCAATATACGTACAACAATTTTAAATTACTGTAATACTGATGCATAACATATTCGAAAAATATCTCAAAGCAATTGATATAAAATTCATATTTATTCTTTTTTCTGGAGCGCAAAAGAGCTATTTTATTTTAATACGTTTCAAAAAAAGGTTTTAAGTCATGTTTAGGATCTTTTCCGAAAGTGTTGTGAAATTCATTATGTGAAACTCAGGGTAATTAGCCTAATTTAATTTCGGGGCGCATACGTTTTTTCATTAGTCGACTGTATCCTTTATCTCTTGAACGAAAAGTTTGTGCTGCCCAAATAACTGCAGATAATTCTATTCAGAGCTAAGTTTCAGCTTTTTAGCTACCCTTTCATGCATACATACACACTCAAATAAACGATTACTTTAACGAACCTAAACTTTTATTAGATTTCATTATCCAAGTTTTTTGTTCCTGATCACCGAAAACTTTTCTCATCACTAGAACTGGATACAATCTTGTCATTATCATTAGTTTCATTGTTACCATCAAACTAGAGCGAGTCAACCATGCAAAATGGACCAAACTTTCTAGAAATTTCTCCAAGCAAAAAAAAAAATGGATGTGTGTAGCTATGTATAATTCGTTTAGTATGTATATTTATTGGATTGAGGCAAAGATACAAATCTTTCGATAATTTGACAGAAACTGAAAAGCAGTGTGCCGTCTCTGGCTAAATGTGATAATCGTTTGATAAACCTAAAATGAGTTGTAGAGTAAAAATATAGTATGGAATTTGGTTGTGAATGGACTACTATGCATATGGCTATAATCAATAAAGACTTAGTGAATCAAATATAGTTTAAAAGAAAAAATTACATGTTTCTGCTGCCCATTACGCTTGTGATAGTTCTTGTATTTCATTTCGACTCCTAATGAGAAGAAATTGATATTCGCATTTTCCTTTTTGGCTATATATTTGGCAGCAAATAGTTGGTGCTAGCTCAATGAAACCCTACATTCATTTGGGTATGAAAGTAAATGAATGTTTATGACGTATTTTCTTCAATAACATTCTGACTCACTGACTTTGCTGGGCATCATAATGTTTCATTCAGTTGCCGGCGCATATTTTGATGTATTATCGCTAGAACATTTCCTTTATTACCTATTCAATATTGCACAAACTTGAGCAAACATCAGCCATGTAACAAAACATACAATAGAATCTGGCCATATCCGAAACATTCATTCTTGCACAGTTCCCGGAACATCATATACATTCATGTAAGTATCCATTCATATGGCGGAAGGAAGGCCACACACACATAGACTGATGTCAGTGACTGCCGCAGCCATCAATTTCATGCACTTACATGGATCTTATTTTGTGGCATCTGCTTCAGCAGACCTCCTCTAAATGTATCCTTCGGCTAACAATAAAACAAAGAACGACCTTTATCTTTAGGTCCATTAAACATAATGACGGAGTCCATTGTTTGAATTCGGCCTTTTGTTTACATCATTGGCGATTTTCCCAAAAAACGGCAAGAAACGGCAGTACCTTTATTGTTCCAGGAAAATCAAAGTTTTTGTTGTTTGAAATTTAGAAATAGCCTTAATATTTTGCTCAAAAGGTGACGCTTAATGATATTGAATGGTGATGCATGTTGAATAAATAAGAAAGGGAAAACTGTCTTCAGTCACGGAAGTTCAAAAAAGGTGGAGACATTTAACATACAGCCAATTTTTCAGTTTAACAAGTGAAAGCTTGGTAGTAGTGTGAGATTAGTGATTTTGACTTTTTACTAATAAAATGTACATTCACTTGTTTCGTACTTACTTCAGCTTATCTGAGAAATTATTATGCTAGAAAATTCCTTTTCGGAATGGCTCGTGAAGCTTCTTTTGAATAATTTTGGTGCAATAATCGATATTCGGCAACCAAGAAATAGAATCCATTCGAAGGAAGAAACCAATAGGTTTTTTTTATTTATTCTAATTGTAAATTTTGTCAGTTTTTATTGTTTTTTTTTTGTCAATTACCATATGTGAAATGCACAAAGTGTACGGAACAAAACCATCGAAACTTTCAACTTTGCTATCGATCAGAATATCGATGTAATGTGCTAGTGCGAAACTTGGCTCAAAGCTGGGGATAAGTTTGTACACAGCAATTATAATGTAGTGAGGACTGATAGATAAGAGGCTACTGGTGCAGGAGTCGCAATCGTAATTAGGAAAGGTATCGCATTTAAGCAGATTAACAACATTCGTATGCATGTAATAGAAGCGGTTGCCGTTTAAATGATTAAGCCTGATATAACTATTACTTCAGCTCAGTGTGGCCAGATATTTGCGAGAAAATATAGCCCAATTTCAAATTTTCATAGCCCAAAATAGCCAAAATTTCTTATTTGTAGCCCAAAAACCGCCACATCAGATTTATAACTAAATTAATTCATTTAAGCTGATTAAACTATAATATTTTAACACGTAAAATTCGTACGAAGTAACATAAATGCTCTAATTGTAGCACAGAAGTCGTTTGAAACAGTAAAAATTTTCGATACCATATACAGATAAAATTTTATTCACAACGTATTTGAAAAGGGAAAAATGTGAATAAATTACAGGAACTGTGTGGAAATTTTGGTAAAGTCCTTGAAAAAATAAGTGCAGAAGGGCACTTATTTTTTCAAGGACTTTTCTAGAATGTTCACACAGTAAATAAAAGCTTGCAAAAATAACTTGAAAATTTGGGTGGCACAAAAATTAAATTAGTATAAAAAACAATCTTAATGGCTAGTAGGGCTGAATATTTTATTTAAAATGTAAATATTTTATCCGATTTCATACATTCAAAACTATGAAAGCAAGTTTTGAAATAAATTATTTTTTCGATTACACGATCAGCTGTTAACGTTACGGTTAGACGTTTTAATACTTTTAAAAGGATTTATAATTCAAACAATTTCACTTGTGGGACTCCAAGCGACGTTTCGCGAAAAAATTAAAGTGTGCTTTGAAATAAAATGAATAATTTTTAAACATTGACTTGGTTTATGCGAGATCCCAATTTAACCCCGATTCGGGATTATCCTGAATATTGCGTCGTATAAACGGGCAAAAATGGGTTTTGGATTTTCCGGAATTCGAATTGCGTATATCTATAGAAACTTGTTTTGAGGAATAGCTTACACGCAAATAGAAACTGTTCTGTATAAATGTGGCAAGATAGGAAGTTTAGGTTACGTTGAACATTTCAGTTAACGTACGACGAAAGCAAGAATGAATATGGAGAAACATTTAGCGATAGCTGAACATTTTATTAACTCGTTTTTGTTTTTTCTGAGGCGTCGTTCCAAATCAAGAATGAATTCCACAAAGAGGGTAATAACAAACCAAGTGCACAGTGTTTACCAAAAGTCGCCATGTTGAAAAATTACTTTCATTTACACATTTCATATGCACACTCACACATAGTCATCTGGCGTAAACCCAACTGTTCGGGTTTGAGCTGAAATCCAAATTTGACCGTTTATACGACGTCCTGACTGGTATAGTCCCAAATCGGGATTAAATTGGGATCTCGCATAAACCAGGTCATAGAATTTTGAATGACTGCGATTTGAATTCACTATCAGAATTAACAAAAGCTGCTATGGCTTCTTTGGATTAAAATTAAAAAAGACATCATCTTTTAAAAAAGACAAATTTTGAATGCCTGCTGGAATGTTTGAATTTTAATCAATTTGAATTTGAATTCTCATCACTTTGAATTTGAACTCTAATCACGATCCCACTTTCGACCCTCAGTTGTCGACGGAATCTACATTTCTAAAAACACTTTTGCAATTGTAAGTGGAGACCAAGCATTCCAAGCATATCGTAATTACCAGAGAGCTTCAAATATAGAAACTAATTTTATTGGGTCTGAAGAACGCTCAGTATTTTCCAGAGCTCACAACATGAAGTTCATCATATAAGTGCAGTAATTAGTTTTATATTTGGTATAACTCTCATCTAAGGGCTGTAAATAAGAAGTGCAAGTAGGTGGAAAAAATTGTAGCCTGATGTCTTCTAGATTATCAATGCTATCACATCTAGCTTTATCAAAAAATATGGTGATGTTTCGGTTTTGTGTTTGCATTTCAATATCAAGTGTGCATCCATTCTTTAAAAATAGCACCCGTTATCTAAGATTTTGTGTTAGCTCGCCAAGTTGTGCCCAAATGTCTCTTAATGTCAATTCTTTCCAGCGATCTTGGTCTTTCGGTTTTTCCTATGCAGCTTCCATTGCAACTGTCACGCATTTCTTTCAAGGTTTTCCATATGTACATTTTTTCTATATAAGACGTAGTGATTTTTGAGGTGTTGCTCTAAAAAATACTCCTGTCTCATCAAGATTATAGATATTTGAAGCATTATAGCCATCGCATAACATTCTTAGCTGTGACTGAAATTTCTGAACTGAGTCTAAATTAACAGCAGCTTCTTCGCCACAAAGCGTGCCGTAGTGAATATTATATTTCTTTTTAACGGATTTTAGCTTTCTGTTTGATGTTTTCTGTTTTAATTTTGTAGTGATTTGGAGGGCTTTACTGCGAAGTATCTGGCCGGATATTGGCAAATTTTTGACGTTGTCTGAACAAACGTTCAAATATTTACATCATAATTATCATCATCATTCATACTTGCTTAAAGGGAAAACATTCAACAATGCTCAAATAAATCAATATTTTATTATTGTCAGTATACCAATAAAATTCAAGCTATCTACTCGTATAACGTGCCGAATTCTACACATTAAATAATTTTTCAGCAGAAAATTATGCAGAAATTATACGAAAAATTTTCTTGACCTTGAACAGATAATATAAAACTCATTTTTGCACAATTTTTCATGCTGGTCTTAAAACCATTTTTGGTCCAATTAGCTAGTACTACTAAGCAAATTTTTGTGCAGCTAATCTGGTTCACGGTCCAATTTTAGAGTTTGCCCGATTACAGAGTGCATTTTCTTCAAGAAATAGTATGTGTGTTGATGTTATAGCTCAATTGTTCAGGTGATTCGATCATACAGTGTCCCGATTAGTAGGTTTTACTGTATAGCCCAAATATAGTTTTTCATAAAAATAGATGAAATGAAAAAACGTCCCGCGAATTCAAATTTTATATAGCCCAATTGGCGGGAAATAGCCCAATCTGGCCACAGTGCTTCAGCTTACTTTAATGGCATGGAAGCCAATCTGCGTAAAGCGCGCTCTTTCTATGAAGACTTGGCATTGCTCACTTCTCTCTTCCCCCGATACATCTTATGTGGTGACGTCAATGCAAGGCATACTCATTGAAACTGCTTAAGAGCTAACAAAACGGGGAATATATTATATGATCTCAGCATTCAGAAAAATATATTTATTCATTTACCCAATGCCCCAACGTGCTATCCACCTCGATGATACCCATTCACAATTGATCTCGTTCTAAGTAATGGTCTTCTCGTGCTAAATGGCAGCCTTCAGCCATTAACGACCTCCCATCTAATCACAAACTTATTCAGTTTTGTACTAACTTTAGCATGTCGCTACAGCCTTATTTCTCTTTTCTATACTCGAAAATGTCTTAGAGCGATTTTAGTCGATAACTACACAGTAAAAAGAACCTATCAGATTTTGGCTTGTCTAAAATCACACGTAAGGAACAAATAGAAACTCTAATATCTAATTTTCTTAATAAAATCCAAGAGACAATTGATGTGTCCATCACAAAAGTTTACTTCTAAACACCTCCGTTCACTCAGCAACCCTCAAATAAATGCGCTTATCTCCCATCGTAGCTCTGTACGCCGTTAATGGCAATGACCTCGTGATCCAAGGAAGGAAACATGTCAGTGTATTAAGGGGTTACACGCAGTTCGAATTTACATAAAATCAATTTTTAATTTTTTGCATTATCGGAATGTATATGTAAGCTTTAATATTCCCTAAAAATTTCAATTCGATCCGACAAGTGTTTTCCGAGATCTACGCATGCTTGTAAACACGTTTCGGGCTGTTAGAAAGTAGGCGGAGTACAGACCGAAGTAGCAGCTGCTCTTTTCTTTCTTTGTATTCCTAGGTATAAACATGATTATCTGTCGTTACCACCTGATGTTGCTGAAGGTATCTTTTCAATTTATACAGACCGCAGTGATAAAAAATTATTGGAAAGATGTGCTCGTGGTTTAAGGCAAAACAACAATGAGAGCTACAATCAGTTGATATGGAAAAAAAACTCCGAAAATTGTTCCGTGTGGTTCAAAAATTGTTGAAATCGAAGCTTGCATCGCTGCTGGGATCTTCAATGAAGGTACAATGTCAATTTTATATTTTATAATACAGTTGAACCAAATGCCCATACCTATGTCAAGCGCGTCACGATCTCTGACTCGAGAGAGCATGGGGTACGCGAGAGGGAAGAATGGCTCGTGGCTTGATGCTACAGAGGATACATCTTATGGCCCTATAGTGGATGACTGCATGTAAGTAAAAAAACATTATCTATGTGTTAACTTCTTCCGAAACTTTAAACGCGTTTTTCTGAAAACTATGCTTTCCAAGTTGGTGACCAAGATTTCTTCAAAACGGCTCAACCGAACGATTTGAAATTTTAACACAACTTTTTCAGATATATTTCTCAGGTACTAATCGAAGGAATAAGATTTTAGATAATTATTTCTATTTTTTTAACAATTTTACATGGCAATTTTGGTCGAAAATTCGATTTTTTTCACGAAGCTGCCATTGTGTCAAATATATAAATTTCGATTATTCCTTCGATCAATGTTTAGTTTTATCTATCCACTTAAAGATTCTTTTTGGTTTTTGATTTCAAAGAACTATACCGGAGAAATTGTGGTCACCGCCGAACACCTTTTTTTGGGAGACCTTCAGGAGATCGTCTTGAGGAGCGCACCAGATCAATATTTTTACAAATCATTAGTGTAATTACAAACTTAGAGGTTGCTACTAAATGCATATATACTTTCTGATTTTGTGAAATATAATACCTTTTCACAAAAAATTTATAAAAAAAACGTTTTTTTTCGGCCTTCTAACAGCGTATAACCCCCTTAACAATAAATTACGCTTAGCGTTGTCAAACTTCAAAAATTAGCACAGGAATTCAATTTTGAGCTCGCAAGAGAAAGGCCTCAAGAAAATATGGAAACTTCGTAAATCCCGTGAACACAATTCTCGGCACATTCTTCCTCCCGACTCTACCGTAGGCTCTTCAGTTTTTGCGGAAAACGAAAAGGCAAAGCTCTTATGCAAAAGCTTTTAAAAAGCACACACCATCAGTCAGAGCTCAGGTGACAACGACGTCGAAACTACTGTTAAAAATAGCGTCAATATGTTGCCCGAATTCCTTTCTGACTTTAAACCAAGCGACTTTTGCTCCCCTGCTGAGGCCAAGAGACATCTCAAAAACTTGTAACTTAAAAGATACAGTATCCAATGTTCTCCTGAAAAACCTTCCTAGCAATGTAATTGTCTGGATGTGCTTCATTTTCAATTTCGATCTGAAACTGGGTTATTTCCCATTCGCCTGGAAAAATGCACTGATCATTTCCATCCTGAAACCGGGAAAGAGTCCAAATTATCCGAAATATTATCAACCTATCAGTCGGCTGTCATGTCTAAGCAAGCTATACGAGAAAATAGTTCTTAGCAGATTAATAAAGAACATATATGCTCAAAATGTTATATCTGACTGGCAACTCGATTTCATACCGGGTTTTTCCACAAACCATCAGCTTCTGAGAGTCGTTAACCACATTAATAGGGGATTTGTGTTCAAGCACTCGACTGGTGTAGCTCTACTAGATATACAAAAAGCGTTTGACACAGTATGGCACGAAGGCTTGATATTTAAGCTCATGAACTATTCCTTGAAACCAGAACTATTATAGTGAAGGCACTCGCCCCGTCTAACAAATCCCGTGTTCCTGCTGATGTTCTGCAAGGGTCAGTCTTAAGTACAACTCTCTTTAACATTTACACTGCTGATTTACAGCGCCCCCAGGTAAACACTTTAGGTGAAAATGTCATATCAACTCATTCAGTGAAGTACCTGGGATTTCATCTCGACGCTAAACTAATTTTTAAGCATACCGATGTAGTTGTGACAAAAGTTTCCAAGAGTATTAGAGCCAGCTAACCCTTCACATGCAGAAAGTTCAAACTGTTGACTGCAAACAAGATACTATTATTTAGATCCATCATTCAACCGATAGTTTTCTCTGCTGCCCTTATCTGGAGTAGATGCGCTTCAACAAAAAAAAAAAGGAAACTGCAAACAGCTAAAAACAAAAGCCTTAAACTCATACTCGAGAAACCTTTCCATTTCTCATCCAAACTCTGCCACAGGCTTGCCAGCATTAAACCGATTTCACCCACTGCTGAAATTACATTCTCACGATTTATAGCTAAATGCAACACTTCTTCCAATCCTCTCGTAGCATCTCTAACAAACGTTTAGGCTTTTAAACAGTTACTCTCCCTGAAATGTTTACTAGATATAAGTTAGTCTAAGCTAGTCAGCAAGTTCTCCTTTATACTAAAACATTAGGTTTTTGTAAGCTTTTCTCCTTAACCAGCGCCAATATACATCAAAGATTCTACTCACTACTAAGGTTTCCTTATAGATTAAGTAACATAGTTGTAAGGACACTCTGTTCAACCCCTAAATATGTGATTATTCTGGATGCTTAATATTCATTTATATTGAATAAAACCATTATTATTATTATTACCAATATTACTCATTTAGTCATAGTTTTATATTGTTATTTGTTTTTTAAATTATTTTAATTTCTATTTGTATTTCCTTTAATAATTGGTTAATCTAATTGAATATTTCGGTAATTGCTAAAAAATTTATAGCTTTAGTTTATTTTAACTAACATTGGATTGCCATTTTTAGTTATTTTTGTTAGAAAAAAAAAGTGATGTCTGAAGCTTTAAATTTAGATTTAAAGAAGCTTGAAATTTAGGGCTCCTGAATCCTCCTCCTTTCAGGTTGTCTCATTATGTCATTTTGCGTCACATAGCTAGAGCCTTGATACCTCCAACCATCCACGACATCGAATATTAGACGGTGCGGCTGGTGTGGGACCGGCTGTTCACAGCTGCTACCGGTCCTATAACTTCACACAAATATAAACTACGTCACGTACATGTTGATTCGAATAAACTTATATTTTAGTCCCATGTGAAAAATATTTTATGGGCCAGTATTGATAAATCTGTTAAAATTTTTGACAGTAAATGATGCATATTTTCTAAAACCTTTGATGCAAGTATATTAATGAATTAGGCCAATTTTCACAGTAACCGAGCTAGTTAGAAAAATTGCCTATAGAATTTCAGTCGATGCTTCTGTATTTATTAAAGGTTTACTTTTGCATTGAAATAGCAAAAGGAGTGAGAAAATCGTAAACTGTCAATCTTGCATAGCTCAAAAAGTCAAAGGAAAATGATATTTAATATATGTATGTAAGGGAACATTAAATGTACAGCAACCTGACAGAAAATTATTCGATGCCTTCACGTGTCTATCAAAAATTTTAAAATAAATGTACCACCTGACCTCTACAACAAGCTCCACTGCGGGATTCTGTAAATGCTTACCACATTTGTTATATCCTATCCACCTATACATTTACCAGCCTGAAGGGTTTTTGCTGCGCTTGAAAAAAAAACTTCGAGGCGAGAATCGCATTTTAAAGGAAACGGAACGTTATGCCGTTATGTGTAAAATTGCAAATAACGGTATGAGTAATTGCTTTAATTTACCAGAAGGAAGTCCTCCGTGAAGTAGTAGCTATCATCTTATGTTTTTGAAGATACCTACCTCTTACACGGATAATACGGTTGCGCTCCTTGTAAGTTTTCTTGCTTTTGCCTTCGTTTAAACTCTAAAATGTTCCCTATGTTTGTCTCCACGACCTTGGTCGGAACGAAGCAAAGTTACAATTAATGGCAAACATAATTAAATGCGGCGGCGGGAGGGAAGGAGCACCTACTATCATCCGGTGAAAGTTACCCCTGAGGCTAGGCAATATGAAATGATGTATGACGTTGAATGAAATAGGTTTCATTACCAAGGCGGATACAGATTGCGTTATGATTAAATTTAATGTAATTCCTTAAGAAAATATTGTAGGAATTTAACGTTGGTGATTATTTTGATTTCGTATTAATTAAGATGACTTGTAAAAGCTTGTGCTGAGTTGATGAGCTCTCCATTTCATGTGTACAAAATATTAAACGTCTGATTGATGTTGTTTATTGCTTTTTAGCGTAGTTATTTTATAATATTCCTGTATATGGTTTCATTTGACTGCAAAGAAGAAGGACAAGGCTGACATTATAAACTAAAAGACTGAGTGAAGCAGATTTAGAGCCTATTTATAATACTACTATTCATTATTTTGAAGATCAGCTAAAGCCAAAAAAATAAGACTAATCATGGAATCCATTTCAAAAACATATTAAAAAATGAGGCATCCATCGGCATAAATCATTTTTGAAAATAAATCCAGGTATTTCAACACAGCAAAATGTAATCTCTATTGCGTATAAAATAGACCATATTAACCATTTTTTAAGCTCTTTGAAAATAATACCGTTAAAAATTATTTTTTTAATTAACTTTCAGAACTATATCGTCCAGATGAAAACAGGACACAACTGATGAGCAAACCAGAAAAAGATCCAGGGTTAAATGATATTCGTTAAAGAGGCAAAGAGATATGAACCTGAGAAAATTTTCAAACTATGATGCGTCTATCGATACTGAATTACGAACAGAACGTCGTATTTTTGTCAATCTCATATCTCGAAAACTATTGGTCTCAAGTGACTTTTGTAACAAAACTGGGATGCAGATTTTTACGGTGAACGAACTTAATGCAAAAGAATCTGTGAAACTTTGGACTTTTACAAGCTGAGCTCAATCGCAGAAATAAGACCGGAGCCAATTAAGAAGCGACCCGGACATATAAAATCTACGAAGTTTGTATACCAGAGTTTGATGGTCAACCAAGTCGAAAGCCGTACAGAAGTCCATATAGACCGCGTCAATTCAGCTTCCTTTTTTGATTTTACAGAGCACATCTGAAACTAGAGACATGAGGTTGGTGGAAGTTGATTTACAATGACGAAATCCATGTTGTTGCTCATTTAGAAGAGGGTCGAAAATGCGAGCCAAAAATATTTTGAAAACCATTGGCGAAAAAGTAACATATGGCTTGTGGAAAGGAAGAAACCGTGTTACCTTTAGAATATATAACAAGGATAGCTGGTTGTTTTACGTTTTAAGTTAACGAAATCATAAAAATTTCTTGGGTCGCTAATAATTTTTCCCCCATTGAATTAACAGAGAGCTCATACGCTTCGCAAGATGTGATAGAAAACTCTTTGGATAACTGATCGTATATTATCATTAGATCCTCATTGAGCAAGCTTTCATTTTATTTTTCTATAATTGTTGAGCTAAGATTCTGGGAGTTTGGTTTTTTTTCTTCCACTTCAGTACGAATTTGTGGATGGCATTGAAGATTATTTTGTATAATAAAAAGGAAGACACCAATTCACATAAAAAGAAAAAGTCGAAAAAGTACTTGCCCAGTTTACGGTGTCCAAATAGTTTCTAATTTTGAAGTAGTCAGCACTTAGAAAATCATATAAAATTTCATTATTGTACGATTGGGTGAAAGAAATATTTGTAGGGAGGAAGAGTATTTGAGAAAAGATTAACGGCGTCAATAGTTGGGCTAACCGATTCGTCATATTTAATAATCAAAGGTTAGATTAGTTCGGTTTGCGACACTAAATATTTAAAGATAATATCCTTTCAATGTTGAATCTGCAACTAGCTGTCAAATTCATTCCACAATTTACTGTTTGACGCAATCGAAAGATATGTCCCTAAAATTAGAAGAAAGGATAAATTTTCTGAGCATTGGCTCGATAAGTATGAGAAATCATAGAAATAAGCTTTGCGAATCAGTGGCCTAAGAGTTCCATGAAAAGTCTCACGAAAAATATGACAGATTCATTAAAACTACTGGCAAGAATATAGTCCACAACCCCAAAAAGTTTTTTGACTCCTGAATACGAAACAAAAAACAACTGGCTATCATTCTTTTTTGTGAAATAACACCTCAATGTCTTCTTCTCCTTAAGAAATTTGCAACTTTTTCGCAGATAGCTTTCAAGATGTTTTTAATCCAGCAAGTACTTCATCATCCGGTCTTTCCCCTAGAATAAGTAGACCAATTTTCGCTGAGGCTATAACCATTTCAAAAGATGATATTTTGAAAGCTATCTTGCAGCTTGATATCCCAAAATTCAAAAAAACCCTAGCGCATCAGAACCGCTAGAAACACTAATGTTCGAAGAACAGTAGAGAATTTGTGCAGATTTTGAATGTGTATTTTACCACTACTTACTTTCCTTACTTAAAACTTATACACCCTAAGTAATAATAGAATCTAAGCTTATTTTAATTTCGGTGACTTCATCGAAAGTTACAGCGATGAAGCTATAGGGCAAATAGCTTTATTTTTCTTAGGAATTATCAAAATTTAAGACACCAAAATTACCATAGCTGGCAGCTCCAACCGAAGCTTTTAACCAAATTTCTACCAACGTGGCTTTAAGTAAAGTTCAGCTACTGTGTGAATTTCGTCAAAATCGAATGACTGAATCCGAATTTATAGGGCCAAAAGCAGTTATTTTTCTTAGCGATTTTTCAAAATGGCACCACTGACATAAAATTGCTTGCATTTCAAAATCACTTCTATCAGACCTGGTCCTATTTAAGACCAATACATTCTGTAAATTTCAGCTAATCATAGAAATAAGCAATTGGATCGTGAATTTCCGTGAACATAAGTTTTTGATGCTAAAAATATAGGTAAATTGGGAAAGGGTTAATAGGCGTACTCGTGGTAAAATTTCAAATTTTTTACTTTGGTTAAGTAGACAAAGCAAAAAATTTATATATGAGTGGCTTTTTTTTCAAGAAACGACATTTTTTCCCGAGAGTCGATGATTTGAAAGTTTTCACTTTCAGCACCTACCCTAGCTACAGGGTTACCAACATGCTACATAAATAAAAAACTAAATAATGTCAATACGTTCTGAAAGTTTCAAATTGATTGAATAACTCTGTCAAAAGTTATCGCAATTTTAAAAAATTTCAAATTTTCCCGTTCGCTTTTTATGCACCTAGCGCACACATGGGGTTAAAAAATTCCAAAACATTGTCCGATTCACATTAAGAACACATTCGAAATTTATTCCTTTACTTCAATTTTTGCAAAAATTATTTGTGGACGGAATAATAGGTATATTAAAAATAACACTAAAATGGCCGCCGGTGTCAAAGGGTTAAAGATAATTGACATTTAGTGTGACCTGGACCTATTCTGCATATACACCAATGTGTCCTGAAACTAATATTCTTCAAACATTAGTAAAAATGGCGATAGAAGAGCAATTCAAAATTATAGAGGTATTGCCATTTTATCCACTATTAAAAATCATAGGTGGTAAACTATTCCCTCTGGTTGATGCTCGACTTAACGAACAGCAGCATGGTTTTAGGAAAGGTCGTTCTACCACTACAAACCTAATGGTGTTGGTTTCCCATGTTCTTTGTAAAATGGAGAAAGATGATCAAATTGACGCAGTCTACACTGACTTTAGCAAAGCGTTTGACAGTGTTGACCACTCCATTTTGATATTCAAGCTACAGCAATTCGGAATTGCCGAATCTCTGCTAAGATGGCTTAGCTCTTACCTCCACAACCACTCACAACATGTGAAATTCCAAGGGTTAATCTCTAAAAAAAATGCATATCAATTCAGGTGTACCCTTTGCTTTTTAACATTTTTATATCAGACTTGTCAGAGGTTTTTTCTGATGTACCTCATCTACTCTATGCGGATGACTTGAAAATTTATTATACTATAAAGTCGCCTTGGTTTCAGTCAGATAATTGTTAATTCTGACGTATGATGTTGTTGATCTCATAGTTATTTTAGCCAATGGAACTAGTTTTGCTGCGATACCGAAGTTCAGCGTTATTTCATATAGAACACTCTCGTCGATGTCAAACTCCCAGCATTTCTCGAGCACTGCTTTGATCGTAAACAGTTGATCAGTTGTCGACCGTCCACAGCTAAAGCCTCTTTAATATATGCTCGACAGCATTTCAGTGTAACCCAAAAATCGAGTGCGCGCATTAAACGAGCGGAACAATCACAATAACGAAATATCTTTAGAACGTTTTGAGTTTATAGCTTAATGGTGGTTTTTCTGCTTGAAAAATTAATGACTAACTGAAATTTCTATTATATTATTACCTTGCCTTTCAATTTTCTTCAATAATTTCTTCAGACACATATTATTTTTGTAACAACAGTTTAAAACTAAAAATAATCATAACATGGTGAAGTTCTGTCATTACCGTCCATAACAGATTTGAGGTGCATTTGAAAAAATCTTCATTTCTTAACTATATCAAATATTCATGTTAGGACAAATAACCATCATTATAAGCATAAAGTGTGTTATATTTTTAACAAGCCCTAAAACGAACTCTTGAGCCCGCATACATTTTTGTTCGTTTGCTATTACACATATTTCCTTGTATACTCTTAAAACAAATGCACCCACCATGCTTCCGTCTTCATCCTTGCTTCAGATTAAGAGCTACAAATGTAGACTTCATTATCCTTAATATATCATTCTGGAGTTTTTACGATTCAACTTAGATGTTCAACAGACACCTTAATTTCTTTCGTGTATCTTGTCGTATATTTTAATTGCCTTCATTTTTCCTATTAGCCTCAAGATACATTTCCATGGCTTCAATCTGCAGTGTCTTCTGTTAATTCTCCGCTAAACAAAGTACATTTCTCTGTAGCTTTTGTCTTTTGACTGCTACGGTATCGTTTTCAAATTAAAATTTCAATAGCCTATAAGATATTGACTTACAATGAAATTCCGAAAATGGGACACTTTTCGCCTAGCACTTAATTTTGTGTAGGTATCCGACAATCAGCCATTCAAACAAAATTGTAAATCACATCCCACAAACAGTCTCGAACGCAACAAATTCAATGTATTTGCCTGGCAATATCAACGAAATTATATTTCCGCTTAAATGGGCTTATATTTTTCCGTGTAATATTTTTCGCCACAAATGAAAGCTATCAAATCTTTCGCATCATATAATTTGAACGTTACCGTAAAAATAAACTACAGCCTCTCGTTTCGACGTTCTCGTCGAAACGGAAGGGTTGAGAATTTGTGCCTAATATCATTCCATAACGGCCACTGGACCGAACATTTATTTAATAATTCGTTCGGAAAGAGGCTCCTATTAATAAAGTCAAAAGTATCGTTGGTGAGCGTCACGCAAAGACGTTTTCGTTTCGGGCAATAAATATGAATGAAGCGCTTGAATTTTGCATCCGGCAATAGCAGTAGCAGTAACGTTAATGGAATGATGCTTATAGACCAATGTTGAACTGAAATTGTGTTACGGATGCTTAGTAAGTAATATTTGCTGAATGTGCCGATATGGCCAGAGCTGGATTGGGCTCGTGCTCTAATTTAATGCATATTAAATCTATAAAACGAGTATAAAATGATGTGTATGGTCAAAATAAGTGTTATGTAAATAATTTGGATGATTTGAAATTTAATGGCTAACATATTAAATAAATTTTAATTGCTAACACTGTGTTTCAAGTTTTCTGTCCCATGTTCTGCAAAACTAGCTGAGCTATTGAAGTTTGCAGCTCAATTTCAGCAGCATAAAATAAACAAATGTTTATTTCACCAAGAAAATAGACAACCGCCAGCACGATATTTTGTTTCAATGACTAAATTCAATCGTTTTCATGGAAATTGTCATTCAAATTTATTTTTGGTGTACTCTTATATTATACTTGATATATATTATTATATTATACTTGATTATACTCTTATATTATACTTGAAAAAGTTTTCTAGCTTTTCTATGAAGACACTCGCATTTAAATGATTTCAAGAAAACTTAGCTTCAGATACCAGGAGCAAGTATAGGACGAATGAAAGCAAAAGAAATAATCGAATACCGAAGCAGTATATTTCAAAATCATTGGCAAAGAAAATCGAATGTATTGCAACGTGACCTGATTCACACTTAGAAAAATCAATGGAACGCTTGCCCCAAGAAGCACAATCTGGACTGTCTAACATGGCAAGAGAAACACATCACTATAGAAACTTTTAGTTTTAAATTAAATATCGTTTGCTGTCATCAGAAATAGTTCAAGCCATTAGAGAGTGAACAAATTGAGAAAAACTAAGTTTGAGTGTGTTGACTTTAATTTTGTTAGAAAAGTTGCAAGCGCTTTGCTAATGAATACAAGGATGCATTTCAGAAAAAAAACAGTTTTAAGATAAATTTTTCGGTATGAAAACTACTCATAACTGATTGTTTAACATAAAAAAAATGCAAACACTATGGTTGAATGATATATAAAAAATTATTTTTGAGTGACTTAAAAATGTGGAAAGACGTAATACACTTCTTTATATTATAATATCAACCATTTCTTAACAAAAATCATTTCCTGACAGCATCTCCTATAACACAAATGACGAAAATGTTCAGTGCGGCAACAATTTTTCAACGCAGCAGCAATAAGGCTATAATAACAAGCTCGTGTTTAAATCAACCTATCCTTTGAATTTCGTTTTCATCCGAGGATATCATCGAAAGTTTCAGCGATTAAACTATGTCTGCAGTTGCCATCCGAAAAATATTCATACTCGGAACATTTAAACATTTGTTATTATTGTGTAAATGCTTTGCTTATGAATACAAAATGGAAGCATCTGCTAGTGCATTATTTACGAAAATTTCTGGTGCTGGCAATTCTTTTTTAGCACCACAGCCAAAAATGTAGCAAACTTACTTCACGTTAAGTTAAACCCACCCTGTGAATTTCGTTTCAATTGGACGACTGCGATTGGAAGTTACAGGGGTGAATAGAATTTTAAGGTTACCACCCGCAAAACTTTAAAATTTTCGAAAAGTATATGTTTGTTGTTAATTGTCATTGCAGGATCATTCCCGTTTGAAAGTTTAATGACAACAGCGCTTAGTAAGGAAAAGCCAAAATATATACAAAAATTACTATAGCTGGCAGCCCTTTCATAGTGTTGCTATGAAATTTGGCTTCCAAAAAGGTCTATTTACTTCATGAATTTCGTTTTGGTTTTATGACCGGATCGGAAGTTAAAGGGAAAACAGCTTTATTCTGCTGACCAAATTCACGGTATCTAGGTGACAAAAAGTTTCCATAGCTGGCAGTTCTATCCCAATTTTTCAATCAAATTTCCACCAAATGTGGATTAGAGTAACGTTCAGGTATTGTGTGAATTTCGTTAACATTTGTTGATTGAATCGGAGTTTTTTTCGCAATGAATTATCAAGCTGGCACCACTGCCATATGGTTGCCTACACTTCAAAATCATTTCCTTCAGACCTGGTCCTAATAAATACCAACGTGTCCCTCCTTCCCCTCCAATTGGAAATCTGCTTATATTTCCCCCATCCACAAGTCGGGAGACCCAAGCTGTGTTTCCTACTATCGTCCAATTTCCCTCCTTCCTTGTTTTGGAAAAGTTCTGCAAATAGTGGTTTCTAACAGGCTGCTTCCTCTCCTCCACCCCTTCCTTGCTCCGGAACAGCATGGTTTTGTCAAAGGTAGATCCCCCACCTCTAATCTTATAACTTTTACTAACTTTGTTGCTTCTGCCTTAGACCAACGGAAATAAGCGGATGTCGTATATACCGACTTCTCAAAAGCTTTTGATTCTGTTGATCACAGAATTCTCCTTGCAAAGTTTCGAAGTTATGGGGTGTCGGGTTCTCTTTTGTCTTGGTTTTCATCCTATGTTTGTGGTCGTTCTTGTGCTGTATCTGTGCAATCGTCCACCTCTTCCCTTTTCTGTCCGCTTTCCGGTGTTCCTAAAGGCTCCATTCTTGGTCCATTGTTATTCCTAGTATTTATAAATGATCTCCCTTCCTTTATCCGTTCTCCCTGCCTCTTGTTTGCTGATGACTTTAAGATTTTCAAAGTAATTTCGAATTTTTTTTTTTGAAATTGAAAAACATTTTTATTATGAATTATTTGTACAATCTTAACCTAACTTACAGTTTAATTAACAAGAAAAAAACTTAAAATCTAGCGGCTATACTATTTTGGCCTGCTGGCTCTTATCGTTTTTGTTTTGGTTTGGCATACATTTTGTTTCTTACGCACTAATGATATTACCCAGCCTATACAGCAGCTGGGATTACAATGATTATAGTTTCCTTAAACTTCAAAGTAATTGAATCTACCAACGACTGCCTCCAACTCCAAAACGATCTCTGTACTCTGTGCGAATGGTGCTCGAAAAATTCACTTACTTGGAACGTATCCAAATGTCATCAGCTGTCCTATACGTATAAAATGTCACCCTTAATATATTCCTATACTCTGTACGGCTCTTCCATTACGGCTGTGGATAATTTTAAGGATCTTGGTGTGCACTTTGATCCAAAGCTCAAATTTGACCTGCACATTGCTTATATAACCGCCAAGGCCTCTCGTCTGTCCGGTTTCATTCTTAGATGCTCTTCTTCGTTTACCAGCATCGCTACCTCTTTCCACCTGTTTTTTTTTCACTTGCTCGTAGCGTCTTAGAGTATTGTTGTCAAGTGTGGTCTCCCCGTCGTAAATATCTCAGTGATGCAGTGGAACACGTTCAGCGCGTAGATTTACTCGCTCACTGTTATTTAAATTCAACATCCCTTACTGTGGCTATAATGATCGTCTTTCCTTATTCTGAATTCCTTCATTAGAGTCCCGACGAGTGTTCTTTGACGAGTGCTTACTTTTCAAGCTACTCCATTACCCTATGCTCTCCGATCTTGGTTATATGCTGTGTCTACGTAACGTCAATCGATCAGATAGAGCCCAATTAATGTTCTCTCTTCCCTTCGCGCGTTCTGAAGTTTATTTTAACTCACCGCTAGTGCGTATGCCCAGGAAGCATAACGATCTTCAGCTTGGTCTTTTTCCGTTAATGTTCCGTCAATTTAAGTCGCAAATTAAAGATATAATTCCTAATGCTTCTTATAATGTTTGACTTTCTTTTTAATTTTTTTTTTACCATTTTTGTGCTTATATATACAGTGGCTCACAGCTTATTTGATACAGTGACAATTTAAAAATGCAAATCACTGTAACTTTGAAATAAAGAACCCTATCCAAAAAATTTAAACGTATGTGACTAGATGCATGTTCAACGAATACAATGCAAACAAAAAATGTTCCAGCAATATTCTTCGGCGTCCGGTAAAAGAGAAATACCACTGGCGCAGAAAAATTCCAGCTCACAGCTTATTTGATACAGACACTTCAATGCGAATAAACTTCTATTTGTCGTGCCGTTAATCTGTCTTGTTTTTGTTTCTTGAATTTTTTATTGTGTTTAGACATTGGCTTAAGTAATTTTTAGCAAGATTTTATAATCTGAAGTGCCAAAATGAGCCAAAATTGTAAAATGGGTCATCGCACCACAATTGAACAGCGCGAATTTGTATTAAACCACTTTACAAAAGGACAAAGTGTTCGAAAAATTGCTGAAAATGTGAATTGGAGTGTCTCTGCAGTGCAGCACTTAATTGAACGCTTCGTACACGACAATCGGGTAGAAAATAAGAGGAGAAATGCGACAAAAAATATTTTCACCGTATCCGACGAACGATACATTGTAAGGAAAGTGAAAGAAAACACAAAGATTTCCGCTCCAAAATTGGTTACTGAGGTTCATCGTGAATTAAGGAAGCCATGTAGTGCTGAAACCGTCCGACGAGTGCTTCGCGACCATGATTTCAACGGGCGAGTAGCTCGTAGGAAGCCATTCATTTCCAAAAAAAATACAATAAGCCGATTTGCCTTTGCCAAAGAGCATGTGGGAAAGCCATCAGCGTTCTGGAATACGGTTACTTTTGCGGACAAGTCCAATTTTAACATTTTTGGCTCCGACGGAATGTCATATGTCTGGCGCAAGGCAAACACTGAGCTAAACAAGGAGAACCTCAAAGCTACTGTGAAGCATGGTGATGGTAATGTCATAGTTTGGCCTGCATGTCCGCAGCCGGAGTCAGAAATTTAAAGTTTATTGAGGAAACAATGGACCAAACAAAGTACCTTGATGTACTCAAAAACAATTTGCTGCAAAGCACTGAAAAAACTAGGTGTTAGCAGCCCATTTCGGTTGTACCAAGACAATGATCCAAAGCACAAGTCGGGAATTGTGCAGTCCTGGCCAATTTGGGATTGCCCTCATTTGATGTATCCGCCGGCACAGTCACCAGATATGAACGTCATTGAGAATCTGTGGACCTTGTTGGATAACAACATTAGAAAACACAAGATTTCTAATAAACAAAACCTGAAGAAAGCACTGCTAGAGGAATGGCAAAAAATTACTCCTGACATCACAAAAAAACTCGTTGACTCAATGCCGAATAGGCTCTAGACTCTGCTTAAAGCTAAGGGCTATCATACAAAGTATTGAAATTAAATGGAAACCTCATAATTCACAACAATTTTAATGTTTGATCAAACTGTATCTAATAAGCTGTGACATGAAATTTGTTATTACTTTTAGTTTTTTGTTTTTTAAATCGTAAAACAGCAACTTTGTAACAAATATAAACTTGTTTAATAAACAACAAACATTTTTCTTCAAAATGATGTTCAAATTTTTTTGATATTGTTATTATGTTTTGAGTTATTGCAACTTAATTTTTTAAAGAAGCACTGTATCAAATAAGCTGTGAGCCACTGTAGTATGCTGACGACTATAAACTTGACCATAATATTAAGTCACCATCACACCCAACATTTTTTTAGTCACAAATAAATTCTCTATACCATTGTGTAGACAACAACAAACAATCATGTACTTAACTTCGCAGAAGTTATGCAAATAGCTGTTCTGGCATATATAGAGCTGGGCTGATAGCATATTAGACTTTGGTGTACGTCATTTTAAGTGAAAAATTCCACTTCAGTTTAGGCGTCTTCATTAAGCGATGAGCCTAAGAGTTTTATAAACTTTAGGCTACGAAATCCCTCTACACTTCACTCCTGCATCCTTTTGAGTAAGCATGCATTATCTGCAGCTTGGCCATAGCGTAAATACTATATATAGCTCGAAAAGTACGTGAGTTGCGATACAACTTGCGATGTTACCCCACTGATTGCGAGGAGTAGATAGCAATATCCAAGTCCAAGTTGAAAAAGGACAGAAAGTATCCGGCCAAGATAAGATCCGTCCCCTTTATATGATCAGATACGTTTCTCATTCCCACTAGACAATATATGTACATGTGATTTGCCAAAGAGACTATTTTAAACTTTTTTAACTATTTTAAACTATTTAAAACCTATTCTGAGTATAAAAGTGGTAAGTGATAAGATAGTTAACGCGAAATATTACTTTCGATGCCATTTGGCGAGTAAAAGGAATATCTCCTACACTTTTATGCAATCGACTACAGAGAATTTCGTTTGTTGCCAGCGAATGTTCGCTGCACTTATTGTTTCTGAATGGGATTATACGCACGCCAACACACTCTCACCTATCAGCTAACACGGATATATACATTCTCACCTGTCGTTTGGGAGTATGCTTTTCTCACTTTTGCATAAGTGAACTTGTTTTGGTTTTGGTTCTTCTTAGGTGCCAGCTGATGGTAAATCCTTCACTCTCTGTAAATCTCTTCCATCAGGTAAATATCGCACAATACTGTTGTTTCCATAATATTTATTAGTACTTATGCTATGACTTGGCTTTTGCGATTCGCAGAGAAAGAGAGATTGCAATCCTAACAAAAGAATTTCCTAGTTTTCACTCCAAGAGAACTTTTCCACCATGGCGATTTCAACAATTCATTACCATATGATACTTATCTTAGAGTTCTACCCGCTGTGTCTAGGAAAATAATGTGATCTGTCTTCTTTAGTGCCGCTGGAACCCGTGAGAGTCACCGGTTTCTGACTATTATTAACCGTTGAATACCAACACAGCACAGCATATGCTGCGAATAAATAGGTCCTGTAATACGTGTAATGCCATAAGCAAATATTTCTACCACACGGTTTAAAAGCGTACTTCAAAAATATTTAGGCTTGCTCATCCAACCTATCCTAGTCAACTAACTCTTCATCCTTTACCTATATTAATTTCACTTTTGCTTATTTGCTGTTCGTATTTTGACAGACTCATTTCATTTATTTGATTTTAATTTTACGCCTCAGTTCAATTAAGCTTTAGCATGTTGTTTCTGTTAACTATGCGACTTTGATTGCTAAAGTAAATAATATTAAACATACCTATTGTCTTGTTATAAGATTTCACAAATGCAAATAACTTTTGCTGTAGATAACTATGTTACATATGAAGAGAGATTACTAATTAGCGAATAACCATATTTTGGTTGGAAATCTTATGCTAATATTCGTCATTTGAAATGGTATGATGAATTCGATGAAGAAAACATAAGATGCGGCACAGCTAGAGTCTGAGGGTGCGACAATTAAACTAGCAACGTCACATCTAATTCACCTAAAATTAGCTTCGTAAAATAATTTCCTATTGAAACTTATTGTCCTTGAGTAATAACCTAACAACCATAACGAAATGACATAATGACATACTATTTTAAATGAAATTGTTTCAAAATTCAACACTTGTCTTATCAATATTGAAATTCTTATCACAACCTAACTAGAACCCGCAAATAAATGCAAAAGAATGCTCACGTAGCTGCCAGACTACCACTAATTCAATCTTCAATCACGGCATTCCACGCCAAACGGCGAAAGAATGATTGTATGCTTAGGAAGTGAAAAACAAAGTTAAATGTAATCGTACCCATAGCCCCAAAGTCCCAGAGATCATGTCCTATTTCGATACTGTTCACGGCAGATACTAGACTCCACGTCTCTACTCGTGTTATGCCTGGCTGTACGTATTTTGCCTGTGAACTTAACTTTACCTAAAGTAGAGTGCTGTGCTTATGGTGTGATAGACTTATCTGAAATTTATTGCGATTTTTCTCAATTTTTCAAGGTAAAAGAATTGCCTTTTAGGTGCAGTTGAGATGATAAAAAATTAATGCTTGGTGTATATTCGGCTTGTGGTTATTAATGGTGGCTGGAATAGATTTGATTGTTTTTCGATTTAATCGAATGCCGTAACTGCTACTTCAGGTAGTGGCCTGTAATTTGTATTGACCCTCAGAATAATATGTATTTGAAGCTAAATGAATGAAACAGCGGATGTGTTACAAGCTGTGTTCAATTTTTCATTGTGCTTATTCGACTAGAAAAATAATTATGCTTTAATATGATTATCAACACATTTCATATGCTGATTCATCTGCTATTTAGTATTTCACTAAATAATTACATATTAAAATAAAACTTGAAACATTTTCCAATTCAAATTAATGTTCAATCTATTCTTTAAGCTGCTTAAGAATCAGATAGAAATAATATGGTCGATATAAAATATATATGAAAACTCCGATCCGCATCAAAAGGGAGGAAATATCTGTACATACAATTGACGTAAGCGGAATGAAAAATAATTATCTATGAAAAATAGAAATGAAAAATAGTTATCTCAATGAATGAAAAATAGTTATCTCGATCGCATCAGCTTATATTTCCTGTTGACTACTTCACCACAACATTTCAAACTCTGATCCAGCAGAAGTCAATTTATTGATTGTTTGATCTGAAAAATAGTCATTGAAATACCCTCATTCACATTTCGAAGATCTCAGCCTGCTGCTCGAACCTTTTTGGTCCGCAACATCAAAAATCCAACAAATTTTCAATCGGTCTAGGTTTTCATAGTCTGATACGAGGGATTTGCATACATGCACGGCTTCCCCTACGAAAACTAGAAAAGTTTTTTTTAAGTTATACGAATGTGCTCATAAAGGTTATTGATTTGTGATCACGGTTCCCTTCTTGTCTATAATCGCATAGACAACGTATATCGTCTCTAAAGCTTATCAAAGCAGAGAATAATTGATACGGGAAGCTCGATCGTTTTGCGGAATAAGCCTCCGAAAGCAGAATTAAATTGGAATTGTTTTTGCGGGATGATTAAAATTGAAAAAATTTTTATTTATCTTGAAAATTTTTATTTGACAAAGTGGTTTCGAAAGCATGCACTGTTTTCTCATCAGACACCAGCACACAATGCATACTTGACTGGTGTGACCACTTGCAGTTGGAAATCATTAATTGTTATTTACGCTGGTTGTGACAAATTTTAACATCTCCGACTTATATCCATGGAAATAATTTACTCATAAAGGTTATTGATTTGTGATCACGGTTCCCTTCTTGTCTATAATCGCATAGACAACGTATATCGTCTCTAAAGCTTATCAAAGCAGAGAATAATTGATACGGGAAGCTCGATCGTTTTGCGGAATAAGCCTCCGAAAGCAGAATTAAATTGGAATTGTTTTTGCGGGATGATTAAAATTGAAAAAATTTTTATTTATCTTGAAAATTTTTATTTGACAAAGTGGTTTCGAAAGCATGCACTGTTTTCTCATCAGACACCAGCACACAATGCATACTTGACTGGTGTGACCACTTGCAGTTGGAAATCATTAATTGTTATTTACGCTGGTTGTGACAAATTTTAACATCTCCGACTTATATCCATGGAAATAATTTACTCATAAAGGTTATTGATTTGTGATCACGGTTCCCTTCTTGTCTATAATCGCATAGACAACGTATATCGTCTCTAAAGCTTATCAAAGCAGAGAATAATTGATACGGGAAGCTCGATCGTTTTGCGGAATAAGCCTCCGAAAGCAGAATTAAATTGGAATTGTTTTTGCGGGATGATTAAAATTGAAAAAATTTTTATTTATCTTGAAAATTTTTATTTGACAAAGTGGTTTCGAAAGCATGCACTGTTTTCTCATCAGACACCAGCACACAATGCATACTTGACTGGTGTGACCACTTGCAGTTGGAAATCATTAATTGTTATTTACGCTGGTTGTGACAAATTTTAACATCTCCGACTTATATCCATGGAAATAATTTACTCATAAAGGTTATTGATTTGTGATCACGGTTCCCTTCTTGTCTATAATCGCATAGACAACGTATATCGTCTCTAAAGCTTATCAAAGCAGAGAATAATTGATACGGGAAGCTCGATCGTTTTGCGGAATAAGCCTCCGAAAGCAGAATTAAATTGGAATTGTTTTTGCGGGATGATTAAAATTGAAAAAATTTTTATTTATCTTGAAAATTTTTATTTGACAAAGTGGTTTCGAAAGCATGCACTGTTTTCTCATCAGACACCAGCACACAATGCATACTTGACTGGTGTGACCACTTGCAGTTGGAAATCATTAATTGTTATTTACGCTGGTTGTGACAAATTTTAACATCTCCGACTTATATCCATGGAAATAATTTACTCATAAAGGTTATTGATTTGTGATCACGGTTCCCTTCTTGTCTATAATCGCATAGACAACGTATATCGTCTCTAAAGCTTATCAAAGCAGAGAATAATTGATACGGGAAGCTCGATCGTTTTGCGGAATAAGCCTCCGAAAGCAGAATTAAATTGGAATTGTTTTTGCGGGATGATTAAAATTGAAAAAATTTTTATTTATCTTGAAAATTTTTATTTGACAAAGTGGTTTCGAAAGCATGCACTGTTTTCTCATCAGACACCAGCACACAATGCATACTTGACTGGTGTGACCACTTGCAGTTGGAAATCATTAATTGTTATTTACGCTGGTTGTGACAAATTTTAACATCTCCGACTTATATCCATGGAAATAATTTACTCATAAAGGTTATTGATTTGTGATCACGGTTCCCTTCTTGTCTATAATCGCATAGACAACGTATATCGTCTCTAAAGCTTATCAAAGCAGAGAATAATTGATACGGGAAGCTCGATCGTTTTGCGGAATAAGCCTCCGAAAGCAGAATTAAATTGGAATTGTTTTTGCGGGATGATTAAAATTGAAAAAATTTTTATTTATCTTGAAAATTTTTATTTGACAAAGTGGTTTCGAAAGCATGCACTGTTTTCTCATCAGACACCAGCACACAATGCATACTTGACTGGTGTGACCACTTGCAGTTGGAAATCATTAATTGTTATTTACGCTGGTTGTGACAAATTTTAACATCTCCGACTTATATCCATGGAAATAATTTACTCATAAAGGTTATTGATTTGTGATCACGGTTCCCTTCTTGTCTATAATCGCATAGACAACGTATATCGTCTCTAAAGCTTATCAAAGCAGAGAATAATTGATACGGGAAGCTCGATCGTTTTGCGGAATAAGCCTCCGAAAGCAGAATTAAATTGGAATTGTTTTTGCGGGATGATTAAAATTGAAAAAATTTTAATTTATCTTGAAAATTTTTATTTGACAAAGTGGTTTCGAAAGCATGCACTGTTTTCTCATCAGACACCAGCACACAATGCATACTTGACTGGTGTGACCACTTGCAGTTGGAAATCATTAATTGTTATTTACGCTGGTTGTGACAAATTTTAACATCTCCGACTTATATCCATGGAAATAATTTACTCATAAAGGTTATTGATTTGTGATCACGGTTCCCTTCTTGTCTATAATCGCATAGACAACGTATATCGTCTCTAAAGCTTATCAAAGCAGAGAATAATTGATACGGGAAGCTCGATCGTTTTGCGGAATAAGCCTCCGAAAGCAGAATTAAATTGGAATTGTTTTTGCGGGATGATTAAAATTGAAAAAATTTTTATTTATCTTGAAAATTTTTATTTGACAAAGTGGTTTCGAAAGCATGCACTGTTTTCTCATCAGACACCAGCACACAATGCATACTTGACTGGTGTGACCACTTGCAGTTGGAAATCATTAATTGTTATTTACGCTGGTTGTGACAAATTTTAACATCTCCGACTTATATCCATGGAAATAATTTACTCATAAAGGTTATTGATTTGTGATCACGGTTCCCTTCTTGTCTATAATCGCATAGACAACGTATATCGTCTCTAAAGCTTATCAAAGCAGAGAATAATTGATACGGGAAGCTCGATCGTTTTGCGGAATAAGCCTCCGAAAGCAGAATTAAATTGGAATTGTTTTTGCGGGATGATTAAAATTGAAAAAATTTTTATTTATCTTGAAAATTTTTATTTGACAAAGTGGTTTCGAAAGCATGCACTGTTTTCTCATCAGACACCAGCACACAATGCATACTTGACTGGTGTGACCACTTGCAGTTGGAAATCATTAATTGTTATTTACGCTGGTTGTGACAAATTTTAACATCTCCGACTTATATCCATGGAAATAATTTACTCATAAAGGTTATTGATTTGTGATCACGGTTCCCTTCTTGTCTATAATCGCATAGACAACGTATATCGTCTCTAAAGCTTATCAAAGCAGAGAATAATTGATACGGGAAGCTCGATCGTTTTGCGGAATAAGCCTCCGAAAGCAGAATTAAATTGGAATTGTTTTTGCGGGATGATTAAAATTGAAAAAATTTTTATTTATCTTGAAAATTTTTATTTGACAAAGTGGTTTCGAAAGCATGCACTGTTTTCTCATCAGACACCAGCACACAATGCATACTTGACTGGTGTGACCACTTGCAGTTGGAAATCATTAATTGTTATTTACGCTGGTTGTGACAAATTTTAACATCTCCGACTTATATCCATGGAAATAATTTACTCATAAAGGTTATTGATTTGTGATCACGGTTCCCTTCTTGTCTATAATCGCATAGACAACGTATATCGTCTCTAAAGCTTATCAAAGCAGAGAATAATTGATACGGGAAGCTCGATCGTTTTGCGGAATAAGCCTCCGAAAGCAGAATTAAATTGGAATTGTTTTTGCGGGATGATTAAAATTGAAAAAATTTTTATTTATCTTGAAAATTTTTATTTGACAAAGTGGTTTCGAAAGCATGCACTGTTTTCTCATCAGACACCAGCACACAATGCATACTTGACTGGTGTGACCACTTGCAGTTGGAAATCATTAATTGTTATTTACGCTGGTTGTGACAAATTTTAACATCTCCGACTTATATCCATGGAAATAATTTACTCATAAAGGTTATTGATTTGTGATCACGGTTCCCTTCTTGTCTATAATCGCATAGACAACGTATATCGTCTCTAAAGCTTATCAAAGCAGAGAATAATTGATACGGGAAGCTCGATCGTTTTGCGGAATAAGCCTCCGAAAGCAGAATTAAATTGGAATTGTTTTTGCGGGATGATTAAAATTGAAAAAATTTTTATTTATCTTGAAAATTTTTATTTGACAAAGTGGTTTCGAAAGCATGCACTGTTTTCTCATCAGACACCAGCACACAATGCATACTTGACTGGTGTGACCACTTGCAGTTGGAAATCATTAATTGTTATTTACGCTGGTTGTGACAAATTTTAACATCTCCGACTTATATCCATGGAAATAATTTACTCATAAAGGTTATTGATTTGTGATCACGGTTCCCTTCTTGTCTATAATCGCATAGACAACGTATATCGTCTCTAAAGCTTATCAAAGCAGAGAATAATTGATACGGGAAGCTCGATCGTTTTGCGGAATAAGCCTCCGAAAGCAGAATTAAATTGGAATTGTTTTTGCGGGATGATTAAAATTGAAAAAATTTTTATTTATCTTGAAAATTTTTATTTGACAAAGTGGTTTCGAAAGCATGCACTGTTTTCTCATCAGACACCAGCACACAATGCATACTTGACTGGTGTGACCACTTGCAGTTGGAAATCATTAATTGTTATTTACGCTGGTTGTGACAAATTTTAACATCTCCGACTTATATCCATGGAAATAATTTACTCATAAAGGTTATTGATTTGTGATCACGGTTCCCTTCTTGTCTATAATCGCATAGACAACGTATATCGTCTCTAAAGCTTATCAAAGCAGAGAATAATTGATACGGGAAGCTCGATCGTTTTGCGGAATAAGCCTCCGAAAGCAGAATTAAATTGGAATTGTTTTTGCGGGATGATTAAAATTGAAAAAATTTTTATTTATCTTGAAAATTTTTATTTGACAAAGTGGTTTCGAAAGCATGCACTGTTTTCTCATCAGACACCAGCACACAATGCATACTTGACTGGTGTGACCACTTGCAGTTGGAAATCATTAATTGTTATTTACGCTGGTTGTGACAAATTTTAACATCTCCGACTTATATCCATGGAAATAATTTACTCATAAAGGTTATTGATTTGTGATCACGGTTCCCTTCTTGTCTATAATCGCATAGACAACGTATATCGTCTCTAAAGCTTATCAAAGCAGAGAATAATTGATACGGGAAGCTCGATCGTTTTGCGGAATAAGCCTCCGAAAGCAGAATTAAATTGGAATTGTTTTTGCGGGATGATTAAAATTGAAAAAATTTTTATTTATCTTGAAAATTTTTATTTGACAAAGTGGTTTCGAAAGCATGCACTGTTTTCTCATCAGACACCAGCACACAATGCATACTTGACTGGTGTGACCACTTGCAGTTGGAAATCATTAATTGTTATTTACGCTGGTTGTGACAAATTTTAACATCTCCGACTTATATCCATGGAAATAATTTACTCATAAAGGTTATTGATTTGTGATCAGTCAAGTATGCATTGTGTGCTGGTGTCTGATGAGAAAACAGTGCATGCTTTCGAAACCACTTTGTCAAATAAAAATTTTCAAGATAAATAAAAATTTTTTCAATTTTAATCATCCCGCAAAAACAATTCCAATTTAATTCTGCTTTCGGAGGCTTATTCCGCAAAACGATCGAGCTTCCCGTATCAATTATTCTCTGCTTTGATAAGCTTTAGAGACGATATACGTTGTCTATGCGATTATAGACAAGAAGGGAACCGTGATCACAAATCAATAACCTTTATGAGTAAATTATTTCCATGGATATAAGTCGGAGATGTTAAAATTTGTCACAACCAGCGTAAATAACAATTAATGATTTCCAACTGCAAGTGGTCACACCAGTCAAGTATGCATTGTGTGCTGGTGTCTGATGAGAAAACAGTGCATGCTTTCGAAACCACTTTGTCAAATAAAAATTTTCAAGATAAATAAAAATTTTTTCAATTTTAATCATCCCGCAAAAACAATTCCAATTTAATTCTGCTTTCGGAGGCTTATTCCGCAAAACGATCGAGCTTCCCGTATCAATTATTCTCTGCTTTGATAAGCTTTAGAGACGATATACGTTGTCTATGCGATTATAGACAAGAAGGGAACCGTGATCACAAATCAATAACCTTTATGAGTAAATTATTTCCATGGATATAAGTCGGAGATGTTAAAATTTGTCACAACCAGCGTAAATAACAATTAATGATTTCCAACTGCAAGTGGTCACACCAGTCAAGTATGCATTGTGTGCTGGTGTCTGATGAGAAAACAGTGCATGCTTTCGAAACCACTTTGTCAAATAAAAATTTTCAAGATAAATAAAAATTTTTTCAATTTTAATCATCCCGCAAAAACAATTCCAATTTAATTCTGCTTTCGGAGGCTTATTCCGCAAAACGATCGAGCTTCCCGTATCAATTATTCTCTGCTTTGATAAGCTTTAGAGACGATATACGTTGTCTATGCGATTATAGACAAGAAGGGAACCGTGATCACAAATCAATAACCTTTATGAGTAAATTATTTCCATGGATATAAGTCGGAGATGTTAAAATTTGTCACAACCAGCGTAAATAACAATTAATGATTTCCAACTGCAAGTGGTCACACCAGTCAAGTATGCATTGTGTGCTGGTGTCTGATGAGAAAACAGTGCATGCTTTCGAAACCACTTTGTCAAATAAAAATTTTCAAGATAAATAAAAATTTTTTCAATTTTAATCATCCCGCAAAAACAATTCCAATTTAATTCTGCTTTCGGAGGCTTATTCCGCAAAACGATCGAGCTTCCCGTATCAATTATTCTCTGCTTTGATAAGCTTTAGAGACGATATACGTTGTCTATGCGATTATAGACAAGAAGGGAACCGTGATCACAAATCAATAACCTTTATGAGTAAATTATTTCCATGGATATAAGTCGGAGATGTTAAAATTTGTCACAACCAGCGTAAATAACAATTAATGATTTCCAACTGCAAGTGGTCACACCAGTCAAGTATGCATTGTGTGCTGGTGTCTGATGAGAAAACAGTGCATGCTTTCGAAACCACTTTGTCAAATAAAAATTTTCAAGATAAATAAAAATTTTTTCAATTTTAATCATCCCGCAAAAACAATTCCAATTTAATTCTGCTTTCGGAGGCTTATTCCGCAAAACGATCGAGCTTCCCGTATCAATTATTCTCTGCTTTGATAAGCTTTAGAGACGATATACGTTGTCTATGCGATTATAGACAAGAAGGGAACCGTGATCACAAATCAATAACCTTTATGAGTAAATTATTTCCATGGATATAAGTCGGAGATGTTAAAATTTGTCACAACCAGCGTAAATAACAATTAATGATTTCCAACTGCAAGTGGTCACACCAGTCAAGTATGCATTGTGTGCTGGTGTCTGATGAGAAAACAGTGCATGCTTTCGAAACCACTTTGTCAAATAAAAATTTTCAAGATAAATAAAAATTTTTTCAATTTTAATCATCCCGCAAAAACAATTCCAATTTAATTCTGCTTTCGGAGGCTTATTCCGCAAAACGATCGAGCTTCCCGTATCAATTATTCTCTGCTTTGATAAGCTTTAGAGACGATATACGTTGTCTATGCGATTATAGACAAGAAGGGAACCGTGATCACAAATCAATAACCTTTATGAGTAAATTATTTCCATGGATATAAGTCGGAGATGTTAAAATTTGTCACAACCAGCGTAAATAACAATTAATGATTTCCAACTGCAAGTGGTCACACCAGTCAAGTATGCATTGTGTGCTGGTGTCTGATGAGAAAACAGTGCATGCTTTCGAAACCACTTTGTCAAATAAAAATTTTCAAGATAAATAAAAATTTTTTCAATTTTAATCATCCCGCAAAAACAATTCCAATTTAATTCTGCTTTCGGAGGCTTATTCCGCAAAACGATCGAGCTTCCCGTATCAATTATTCTCTGCTTTGATAAGCTTTAGAGACGATATACGTTGTCTATGCGATTATAGACAAGAAGGGAACCGTGATCACAAATCAATAACCTTTATGAGTAAATTATTTCCATGGATATAAGTCGGAGATGTTAAAATTTGTCACAACCAGCGTAAATAACAATTAATGATTTCCAACTGCAAGTGGTCACACCAGTCAAGTATGCATTGTGTGCTGGTGTCTGATGAGAAAACAGTGCATGCTTTCGAAACCACTTTGTCAAATAAAAATTTTCAAGATAAATAAAAATTTTTTCAATTTTAATCATCCCGCAAAAACAATTCCAATTTATACGAATGTGGTTTAGTGAACGCCAAGTATGTTATGCTCAGCACACTATTCCATAAGGGTGTTTTCGAAATTTATCTCCTAGTTAGAATCACATTATGCGATATTTTAGTTGAATTGGTTGCGTCCATGAATGAATAGAATTAACAGAAGAATGATTGAATTGAAGTCAAACATATAAGATATCTATTTTGAATGAAGTCTTTATATTGAATCTTGTTGTTTGATGCAAGAGGCTACACTACAAGTGAAAAATTCGAAAACGCATTCAATATAACAAAAAGCTAATTAATCTTTAAAATTCTTGCGCAAAGGAACCGCTAGGAATATAAATTATATTATATATTGAATGTACTTCGATTTTGAATGTTGCAACACGTGCTGCTCATTAAAATAACCAAACTGTATCAAAAATCTTGTACTATTTTGTACAATGATTGCATCAAAACTCATAGTAATAATTTTTCTAGGGTTATCACACGTATAAATATCAAAAGTTAGGGAAAAAAACACTTGGAACTTATTTTTATTGCGGAATGCTTATCATATATAAATTAGAAGGCATAACATTGATGAAAATGCTCAATGCCGGCAATAATTTATTACCACTGTAAACAAAAGTCCATCACAACTGCTTCACGCCAAGGTCACCACGCCTTGTGAGTTTCGTTTCGATTCGGTAACTGCGCTCAATGTTATAGGGGTGAAAAGGGCGAAAAAAAGGGCGAAAAATTAGAAAAGTGCACCATTTTACTTTTGTTGATTATTTTGACTGCAAGACCATTATCACATTCAGTTAAAAAAAAAATACTGACAAAATCCTACTTAAGTCGATTTTTAATTAAATCTGCCAAGTGATCGCTTACGGTAAGGCAGTGCCCTTTGAGCAAGCCGACCCCCGTCGCTCTCAAGCAGTTTCTACTGAGCCTGAGCAGCTTCCTTCTTTTGCTTAGATCAGGTGATGGCCATAATTTCCTGGCTACCCAGCAGTCCATCCTGTTTTCCCATTATTTCCCAAATTACTCAAGATCAATATATTTTGTGAATTTCAATTGGATAGGATTGTCGATTCGTGAGTTCCCGCAAACATAAATTTCGGGTGCCAAAAGCATAGGTAGATTTGGGAAGGGTTACCATTCTTTTCAATTTGGCTGTGCAAACAAAGCATTTAATTTGTAATCTAATTTATTTCATTTTATTGCTAAAAATGGAAATTAATCAGGAAAGTCGATGATTTGAAAGTTTTCTCTTCAAGAACTTGCCGTAGTTGCAGCATTCCCAGCACATTCATTAAAAAAGCACTTTAATCAACGCCTTAATAATATCACTGGGTTTTGTACATTTTGAAATCATCAGAATACTTTGTTAGAAGTTGTCGCAATATGCATTTTTCAATTTTTTTTTTCAAGCAAATGACATTTAGTGACATTTCGCGATATTCAAAGTGAAAGTTTTGGAAACGCACCATGTATGTTAAGTATTAAGATCGTTTTGTAAAGAAGTACAGTCATCTTGTGACTTGATCACTCGAAATATTATGAAGTCGCTATGAACAATAGACGAAACCCTTGTGGAACAGCCGATACAGAATAAAAGGGAGTAGAAGAACAGGAATTGGCAGTTACAATACAAGTACGGTCGAAGATGTAAGAGGCAAACCAGGATAGGAAAAGACCGGCTACGCCATTGTTCCTTAGCTGTTGAAGGAGAAGGTTATCGTTGACAGAATCAAAGTCAGTACATAATCTTGTTTTTGGTGGCAAAGAGCACGTGTGACAGTCTGTGTTAAGGAAAGAAAGCTAACTAAAGTGGATTCATCTTCAACAAAACCGTGCTGCTTATGAGCTAGGGGAGGTTGGGTAAAAGAGAGATACTCCTATATACCACACTCTCGACGATCTGGCTAAAACCAGGAAGAAGGGAAATGGGACGATCGTTTGAAACGCATGTGAGATCACCAGTTGCATGGATTGGGCAGATGCTGGCAATTTTCTACAGAGAAGCAAAAAAGCCATAATAATTATATATTAAAACATATTATATAAAACTGAATAAGATTTAGCCAGGCTATTTGAAATATCATCTGAACTACTTCTGGTATCGACATCGATATCGTTCATTTGAAGTTAAATTTCGAAGAGCTTGTCTCAAACAAATGCAAGCAAACAGGAGAAGAAGCAAAGAAGATCTGCCCTGCTTAGCATAAACGTTCTATCTACATTTTTGTCATATTTGAGTTATCAGCGGACTCAAAAGCTACATACTCTATCACATAATTTTGTAAAATTTGAAAAACCTATCTTTTGTGGAAGTATGTTAAAATCTATGTTGAATAATGCACTCTCCATATATCTCAAATCAAAACACAAATCATTGAATATCCCGAAAGTGCTAAAATGTAGATGGAACGTTTATGCTAAGCAGGGCAGATATATTTATGAAGGAGGATGGAATTATTATGATTAACAAGGGGAAAAGTAACAAGCAAAGATTACACAAACATTATGATGAAAGCAACCAGCTGTATCATCCAAATTCATACCATTGAGAATACTAAAAAAGTTTTTTTAAAGAGCGGATATAGTGGCTGACAAGTAATTAACACACAAGTAATAAATAATTTTTCTTTTTTTTATTAGCTTTTATAATATATTTTTTTTTTATTAGCATGCATCTAAATTGACAAAAAACAAGAACAGTTAAAAATTTCAAACATACACTGTGCTTCCAATATATCATTCAAACAGTACTAGATTGCGTTACACGCTCCATTTGAATAGGGTTAATTAAAATTCTTGTAGTTTAAACAGAAACGACATAAGCCCTATTCTGTCGACTAGATAGATTTTCCAATTCAAAAACCCACTTCAATTGCATGATATGTTCTACTTGTGTGGTGGCCTTTCAAGTACAAAAGCTATAAATTTCAAGACACAGCTTAATACTGTACATAAAAGGATTGCGTACTTCTCATTCAAGGAGAATATTTAATTCGAATGTTAATAGACCGGCGGCCGACGACGATGATGACGATGGCGTGGTGGTCGTGTATATTCGAATCTCTGAAGCTTCCAGCTGTAATGGAATTCATTACGGCAGGATTAGAAATAATAAAGCGAAAGTGAGTTCTCGAGCTGATGGGATTAGGTTTGGTGTTAGATTCTTTAATTTATAATTAGTGCCGTAGCTGAGAGATGAACCATACTCGAAAAGACCCTTTGTGGTTGTTCTTCTTGCACAATTTAGTCTTGTTGTTTGTGGATCTACTTAAAGAAGATTGTTTCTTGTTGTTGTGGACTTCCTTGATTTGTTCAGGGTTAAGTTTACAGAAACAACTTAATCGTGCACTCTATGAATGCGAAGATAATTGGATTCTGCTTGGAGAACTCGTTTCCATATTCGAGGATATCATTTGTACGTTTTGCATAATAAATATGATCTGATGAATCAATACCGTTTGACGTGCAAGGACTTTTTACATGTATTAAGCAATAGCCTGAGCTTTAATAAAGCAGATTTCCAGCGTCGAGGTATGAACGTATACTTAAATAGATCTCCAATTTAAAGGAAAAAATGTATAGGCGGGTGAATATTGCGCTTTAGATAAATTTTCTCCCATTAATGTTGTCTTCTTTTTTCTTGTCTCTCATCAAAATTGCTGAAGGGCGCCATACTTCTACTTATTTATTTTATCTTCGGAATCTAGCCTTCCATTCATAATTGAACATTTTTTTCCAATGTATGTATATATTCTTACATTCAAAAATTGAAGAATTCAGTACAATCCTTGGGCGCTTTTAAAAAATTTTTATTAAGTAGTAGTATGCAATATAAGACGTGCCTCAAACGTTTTTCTATTAGATCTTTTTCAATATTTTTACCCAAATTACCAAATTGTCTTTTTACTAAAATTTATTTTTATTTCAATTGTATTTTAGGGCTATCAATGAAGCAACAAGAAAACTTCCAAACGCAGATGCAAATACAGTCCAGTTAATAACTTCGTGTACAAATTTCATTCGTGGTCAGAATTACATGCCATCCGAGTTTAGCTAAATCAGATAGTCTTTCAAGTAATATATCGTAATCTGAGCCTAAATGTTCTGACCCTTTAGCGCCACCGCATGTAAAGGCCACCATCATAATCTAGAAAGTAGGTATCTACTGTCTGAGGGATAGGTAAATAAAAGACTTGAGAGATAATAAAATATAAGACAAAATATTTTACTATTATTGTGTTGGTATGGAGCACAAACTAAATAAATTTATCCTTGACGCCAAATCTTACTAGTTTAACATATTTACTTTTATAAGACCCTGTTTGAACGATTTACATAAAAAGGAGAAACATACACAGAAATGAAAGTGGCTCGTGACAACGCGCACAACATAACGCAATGCACTATGGGTTTCAGCCAACAGCTGCTTGGTCCAGTACGCGTCCATGGAGACCCAAGACATCTTAGCTTAATCGAAGTATTGTCGTCTGACGGTTAATTTGATAGATGACAGGATCATTCCTATAGAGAAAAGCCACGATACCTTTGCTAGTAAGGTAGCAAACTTGTTCCGAATATCTCCATGTCCAGGTACCCAAATTAAATGCACTGGTGAATGTCTCAACGTCTCATTAAGAAATGCACGTCATTCAGCGCCAGTCCGAGAACTGGACCAACAAGGATAGTAATAGTCACTTGACTATCTGTGAAACGATTGCTAATTTATTGCTGGAATAATATCTACAACCTTCAGCTGAAAAACACTGCAACTGAACAATGGCAACTGGATATTGTCAAACTCAAACTTGACAGCCAAATAAGAAAATAGCTGTGTTTAAAATAGAGCAGCTGTCAAAAAAAAATCGAGCAAGTTAGAGCAATCGAGAAGCATAAAAAAATCGAGAAAGTCAGAGCAACTGAGAGGCAACTGAGAGGGAACTCTCAAAGCTCATCGCTTGTCAGAAGTTCAACCTTTCAATTCCCTAATAAAAAACTCTATTTCTGTAACAATTCTTTGTTGAAAGTCGATTCCGTGACAGTTGACGAACAGCTGGTTGGTTGCCCGATTTTACTTTACCAAAAAAGGTAGATCCGAAATCTTACTCTAAATTGTTCCAGTTCAACTTAGAGCAGGCTCATGAAACATAAATCAGTGCAACTTCGTGCAAGTTAAAGCAGGCAAATTGCTCATAAAACACATTTTGCTGAGATATTTCAACCTAGATCAGCCTAGAGCAGCTCATTAAACGTGAATAACTGAGTATTAAAATGTGTTTTTTTTTTGTAGTAGATTAATCTATTTTTTTAGTTATTATTTATGTTTTACATTTATTGGACCAAACTTGATAAAAAAAAATGTAGGATAAGCGACTATCATATTTGTCCGTCCACGTCCCAAAAGTCGTTCTTTGCGGTGACCAACATAAAATTTAGCTAGTAATCAATGAAACCAAAAAATCTTTAGTTTAATTAAATTAGTGCTTGGTCGAAGAATTTCCTTTTTTAGAAAACAAACAGAATACCGGTCTCTAAGAATCATCGGAAAGACTAGCCATTCTTATGATAGTCGACGGTTCGTTGTAGGATTCTCATCCAAAAAGTATAATGGTCGCAACTATAATATGAGTGTCTCTTCATTTTGTCGGCTTAATAAGGAACCGACTAGGGGTTAAGCCAAGGACCGATGTTATCAAACAACGTAAAGACTGTAAACGTAAAAAGATAGATAATCAAATTCGTCATTTGAAGGAGAATATTTGCCAACTAAAACTAACTGATGAACTCTAAGTTCCACTGCATCTTTCGATCTAAACAAATAACGAACTCATCCCAATGTCCAAATATTTTTCGTAACAATGGCCACCGCACAAAATGAAGCGATAGGCAGAATCATCGCAGATAATAGGTCACATGACGAACGCATAAGCCAAAGCCCTGGTGGAACTCAAAATAGAGTGAAAATGATAGATTTGAAAAAAAATCAAAGGATATTAGGATACCAAAAACCATGAGAAATATCTATATATCACAATTTCAACGCTGTGGAACTTCAGGAATTCGAAAAGCTGTCACATCCAGCTTTAGCCTACGAAGATTCCGAGAAGGTTCCTTTTTTTGTCAAAAGATACCCGGGTCATTAAAACACGAGCTAGATAAGATTTTCACTTAATAGGAAAGGTCGATCTAAAGGTCCCGAAGGTTCGGGTAGGAATCCACTCTCTCAATACTTCAACCCGGTTGTACTTGCTCACTGATTCAGAAGCCGCTTTGTGCGTAATATTTCTTCAATGTATTTTGTAACTGTGTGTCAGTTACATAGCATCGTTTCCGCGGTCGACTCTGTCGTGCCCAATCCAATCATGGACACGAGACTGCTCCCCAGACTTTCGAACCGACTGCATGCGAAAATGTTCAGTGAACATCATTGTACTCATCCATACAAAGCTACACTGAAAAAACACATAGCGCCAGACGCCATAGTTTATAGATTTCGGGATTGTGATAAAATATAGCGCCACACGCCAAAGTACATGGCGAAAAGTATAATACATAGGAGCAGACGCTATGCTTATAGCCCGCCACGCCATGCACTATAGTCCTCCACGCCATGTAATATAGTCCTCCACGCCAGAGTCTAGATCATTTGGCGTTACCCAGGATGCACCGTGAGGAGGCGATCTAGTCTTTCTAAAAAACTTTTCTACAAACTGTGAATTGAAATCATCACTGAAATAAACAATATTTAAGAAAATTGCTGGTTCGATAGATATACTAAGATCTTTTGTTTCATTTTAGAAAATTCATTGCCCTATTGTAATGATTCTTCAGTTTAGCGAATGTTTAGCTATATTCATTATACTATTCTTTAAGTGCCGCAATATTCTTGCGAAGTGCTGGTGTTATGCCAATTCACGGCTAAAGCTATGATGTGACACTTAATTTGTGGAGCCCTGGTATTATGCCCAGTCGCTGATTCTAAGACAACACAGATGAACGAATTTAACCATGAATATATGGCGGGACTCGAACCCACGGCCAGTAGATCGCTGCTTTGGAATGGTGCCCTAGCAAGCAGAGCAAAGAATAATAAGCAGTAATAAGGAGGATCTCCGCCAATTTGTCAGCTTTTTTGTTGCCTATGACACCACTATGCCCTGGCAACAACATAGTCCAGATAAGAATATTTGTTGACTGTTCCTCAACAGCCACTCTGCACACGTTAACAGTCCTCTAGCTGTAAGATACAATTGCAGGAATGAGTGCCCTGCTGTCGACGCAAATAGTCGTTGGTTTAATAGTAATAGACTCAACTACCATAAATATTGCATATACATTGAAAAATATCCACATGGCGCCCAGAGCTATGTAACATAGCGCATTATTTATGGTCTCATACGCTATGTACATAGTACTCTGAGCTATGCAATATGGCTCCCAGTGCTATAATGTCAAAATCTGCATAGCGCGTGGTCCTATGGAACATGGTGCAGCATTTATGGTCCTACACGCTATGTAGTATGGCTACCAGTGCCATAATTACATAGCACAGAAATTATGGCCCCACACGCTATATGACATAGTACCATGAGCCATGTAATATGGCTTCAGTTGTCATACCGATTCGGATGAATTGAGATAAGTGCTTTGTTTTCAAGTCGAGCTTCTATTTTACTGCAATAAAATAATCTTTTTCAATTTGTAATCTAACCCAAGAACATCCGGGAGGTCTGTTAAATAATTAGCTTAAGCAAGAATCTAGCTGACAATTTATTTATTTCATAAGTTACGTTTGAAAAAAATCAATAAGTTTTGTTAGGGGAAAATAACGATTCATTCTCCAGTAATGTTATATGCTAATATCATTGTTATAAAAAAAAAAGCAATCCCACGACAACCCTCGTACGGGTCTAGGGGTTGAAGCTGGTAGAGAGCTTCATTACAATTTATTCAATCATTGTGAATACGAGTGTGGAGTGATTAGTTCCACTTCTCACTTTACTCCTGATTGAAATCAGGTACCTAATCAGAGCTAGGTGAACTCAAAGCTTGGTGCGCGGACCCTCGTCCGAACCTGGATTCGAACCAGGGACCCCACACGCAAGAAGCTAGTGCTCTACCCACTAGGCTACTCAAGCTTCTAGTATCATTGTTATATCACATATCCAATTACTGATATCCAATTACTCAAAATATTCTGTTTTATGAAGTGGAAATATATTTCAAACCAGCAATACATTTTTTGTTCATAGTATTCAATACGTAATTTGAAATTTGTTTGATTTTTCCATAGAACTTGGTGGTATTTATTTGATAAACAGTATCATGAAGAGTATCATACTTTAAGAAATGCCTTTCTTCGTCATATACACTGAAAAAACACACAGCGCCAGACGCCATAATTTATAGACTTTTGGCGCCATGTACATAGTCGATTTTGGGATTGTGATAAAATATAGCGCCACACGCCATAGTCTTCCACGCCATGTTCTATGGTCCTCCACTATAGTCCTCCACGCCAAAAGTTCATAGGAGCAGACGCTATGTACTATAGTCCTCCACGCTATGCACTATAGTCCTCCACGCCATGTACTATAATACATGGCGTGGAGGGTTACAGTACATGGCGTGGAGGACTATAGTACTTGGCGTAGAGGACTATAGTAAATAGCGCGGAGGACTATAAGCATAGCGTCTGCTCCTATGTACTTTTCGCCATGTACTATGGCGTGTGGCGTTATCACAATCCCCAAATCGACTATGTACATGGCGCCAGAAGTCGATAAACTATGGCGTCTGGCGCTATGAGTTTTTTCAGTGTATGTACTTGATTTTAAAAGACAGTAGCATGGTCTAAAATTCTAGACGACAGGTGAAGGTTTAGGTCCGTTGAATAAACACCCTTTGGCCGCCTTTAACCCGTCTATAGAGGCCACCGTTGTCAGTAGCTGCAATCATTTTTCAGTCTGTTCTTTTGGGTAGGTTGAACTCAAAGATTCTAAACGAAGAAACGGCTAGTCCGCCCTTAACTAAATTGAAATCATTTGGATGAAAAAAAACATCACGTAGAATTCGGGCTTCTTTTAAAAAATTGCTTCTCAGACTCTTGGCATACTCGCCGAGTTTAAAATTACTAAGTCCTCCAAGCACTTATTATTGCAAACGAAAAATATAGTCAAATGTATGTATGTATGAAGCGTATCAATCAAACATATCAAAATATTATCCTATTAGTTTTGGTCTCATGGTTCTGTTATGCTCCTTGAATATATGTGGCTTGTTGTCATTGTAGTTGCAGAAATAAAAATTTGAAATATATTCACCCTGCATTTTAGAAAAACGCAATTAGATAGTCGTTAAATAATTTGTCAACTGTCTACAATCAAATATGTACCACATTTATATGCATCATGTTCCTTTATTAATGTAATTTTCCATTCAAACCAGAAAATATGTCGCTGCAACATCAAACAAGAACACTGGCATACCAAAATGCTTCAACAATTTCACAATTTAATATTTTCACATAATTAAAAATGCAAAGCTTGTTAGAAAATATACGGCAATCTGCCAACAGAGTTGGATAAAATAAATTTGAATCGCAACGTAGAGCTGCCAGACTAAGAGTCGATTCGAAGAATATCTAATTTCGGCTTTGCATCTCATACGAAGCAGTGAAGATGACGTCAAACACCAGTCTAGACAATAATCACAGCTTGCTACCTGTGTCACTTTTCACTTTTTTTTCTTTGTGAAGAGGATACAATTTTGATTGACATGTAATAAGCTTAAGTACTGAGAAATATACAATTGCTATGCTTAATGCTTTACTGGCAAGCCTGGTTGAAATTGGTCCATGCTACGATTTTCGATGTGAAAATGTATTCTAGGGACTAGAGAAACGGTGGCGACATCAAATATATTAAAATTGTTTGAGTAAGAGGGACATTCATTGTGAGCCTCCGCTCATCGTTTCTCCACTCTACCTGTGCAATTGCTGATGACAGATTTTAATTCAGTCTCGTTTTGCTGCAAAGAATAAATTATTCGAAATGCAATGCAGACATTTTGGCGAATTATGAAATCCGTTTTCATGTTGATGCCTCTGGTGCAGTTTTATGATTCCAAATTTGAGATAGAAGCTGTGAGCGCGACGACAGCATCACTATACGGTAAACATTTACAATGAGGTGCTAGTGCATTGTTGCGGATCTCATTAAAATCGCTGGAAAATCACAAAAGAATTTGAGTTGAGGTTTTGTTGGATTGCATCCTTAATGCGTTCACTGAAATTCCATTCAGCTCAGATTTTCGGTGTATAAACGTGCAATATGTTAATTATTTTATGTAGTTCTTGTCCTCGACTACTCCATTAAACATGCATGACAGCTATCGAATATCGAATCGAAGGCCACCAGCTACAAAAGATTTGGTTTGATAAATTCATTTTGGAATTTGATATGTGAACATGCTAGAATCTTCCCGGAAGATATACCATTTGTCGGTACATATTGATTTTATTTGACTTTATGCTGCTCTGAATTTTTCTGCCTCAATTTCGGAAAAATGGTTCATGTCGGAGCTGAGCAGATACGGCCCTTACGAGACATCCATGCTTGCATGCGGCATCTATGTGTATAAATTTTCCGTAACGTGTCGGTTGCAGTAAAATCGTTCAATAATTTATATGCAAGCCACTTGCCAAAAACCTCTGAGCTTCGTCCTTGCACGTAAATGCTAGTATTTGCTCAAGAAAATTCGCTTCGTTAGTTGAGATAGTTATGTTGAATGCAGTTGCAAAAAACGGTGAGTGCATTTACTGAGTTTATTGGTAAATGCTCGATTCACATTTTTCCAGACAATATGAAGAAAGACGTGCAAAAAGTCATAGGCCTTTTTTTTTGCTAAAGTATACAATCTGATCTCCAAAACTGTTGACGTTTACTAGATTATAGTTTATGTTTTAATCCAAAGTTCGTAAACCAATTTAATCCAAAACTGACGAACACATTAGTTCAGCTTTTCAAAATGTCTACTGACTTCGAGCATATCCACATGTTCAATGTGAATGTAGCAAACATCCCATGCTTGCATGAAAACGTGTATATGGTTGTACACCCGAAAGCTGTCATCGTATCTACGGACAAGGCAAAGTTTTCTGGCAACATTCTGACTTAATGGCAGACGACATGTTATTAATCGTATTTTATGCGATATTTGGCGTTGATAACGTTTTAATAAAGCATCGCAAAATTAGGTAGGAAAATTTTCGGTTAGATTTCAAGCCGAACAAACTCTGACATTACGACGAATCACACACACCAGGTTTATGAGTTGAGACATAAAGTCAATGACGGTTTTATGGCGACTGTAATGCCGGGTTTCCACCAAAGAGACAATTTGAAAAACAGTTTTGTTTTCTAAAAATAAAACCAAATACTTGTTTTGTTTTTTGAAAACAGTTCTGTTTTTTGTAAACAGACTGTTTCAACTGAACAGACAGGTTTTGTTTTCAGTTCTGTTTATCCTGTGTCCGAGAAATGTCTGAAGACGGTGATTTTATAATTAACCGTGATTTTTCTTTATAAATGATATTAAAAAAGAAAAAAACCGAGATATTGGGCCAATTCTCAATTAAAAAGGAGAGTTGATTATAGCACAGAAGATCATCGTGACTACTTTTTTTGAGCTCATTATAACAGTTTACACAAATATGAAAAATTCTTCAGTTTACACAAATATGAAATACACAGGAATACAAATTTGAAACCAAATTTAAAACAAATTTAAAAACCAAAGTACATTAATCGATATACTGAGTGTTCTCGCAGAAAAAATGCATGTTTCAACCAAATAGACACAAAAATTGCGAACAAACATGTTTTCCTTTGATCTTACCGACTCGCGATGGGAAGGTGTTTTGTTTACTAAAACAGTTTTCAGAGACAAAAATGTTCTTGAAACTGTTCAATTTTTACAAAATATTCGTGTTTTTGTTCAGAAAAACATTTTTTGTCCGTGTTTCTTGTTTTGTCTCTTTGGTGGAAACCCGGCATAACGTTTCAATGCCGTGATTAGCCTGACAATGAGTCAATTTCCTTTTACGAGTTCAGAGCGGATCGGTTAGCTATGACTTTATTTGATTTCGTGATTTTAGTTCTCAATATCGGAAACTTTTTTGGGGTTATAAAAATCAAATGTTGTTTAAATTCATCGTTGTCCTGAATCGAATGATCAAAAGGTGCATTGAATTCACATCGTTAGCTCTGCTCGAAATTTACTTTTAATACAGATGGCGTAAATAATAGAAATGGCTTCTGAAAATAAATATGAAATAATTCAAAATTTAGGAAACACCGACTATTCTACAAAGTTCACAGTCAGAGCTGTAATCACGATGGTGTGGCAATATAAGGGCAAGTTATCAACCGTCATGCTACAGGTTTAGGGTGATTCAATAAAGTGAATGGAAATTGGTTGTTACAGGATATAAAACCAATATCTTTCTCCAAAACAAAAAGTGTTTGTGCCTGCCTGCGGATTGAAATGAAAGCATTCTTGCGTGTGTGCATATCTGCATTCACAACAATTTAAAAGTTGTGTTCGCAATTTTTCGCTCACAATTATTTTGAAAGTTGATTTTATACTGTCAATTATTTCTTGTAAATGAAATCCTGCTTGGTCTATATTAAATGGTAGGCTTGTCACATTTAAGTCTTACCTCTTCGTCAACGTCAGTGCTCAGATTGCCAAATCACAATTTTTCTATCCTTATTAAAAATCAATTTGACGTCTTTCTTTTATATAATGAGGATATATATCCTTTTTCCAAATTGCGTTAGTATACATTTTTGATGCTTTTTACGGACATCTGCAAAAAACAACACGCAATATTTATGAAAAGGATTGAATGGCTTTCACTAACCAAAATAAGGAATTGGGTAAGGTATCATTAGCTTCAAACATCCCAAAACTGCCTCACTACCGCCGCAGGACCACCCTCAGTTACCACGAAGATTGTAATTCAAATATATTCTCAGCAAAAAACAACCAACTAGCGTAATTTGCACTGAACTCGTTCGTTTCTCGTTTTTTCCAATTCCAATATAAAATACTGATACGTTTTTCTTCTACGCGTTATGTCAGTATAAATATTTTACACATAAAATTCGAGTTCATTACTTAGTTCTAATGTACGTTAATCAAATTTAAGTGGAGGCAAATGTGTGCCCGCACACTCATTGCTTGCTCGCTGGGGTTTTTCCTATGCTGCAGCATCTTTCGCGATTTTGTAGCATTGAAATTCCGTCTTTTGATAATTGCTTCGTCAAATTTTCATTGAAATATGTTACTTCATCAATGCGGAACGCGTTTACAAATTCTCTTCCAAATCGTTTTGTGCACTATTTAATAGACATCGCCTTGAGAATTTTGTTTTTCAACTGAACATTCGCCATCATCATCGGCTCTACGACCAAGTTTCAGTTCTGGCCTCCTTCGACAAATTTTTCCGCCGGTTCCAATCGCAAACCGATGTCATCCAATTAAGCAATCCTAAGTTCTGAGCGTCCTTGTCAGCGCCGTCGCTCATTTGAGCTAGATGCCCAGCTCACCAAAGTCTGCCAAGCTTTATCTTTGTAATTATATCTACCTAAAGTAGAAAGCGTACAGTTCATGACTGTAGCTTCTCCTAAACCACCCTTCTTCACATGTGCAACCAACGATTCTCCGCAAAACTTTTCGCTCAAACGAATTCATAGTGGAACATGAAACTCTGAAGGTTTGACCAACTCTACGTGTTCTTCCTGCAGGTGCTGCCACCATTTACTTCGGCTTTCTTTCATATAAGTGCAGCCCCAGTTTTTGTGCCACCCGCTCAATTTGCATGAAGGATTCTATTCCAGCTTGCACAGATCGTCAAATGATGCCAATACCATATAAAGCGTCTCTATGGATTTTTACATTATACTGAGGAGTATTTCAGCAACCATAACAGAAAAGACAGCCTTCCCCGGAAAAGGTAGTTCTAAATCCATCCCACTACTCACGTGACTTAAAAAAAGCATGTGATTCGTTAGGAATTTCTTTTGTCGCTGTTGCCCTGGAACATGTCGAATTTTTACCGACTAGAACCACATCCTTCTTCTTCCACACTCCCACGGGACTACTTATACAGCATTACTTCGCGAAGGTGGATCAGCCCTTATCTACTTCTAGATATTCTTGCTTCTTCCTTCGGGATAGGAAGAAGGAAGTTCCTGTCAACGGCAACCTGAGAAAAAATTCATAACCCACTACTTCTTCAGTTTATGGTTGCTTGACTTCAATAAGAAACTTGACGTATGCGCGAAGAGGTCAAGCAATCACAAAAAGCAGAAGCGTGAACGCCGCTTAAACCAGGTAAATGGAGAAATTTTGAAAGGCATGAGATGAGATCATTTGATTGAAGTCAGACGTTTTTCTAAATTTCTGATGGAAGCAGCAGCTGAGGTTAGTTTAAAATAAGTCAACTGGCTTTTTCTTTTGAATTTGAACAAGACAAAATGTATTTGTAAAACGCAAAATTTTGAGAAGGTGTGGGTGGTAAACGTATTTACGGACGGAAGTTTCTTTTATGCCTAAAATTTTTGCGAACAGTTCAGCTAAACCGTACTTTAAAGCAAGGTTCTTGCTTGTGTTCAGACGTTCAAGCTAGCTATATACCGACCATTACATCTTTAATATAGACGGTTGTTCTTGACATTTTGGCTTTGGTTTTTTGTGCTCGTCTAGCCTACCTACAGATTGATGCTTCTGGGGATAAGACAGCGTACACCGATTGCTATCGGTATAATTTTCAGAGTCTAATGCCCGGTCCAGACGCTACGTTTTGTACAACGTTTTATCTGCACAGTCTTAAACGTTGCAGATAAAACGTTGCGTGTGGATAGGAAAACTGTGCAATTTTGAGAACTGTACGGAGACGGTACAGTTGCAGCGATAATTGAGGTGGTTAGGCATAGTTATCCGTGAATTGTACCGACAAGTCGTTACGTGTGGACGATTAGCTACGTTTTTTGTTCATTTTTGGCAAATGGCAAACCTTCGACAATAGGCGTGTTTTTTTGCTCCTCTATCCAGCAGAGAGTAGAGTATATGCATTGAAAACAACAACACTCCTGCACCAGTGAATTCACTAGTACAGAAATTCTATGCCTCATTTGTAGTTCAAGTGCTGAACTATAGAATGTGCTGATAGAAAAAAGAAAAGCTCATGAGAAGTTGTCTTTTTTGCTGTGAGGTGGCTTTGGATTTTTCATGGTTATGTTGAATGTTTGGTAGTTACGAAATTGGAAAAAGCTCTCATAATGTGTAGAAAGTTAAAAGAAGTAATTTTCTGTTAGTTCTTTTTCTATTTTCTATCGATTGTGATAGTGTATATTCGTTATTTTCTCCCTTTATTTTCAGCTGTTGCGTGCTACCACAGCAAATACAGCAACCTATATCAGTCTTAGCGAATGCACTGCTGTTTTATACTAGATCATTGTCTTTGCGGCATAGTTGTACTCTGCTCTGCATCGGAGCAAAAAAAACACGCCTAATGTTCACAGAAGTTTCTGACTGAGTTTATTGCCTTGTACGAAAGTATTTTACACATACAAGTATTTTTTTTTTGTGATATACCTGTATGGTTTCACTAATTCCAATAAATGAATGTATGTGTCTATGTCCATTCTCAAGTAGTTCCGCCAATCATTAGGTTCATCACTTAATTCACGCAGTAATTTAATGTGAGAAAAGTGCTGTCTTTTTAGAAGTCATTTCCTCAACCACTGTGAACGCCGAGTTTCTTTGGAGATGCTCCATTTGTTTCTTTTTCTTCACGAGACAACATGCAAAAACTTTTTCCCTGGTGACGCCACTAAAACTGCGCTAAAATTAAATATAGATTTGCATCATCTGGACGCTCTTTATTTTTGTAACGTTTTGACTGCGCAGATAAAACGTTGTGCAAAACCTAGCGTCTGGACCGGGCTTAACGACGAGTCTCCGGCAAGTTGAAACTCATTCAGTGACTTCAGGCCCAGCATGGGGTCAGTGAGTGGCGGCGACGCACATTTTGACGGAACTAAGCGGTGCCTAAAAAAGCCAGGTCAAAGATTAACCCTACACAAGGCGTGGAACGTAGCAGGACACAATAATTTAAAGAATAAACGCCCACTACGCCTCTAACATCTGAACCAATACTTATTTAAGGGGTTCGAATACGAAAAATATCCTAGGTCTCCCTGGAACTAATCTATGCTTCTGTCCCTTTTTTGCCAACCTTAGGGTGTCAATTTAACTTGTAGATGCTTAGCATAATGCTGTAGTACTCCTCTGAATAGGATGTGCTCCTGAGAAAGAAAAATAGACAGTCAGTTTTTGCATAATTTTATTATTAATATGCAACAATTGTCATTGGGGAAATTCCTCTCCCAATTCGAAGCACATCAAAATTTACAATCATGTCAAAAACACAAAATTTTTCACTGCACAAGAATTAAAATTATTAAAAGTAAAAAAAATGCACGTAACTCTTATGCCCAGGGGCGGATTTGTCCATTTCGCCGCCCTAGGCCTCAGAAATATTTGCCGCTCTTTTCGTGAATAATATTATATGTAACAATGCGTGATTTTTTTCGATTCCCTAGAAAATTTTCGTTGCGCCCGAGCTCACAAAAAAGGAACATCAGAATAATACCGACACCGGTTCATTCAATTGCCAAACAAATAATTATAAAAATACACACACAGTAAAGAACCTAAAAGTACCTAACAAAAAAAGAATCTAAAAAGTACCAATGTTGAACAGTCGAAAACTGTATACACTTTTACATCGCATACAATTCCAACGTCTTCGCTCATAAATTATAAGTAAGTTTACTATTTCGTTCAAAGTTTGCTTTCGCACTTGACTAGAGATTAACTATGCACTCGACTACTGCAAATTAATGTACGATTTGTTATTAACTAAGGATGAACCCGAGATATTTTGACCTATGATATTCTAGATTCAATTTTTTTTATAGAACTTAATTTCAGTAATGAAGTAGAATTTGAAAAAATACATCAAAAATAAAGAGAGATTCGCATGTAGTTGATATACTCTGTACCATAATAATAATAAAAAAATTCTCTGAAATATCAACGCATGCAAATATTTACCTCTGATTAGCTTTTCGTAAATTGAAGATGTATTATTTGGGTTCCTTTTAGGATCTTTTTAGGTCTTTTTAGGCTCTTTGAATGTATTTTCAGATACTTTCTAGGTACTTTTTAGGCATTTTTTAGTTTCTTTGGTCCTCTACCGTGATCGCATTTCGATATTTATTATAAGTCAAACTTTTCAATGTCCGAAAAAAATTATCAGAAGTGAATTTCAGTGTGCATTGATTTTTTAGAGAATCCGGTTGGTTTGAGGTGTTAGGCTCATACACCTCAGATATATATGACAGAAAAAATATTGCTGCCTCAAAAAAAAATCGAAAAGTGGCCACCCCAACAAAAATCGAAAATTTGCCGCCCCCTACATTTGCCGCCCTAGGCCCAGGCCTACCGGGCCTAGTGGCAAATCCGCCCCTGCCTATGCCAATAGGATCTAGCTCTTACCGTTTCGAAGGAACTTTGCACAAACTGTGAAAAAAAAGTTTTGAGAAAATCATGTTGTAGTTTTACAAAAGTGCACAGCCATTTATTTTCGACTTTTCTCCATTAAAACGCCTCAGTACAATAACAAGGTCCTTCTTTATCAAATTATCTTTCTTCTGCTTCCTCCAAATCGTTCTCCTTGGCTGAAGAATGGGAATGTCTCTGCTCGTGTTGCACTCTTTCTTTATCACTAGCCTTCGCTCAGTCTATCAGGCACTTTCCTGCAATAACTGCTAGTGTCTTCAGGACACTTACCCGGCTTTTTTTGCCCAGCATTGAATGTGAAAGCTGCATCATCAGTCGCAATTTCAGTATAAGGCCTAGTACATTATTCCAAATAAGCAAGTTAAAGGACTCGTTTGAATTTCGGGTGAATCCACCAACAAACAGTGACTGCAAAGAGTTATTATTGAGTTCAGTAAAAATTTTCTTAATTACATCGATGATTGCTACAGGGATTGTCGATTTGTGCTTGAAAGTCTGCACTGTTTTATCACTTCCAGCCTGATTGTATTTGCTGGTCCAATCGGAGGTATCGTTGGAGCAAAGATGGTGTTGTTGGTTACTATCAGTTGAGATGCAGAGAAAAATTATATTCAGGATTTTCAAAAACAAAAAGAAGATTGTTTCACTCAAAACATTAATAAACCTGTAATGATAATAATTTGCCCAAATTTTATTTTGCATCTCCGCTACAGACTTGCTACTCCGAATTGCATTTGTCGACAATTTGATCTGACTTGATCTTAATTCAATAGTTTTCCCATCTGTCAAATATATACCCCTTCATATTTTCTTCAAAGACTGCAGCCTGTTTCCCAAACGCTATTGGTGATGACCAAAGCATTCAGCTTGAACGTATACAAAAGACACCTAAGCTTATTAATTTAACATCTTTGAGATGCTTACCTTCACAAGAATACATCTGCCTCTACATGGTTTGTCATCCAATACTTGTTTGAATATTTTGATGTCCCCATCACCAATCTCTTCAGATCGCCTGAAAATCCTCTTCATTCCTTCAAATTCTATCATACAAGCTGGCCGATCGTGATTGATGGAACACTTCTTATTATAACAGGCATTCTCTATATTTATCATACTCACCTCCAGTTTAGGGTCCTTGTAGGAGGATCAGTATTAGCATACTGTGGACATAACTTCACGGTCTATTACTTTCCCAGTTTTGAGGCCGATGATAGACACCGCGCCATTTTTTGAGGAAAATTCTTCTCTTTGCTATGTGCAATCACCACTTCCTGATACTTAATATGATCCTTCAGCTTCAACTACTTCTCTCATCGCCCTTTTCCTCGACAGAACAGCTTCTGAGAAAACAGCTTGGTAGATGACGGCAATGGCAGTGATATAATTAATACCAATAAGTAATACCATTTTTTATGTTCTGCATTGCCTAATTCTAAGGTCTTTGTGGCATAAACTTTTCTTCTACTGTAGTGTTCCGTTAAGTTTATATCATAGCACTGATACTTAACTCTTTTACGGGTTCACATTTTTTGGATGTCATGGTAAAGGTGGAAATCAACCCAACTCGTTGAGTCTCTGCAATATTCACCGGCTTTTACCACGCCACACAGGATAAAATCTCACCCGATGGCAGGTCGATGTCAACCACACGGAAGCCGCTCCAATCTTTCTTCTTCTCTGCGGCAATGCAAGACATCCTGCCATTTTTTACTAATGTTCGAAGAAGAACATTAGTATTAAAATCACTTTGGCCAAAAATTCATATTTCTATATATATATATATATATATATATATATATATATATATATATATATATATATATATATATATATATACATATATATATATATATATATCATCAAAAAATTTCAGTGAAAAAATCTCAGGAACGCGCCATCCGATTGAACTGAAATTTTTAGGACACATTGGTGTATATGCAGAATAGTGCCAAGTCTCAGAAAAAGCTAAAAATCTTTAACCCTTTGGCGCCGGCGGCCATTTTAGTGATATTTTTAATATACCTATTATTCCGTACACAATTAAGTTTTGCAAAAATAAAGCTAACAAAATAAATTTCTAACGTGTTTTACATGTGAATCAGATAATGTTTTGGAATTTTTTAGCCCCACGTGTGCGCTGGGTGCCTAAAAAGAGAACGGGAAAAATTGAAAATTTTTAAATTGCGATAACTTTTGACAGAGCTTTTCAATCACTACCAAACTTTCAGGACATATTGGTATTATTCAGTTGTAAATTTGTGTAGCTTTTGATGAGCGTGTTGGCAGCCCTGTAGCTAGGGCAAGCACTGAAAATGAAAACCTCCAAATTATCGTCTTTCTTGAAAAAATGCCGTTTCTTCAAAAAAAAGCCACTCATATGTAAATTTCGTGCTTTTTTTACATAAACCAGAAAAAAAATTTGATATAGTATAACGGGCACGCCTGGTAACCCTTGCCCAATTTACCTATATTTTTAGCATCAAAAACTTCTGTTCACGGAAACTCACGATCCGATGAGCAGAATAAATTGAAATTTGCAGACTGTATTGGTCTTAAATAGGACCAGGTTTGATAGAAGTGATTTTGAAATGCGGGCGATTCTGTGCCAGTGGTGCCATCTTGAAAAATCACTAAAAAAGATAACTGCTTTTAGCCCTATAAATTCTGATTCAATCGTTTGATTTTAACGAAATTCACACAGTAGCTGGACCTTACTTCAAACCACGTTTGATAGAAATTTGGTTGAAAAGTTCGGTTGGAGCTGCCAACTATGATAATTTTGGTGTCTTAAATTTGAAAAAATAAAAATTTGGAAGTGAAAACATTCAAATCATCGAATATCCTAAAAATGTCCGTTTCTTACAATAAAACCAATCTGTATACAAATCTTATGCTTTATCTACACGTTCAAAGTAAAACTTTGGAAATTTCATGTCGGACAAGAACGGTAACCCTCTCCCAATAAAACTATATTTTTAGCATCAAAAACTTCTGTTCACGGGAACTCACGAACCAATAATCAGATACAACTAAAATTTACAGAATGCATTGGACTTAAGTAGAACCAGGTCTGATAGAAGCGATTTTGAATTGTGGGCAACTCTGTGCGTGGTGCCATCTTGAAAAATTACAAAGAAAAAAAAACTGCTTTTTGCCCTATGAAATGTGAATTAGTAACCAGATTTTCATGAAATTGACACAGTAGCTGCACCTTCCTCTAAACTCTGTTTGATAGAAATTTGGTTGAAAAATTCGATTGGTGCTGCCAGCTATGGTAATTTTTGTGTCTTTGGTTTTGAAAATTCGCTCAGGAAAATAAAACTTTTTGCCCTATAACTTCCAGTGCAGTCATGGAATCAATACGAATTTCATACAACTAATGGAACCTATTATAAACATTATTCAGGCCAAATTTGGTTGAAAAGCCTCGATAGGGTTGCCAGCTATTGTTGGTTTTGTGTTTGTTTGCAATATCTTTATTAAGCGGTTTTATCGTAGAATTTTCAATTGGTAATGATATTGTAGTGACAATAAACAGCAAATATTAAGCTTTCGATTATTTGAAAAAACTAGCTGCAGGTAACCCTAAATTTCTTTATACTCCTATAACTTCGAATGTTATATAACAACGTGAAGCAGATGTGATATATTCTTGGCTTTGATACTGGCGAAAGGTTGCCAGCACGAGTCGGTTGTGCTACTTTTGTATCAATAAATGCTTACAGTTAGTATTCATACCGAAAACATTTACAATGAAAATAAATAACCGATGTTTCAATTCCCAAAGTTCTGCAAATTTTTCGGATCGCAGCCCCAAACACCAACTTCAGTTACAGTGCTTCAGGCACTGAGCATTTTCTTCATTGATGTTATATGAGATGCTGCTTTCAAAGTTTGGTGAAATAAGCAACTGATAACGAATATAATTAACAAGTGTTTTTCTTTCATAAACTTTGAAACCCATGCCAGTGGTAATATCTGAAACCTTCTACCATATGAGTTATAATGCATTCTTGAGACCAAAGTAAAACGTGGCATTTGAAACAGTTTGGCCGTAATAAGCAGCTCATGTGGTGGAATATGCACTCAAAACCTGCACGATTCTTCTACTGTTTTTCGAACATTTGTGTTTCTAGCGGTTCAGGTGCGCTAGAGTTTTTTTTTTGTTTAACACGTTTTCTAGGAAATTTTGTGGTTTCGTAGCTCTGAGCTGGCAAGAGCCCTAAAATTTAGAAGACAAGTGATTGATTTGTTTATTCTGTGGTCTTTTTTTTTCGTGGTCCATGATTTTTGATCAACGTCGATAACGTGTTTGGTAGGTTTAAAAATGGAATATCAGTCCATACACTGATGAACGTTCTAGCTGTTGAATTAAGCTGATTCGATTTTTTCTATCTTCCGAAACATTAAATTTTATTAAAAGAGCAATTTATCCTTCAGAAGTTAAGATATATTTCAATTTTTTTGGCAGATATCGATATTGCAAAGGTAATCTGCTCTCTATTTTAGAGTCTATTGGTCTAAATCCTAAACTAACCTTCATTTTCTAGTTATACTCTTAATACTTTTGACGCTTTTACCTTATTAATTACCACATATACGCATTCCATCGATTCAATACAACCAATTGCGGTCCATTGCGTACGCGTTCCCTGGCATTTCTGGGAAATTCGTAGGTTGCAAGGACTTAAAAATATTTTTTTGGGGCACTTATAGTTTTTTCTTGGACAAATGCGGTTCAGTTCTACACATAGGAAGGATGTGGTATGCAAAAAAGAAACAAAATCGATTTAATGAGGTATCCGACCACCTGAATGGGGAACCTCGTTAGATTTTACTTATACTAATATTACTTACTAATATTTTCGTGAATCTAAAAACCTCGCTCTATACCTTCAAGAATACAAAAGTCAACAGTAAGAGAACGCCAAAACGTTTCAAAATAAGAAGAATAAAAACAACATTTTGCGTTTAGCACAAGTAACTAGGTACCACCTTGTGAGTGAAGTCATTAAATACTTTGAGAAGCAGCAGCTACAACATGAACTACAGCTCTTGAATTTGATTTTATATTATTAAGTATCTTCTACGGCTATTATTATCAAATGTGCTTTGAAAATTAGTTTTAATGTCTTTTTCCACACTATTTTCAGACTTCAATCTTTTGAAGAGAAAAATTGAACTTTTCAATTTATTTTCTTTACATTTTTGATTGTTTTTAATGTCTTTCACAGCTGATAGTTTTGCAGAGTTCCTTGCTTGTTTTAAGGCGCTCAGAAACCACCCAGGGTTAAAACTTTTTAAAACGTTATTTAAATTAAACTAAAGACATTATTTAGTTTCATTCTGCAATATTCACTAAAATCAATATGTCCTGGAAATTTCAAGTCAATCAGATCAAGCACATCACTGAATCTTTTGCATATAAAGATATATGAATTTTGGGTAGTGATTCTAATACCAATTTTCTTCGAAAATCAATACAAAAGCAAACTGAAGACATATCCATTAAAGTATACCACACGTGCTTTGATATATCTACATAAGTGGATATATTAGCGATTCCTTTCAACCGCAGAGCAGTAAAAACACAATAAATGTCTAATTTGTGCAATTTTTCCATTTCGGTAAGTTTCAATTATTCGCTGCAATGTAAAACCTATATTGGAAATTTAAGGGGGGAGATACATGTAACTGCTAAAACAAAAACGATTTTTTTTTATTGCATCAAAGTGTTCGAAATACTCTTAAAATATACCAAAAGAAGTTTTGAAGCGATATTCGTATTAGTTCTCGAGTTATAGCCAGTTATAGACAGCGCGGCGTTCCCCAGGTCGGTGGAGCTTTAGAACTTTAAACGCGTTTTTCTCAAAGTAGTACTTTTTCAATTTCCGTACAAGATATCTCAAAAAATATTGAACCTATTCGGCTCAAATTTATATCACATGTACAAAAGAGTATTATCTCATCGTTGAACCTACATTTTCTTGTAATTTCGGAAAAATAATTAGTTTACCAATGTTTAAAACGTGATTTTTTTGAAAAAAAAATCGATTTTTTTTTAATCTAATATTAATGTAAAAATTTGATTTTTTTTTCTAAATTTTATTGGTTCACCTATGAATTATAGATCTCATTAGCATATTTTTTTTTCTCTGAACACTTCAAGTTTCTCGGAAAAGGCGTTAAGTTGTACGAGGCTGTTTTTGATGTGTTATTTTCATTTGCTCGCATCGCCTCCATTTTGTGTTAAAAAGTTATTAAAAAAATATTTTCATTTACTATAAGATATGTACTTTCAGGATTTAATATTAAAAATTTTCTGAATAAACAATATATATATTTTAAGTCAATCTGAAATTAGCAATTTCTTTTCCATTTTACATGTATTTCCCCCCTTAAATCATTCAACCCATCAGCGCCTTGTTTTCAACAACCTCATTCCCCCGTACAAACATAATGAATATTTTTAACTACCTACTTGCGCGCTATCTAATTTGCTATCAACTGAATAAAATTTCACTAGCTGTATCTGTGGTTTTATCAGTTTCCCATAACGTAACGGTTTTTGTGTGAGTGAACGCAATATTCTGCAACACTGGGACTTTATTTCACAATTGTTTCGACATTTTTGGCGATGCGACTGATTTTGAGTTTGGGCTGTAGACAGAGGCAGGATTTTTTCCACCTCGTCGAGCATTTTCATAATGACTCTGAAATGTGTATCTGTCTGTTTATTTTAAAAGTGCTACGTTTCACTATGAGCTTTGATAGGTAAAATACATACATACATAATATTCATGCCACTCAGCATATAACAGGCAAATAAATTGAAACGAGTTAAATTTAATTCTTCCAATTTGCTTTTGAGTGCTACCCGTGGTTAATTAGTTCATCGAGAGAAAATACACACTTTGAACTTAGCACAATTGAAACTATTTCACAAGTGAGTATATGTTCTGTGGTAATATGAACACGACTTGTCATCTAATTGACATCTCTTGGGTGTGAGGCAGAGTGGTAAGTCTGAATTAGGTCAGAAAACTATTCTGCACAGAATTAGTCTAAGTTTCCCTATACATGAGTACAAGGTGAACAACCATTTGGTGTCGTATGAGCTTCAAGTGCAATTTTCAAAACACTGGGACGTACTTATGTAATTTCTCACATACTCCTGATTTTAAAACTACCTTTAATTTGCCCGGACACACCCATTCGGACGTTTCGAATAACCCATCAAAGTAGCAAGTCAATTACCGACGAACTACAGCAAGTTGTTTAACGTTTCCACAAGAAAAAAGAATTTTATTTCTGACAAACAGCAAAAAGAAAACTTCATCCGAGTTGGCGAAGGCCCGTCGTCGCCACAACCGAAAAGGTTCAGTCTTCTGCTAAATTAGATCCGTTAATTAAGGACCAATATTTTCTGGAAGTTTCGAAGGCAAGCTTGAAATTAGGTACCAGAAGCTCCATTCGAAAGAGGATGAGCTAACTGGCAGCATCGTTACCGTTAACATATCCCGGCCGCGTGTAAGTTCATCCTGTTTATTGGTTTAATATGGCGTACAGGCCTAATCTCTGGGTACGTGATTTGTCGAGATTGTGGGAAGAAGACCTTTTCACCTCCTTAACTCGGTCCTTAATGCTAAGTGCTGAAATCTAGTCACGTTTCATTCAGCATTCAGAATGCTAAACTGAACTCTTTTACATCGGTCTAACGAAATGTCGAAACACCCATAATTTCACTCTTGTACGATTAAACGTATGAACAAAGTAGGGACCGTATATTGTGCGAATGCAGACAAGATGGTAAGATGTATGCAGGTTGGTGTACTTTGGCGAAATTGAGTTTCAGCAATGTGGCCAATGGAATCAAAGGAAATGAGGTGCAATACTTTTCATAGTTGTTCTAGTTTGTATGATTACATATTGAATAAAAAACCCTCTTAAGAGATTAGAGATAGAATTTCAGTTATCATTTACTGACAGTTATGAGGAAAATGAAAATTTTCACAGTGAAGCACATTTTTTGCATGCATGTTGGAAGAGTTTGTTATAAAGAGGTTGAAAGCTAAGAAATCAGACATTATTAGCTGTTGTGGCCATTTCTCCTCAAAAATCATTATATGTAACGTATGAGTGTGATATGACCGGTTACATGATTCAATATAATATTTTACTAGTTCAGTAGGTAATCATTATTTATTTTACATTATGACATCCTTTTTTTCATAGGAAAATACATCTAGGTATATGTAATTTAAATCTAGTATGATTTTCGATTTTGAACATTATTACACTCAGAAAAATATGTTTCCGAGAATCAAGGAAAATATTTACTTGTTTACGAGATGTGAAATCTTCCACAAATCAAATAAACTTTTATTTGATGTCAGCAATTTCTATACTGTGTAAAATTTTCTTACATTCAACGGAATACAATTTTTACTTTACCTTATTTCAAAGAAGTAATTTTCTTAAAATCTCTCAAATTATGTCTACGAATTAAGTAAATTATATCTACAATGCGAACAAGTTTTTACATGTTTCAACGCTTCAATATTCGACGAACAAGTGGATAGTTTTTATGATTTCTATTAACATTTTCTTTACACATATGAGAGGTCGGTAGCTTCCCAACTAACAATTTGCGCCCATATGTTACTAAATGCAGTTTTTTGACGCGAATACGTCGTGAATACTATGTCAAGTCGGAATTGTTTCGTCATTTTTCCTTCAAAGTAAAATTCCTTGATAGGCAAAATTTTAGTAAAGAAGTGGTAAAGACTACTTCTGACGCGTCTTTATAGGCATTGTGTCCATAAGGGATTAGTTACTTCAGTGCGACTTAATCAAAATCCCAATAAGGCATATTGTACGTCAAAGTTACCACACAAAATTCCTTTAATACGCCTATGCCTATCAAGGAAACTCTCATGTAATGGTTACGTAGTGGCGCCTATACCCATAATGATTTCGTTCTCACAAATCTTTAAACGTCAATACGGAATCCCATAAAGCGGGGTTAGTAAAAAAGTCTCGACCGTTCAGGACAAGTAGTTCAGAACAGGACATAGCTTTAAATGTACATGGCATTTTAAGCCAATCCGTTTTTGGTACGCTTCATATGAGATAGCCAGTAGAGAAAATTTTTCTTTTCCCACGCTTCTGGGACTAGATGGTACTGTTTGCCATTATTACTTTTAACATTACTTCAGGGGTTAGGTACACTTGGGACGTCAAAAAAAAGCTCGTTTATAGGAGTTTTTTTTAGATTTACATTAAAATAATTGATAACAAATATTTTTTTACTTGAAAGACATATATTTGTAGAAGCTATTGTAATTTTGTTAAGGTAACAGGTTGAAAATTAGTCAAAATAGAGTAAATTTTCGAGAGGTCAAAAAAAAAATTGTTTTGCCGTGATCACTGTAGCTTGCCACTGGATCATTCGAAATAAAAAAAAATCGGGGAGTATTAGTTAATGACATAGTGCTCCGGACGAACGAAGGAGTTTGACAGATTTTGATTTTTCGAAAAATGGCGGTTGTTGAAATTCAAAATTGTATTTTCGACCAATATTTCACTTACATTTTCGGCTATTGAAAAAAATATCGTCCAATCGAAAAATCCCTCGTTCATCCGGGGGACAATTACATATAAAATAAGTGAGGAAAATTTCATGCTGATCGATAAAGCCGTTTTCATCGAAAACATAGTTTCGAGAAAAATGCTTTGAAAGCATGCAAAAAAGGGCTTTATGCATTAGAGACGACTTCATTCAAAGTTATTTCTCTCCATAAAAAATTGTCCAATTCGTCTGAAATTTGCACAGAATGCTTTTGAAATATGCTACTTTTAGAAAATGAAAAGAAAATAAAATCGATTTTCTCAAAATTTTAAGTGTACCTGCCCCTTAACGGAATTTCGCGCGCTACTACAACAAATGTCACAAAATGCGTTTATTTGTTGTTTTGGTAGGCACACTATGGGCACATCTCCGTTCGATGTTACTTTGAGGCCATTATTAAGTAACAGTATTCCCGAAATGAGACTTAGTGAAAAACCAACAGCAAGTGAATTACACTTTCGGACGGCTCAGATATGTGCATTCAAATATCAGAGTATTTGCTTTCGGAGTCCGGAGATCAGAATATGTTAATGTGTTTAAAAACAAGTCAAAAAGTAAACAACGAACAGTAAGATAGAGAAGAATGAGATGGCAAAATTACTAAGAGGGTTTAACAAAAATACATTTTGCAAGTTTTGCTTGATCGTTTGTATCGCAAAATTTTGCAAATATTTTTCAAAGTCTTTTGAAGATAATATCGAACTGCTGCCAATTACTTGGTTTATTGTATGGTATATATTTAAACTTAAATGAATGTGAAGATTTGCTTTCAATTAAATTTCAATACAGTAGTAGCATTCTTCTGTGCCTCTATCGAGAGCGAATTATTATATTAGCATTAAAACAACAACAATCTTTTCCCACTTGTTTTAGTTTCCAAAGCTACTTTCTTAACCAGTTCTTGACAGAGGCGCAAAGCAAACGCAAAAAGCATTGGCCAAGTTTATATTAAGCTAACTGTTTCGTCTTGGGCTTTGCGCGCCTTTCAGGTTAGAAACTAGGTAGTAACGACGACCTCTTAAAACTACTATGAAGGTGCGATATAGTCAAAATTACCATTCGGTAACATCCAATGGTGCAAAGTCTCAACAGTGCCTTGAAATCGCCGATATAGGCACCAACTGGGATTATTTCCTTCAAAGAACAATCATGGCGAACAAATTTGGACAAACATGGCGGCTAAGAATTGTAAAATATTTTGAAGTTTAAAATATCCATAATAGTAGCTTTGCTTGATGTAATAAGCACCGATTTTTCATGTTTGGACATGCTATACTTGTTTGATAGTGCGGAATTTTTTTTTAAAAAAAACATTGAATATTTTATCAAAAATATAAAAGACATATTTTAGCTAAAGCTTGATGAAATCGCAAGCGCTTGGTAGTTTTAGGGAGTTTCAACACCACTTTTGCAGTAACGTTTGAATCGTTCGTGTTTTATCTGCATAGGATTCAAAATGTTCAGTCACTATAATAAATATTAAACATATGCTGAAATACAATATTGTCTTCATCATATAAATACTTACACATACATGATCATTTTGTATAAACTCTTCGTATATCTTATAAATAGCTATGAGCGTGAAAGAGAAAGATATTGGGAGGATTGAGAGGATTGTTTGTAAATTTGTCGCGATTACGAAACTTTTTGAAAATTGTGACTGAGATTCTACGTTGCTGTTACGTTATGGTGACTATAAGTGTCATATTCTTAGTCGCACGTTAGGTATAATGTTTCGAAACCATTACTAAACGGTCTCGTGATAATGCCGCCACAAGGAAGTAACTACAACGTAACTCTTTCCATGCAATGACTACTTTGTTTCGATGTCATTACTGAACGGCGTTGCTCCAAATTCGAACCTACGACGTAACCACAAGGTCGCTGATTCGAAACATTGGTTTCCTTGTAGGCGCAACCTAAGGAATGGAAACGTATCCACGCCCAAAATATTCAACAAATTGTTAGTTGGGTTAGCTCGCTAACGCGCCAGTCTGAAGCAGCGATCAACTGCTCGCGGGTTCGAATTCCGCCTGGTTCATGGTTGTATTTGTTCGTCTTGAGTTGGCTTAACAGCTGGCTTCATTGATTTAGTGTCAGATTATAGCTTTAAGTGGCGAATAAGGCATAAATAACACTAGCGCTTCAGCAAATAGGAAAAAATGTGGCACTTAAAATAAAGAATAATGGAAAAGTTGATATCGGCTTCTCTCATTTGTGTCTCCTTACCGCCATAGCTAAAAGTCAAACCATATTACTTCAAAAGGAGTCAAACCATATTGCTTTGGCACGTGAAAATATTTTTTTACTTGTTTTTATTTTCTCACTCCCTTCAAAGTAAGCCGCACTTTTGAAATGAAGGTGGGTAGAGTTTTTGCGTGCCAACGACATGCAATGTTCTCAAACGGTCTCCCATCTAAGTAGTAACCGCGCCCAACCGTGCTTAGCTTGGCTGACCGTAGAAGCACTGATTGATGCCAGATTTATAGCAACATTTCTTTGAAACTATAGAAATTGTACTCAGGGCAAGTTCGATATCATTTGTTTGAAATGATTAAGTTCCTTTCTTTGGATTGAGTAAATATTTCATTGGCGCAGAATCATTACCAATTTTTTTTGATAATGTGTTCATTTTTCCTCAAAAAATTGAAGTATTTTTCTGAGTGTATATAAATCAAAGATAAAGTTTTTTTTTAAATTTCAGTAAAAACATATGATTTTTTTTAAGTCAATTTAAAAGAAAGCTTTGCTGAGTTCAGTAAATAAATTTTTTCCGAGTAAATTCTGATTTGTTGAATCTTCATATAGGATTTACCACTCGTCTATTATGAATAACTATCTGATCGGTTTGTGAACTTGGTTACATTTGGACTATGGGATTAGAAGTCAATTTTATTCGATGAGTTTTGTTGAACCAAATCGGGTGTGAATTTGATACAAGACCGAAAAAAGCATCGGAAAATTCACTTCAAGTAAATGCTTATGATTAATTTTCTTAAATATATATTATTTTACAAACTACATATATCAGCCTTCTAGATTACCACATAAATACTTCGCTTATGTCTAGTTTGAGTATTGTGATAGTGGTAGGTCTGCTTAGTGAATTTTTATGAGTCTATATGGCTCGATCAAAAGAGAAAAGCGCGGACCACAAAGTTCCACCACATTCTATTCCATTCTTTTCAGCACTTTCCAGGTAAAGTCCATTCCAGCAAAGTGAGCACAAAGTATCCATTCTGTTTAGTGTGTGATAGTTGATTTTTAGTTTAACAATTTCACTTTTGCGTGATTATTGAAGAAAGGATAGTCATTTGTTAGAGTTGTTTGGAATGCAAATAAAAGCATTTGCACTACTAGATTATACAGCCCTAGATGGTGGATACTACCCATTAATATTGATTGCAACATACTGGGCTATTATACAAGAGCATTTCGCGAATGAAAGATACAGACCCACAACTATTTTTTGAATATATAAGGATGCTATCTACCACGAACAATTGGCTTTTGACCCGAATTTGCAAAAACTTGAACAAAAAGTCCATTAGGCCACGTATCGATGCCGAATGCAGGCTTGGAATAACTTTTTCGTAAGTTGATTTATGTATTTGATTGAAATGTTTTTCATGTTCTTTGTTCCCCTAGAAATGTCGCAAGGTGTCAGCTTCAAATATTTGACATAGAGTTTTCACCTTGGCAAATCAACAGTAAGAACAATAATTAAAAACCATGCCAGACAATTTGGTAAACCCTGTCTCCCATTTATGTTAGTCAATAAGGACAAATGTTAGTCAATAAAGACTATAAGGGTTCCGCTAAAACGATTGATATGTTGCACCGCATAGGGACAATGGGCGGAAAATATATACAATTTCAAGCACCAGTTATGTGATTATGGCGGCTTGTGATTACCAATACGTTTTCACATATGCTTTTGGCGGAACGTTTGGAAGTCAGAGCAATGGAGGCATAATTAGACAATGAAATGTTTAACATTTGCTGAATTTTCAAACTTTGACCTTTATTGGAAGTTTCAGAGACACAAAATTTTTTCGCAAACTACTATCCACTGATCTTCTACTGCCTAATGCAGATTGTCTGCCAAACAGCAGTACAACGTTCCCGTACTAATTTCTTTGTAACGCAACATTCTCGCTAAAGGTACACTGCAGCTGGAAGCTGATACTAAAAACTTATACTGAATCTAACTCAATTTCAGAATGGGCTTCAGCATTATCACACAGCTGCTGCAGTAGAATGCTTAAACTGAAAACTTTTGCTAAAACTGAAAATTCTGTCAAACTGAGCTTTCAGATACTAAAAGTGAGGTATGAGCATGTTCATTATTTGCAGTTTTAATTTTGGTGTTTTTGAGTTTGTGTTGGCCTGTAGTATTCTTTTGGTATATTTTTGACATTGACGATTATTTTGCAGAATTGTGTTCAATTTGCAATCGCAAACACATAAGAAAAAAATTTTATGCTCACTTTACAGGTTTTGTGTCTTTGATATAAGTTTTAGTTTGAGCAACCACCGGTAGCATTTCCTTGCTAAACTAAATCGAAAATGACGTCATTAAGCTTAGCTTACTTAACATCGAAAAAAGTTTAAGTTTAAGTTTTTAGCTTCAGTTCCCACCCGCAGTGTACTTTAAGAGAGGAACTAATGAGGCTATATCCTGGCAAATTTATTTCACAGGATAAATCAATTTTCAAATATCGAATAAATCGCGCTAACTAACACTTAACACTAAACTAACACTAACCAGCTGCTTTGTAGTAACCAATAACCAAAGTTTATGTTATCGCACTCTGGGCAAGAAATGCTGCTCTTCACGTGATGAAGCTCTTGAATGCTTTGATATAAAAGCAGTTCCGATAAGAAAGGCTAACGAATTTAGTTCTAGGCTAGGCTCGAAATCAAATATAAAATCAGCGAAAAGTGAAAAATAAGCATTAGTCAATAAGTATTCTGGAGAAGTGTTAAGAGACATTAGATCCGCGTCACTAAGTTAGGATACTTGGAATAGATATAGTTTGTCCAACTATATGAAATGATTTTTTTAATTATCTAAAAACCCGTTTTAATGTATGTACTTACGTCAATGTAAAAGGTTGGACCTTTCTCTATTCACATAATTGTTTGACAATGTTCTAAACTTCGAGAAATTTCCTTCATAGTCTCTATTCGACTTACTTCTACACCCAAACCTCTAAATACTACAGATTCAATTTTAAATCAATGATTACCTTGAATACCAAAAATTGTTCGAGGCTCATATTTGTCGTCGTATTAAATTTCGACAAGAATCGTTTTGACTCATCGTATTACTCATACAACTTGCACGTCATGCATGTGAAGGAAAATTGGTATAACGTCTCCCTTAAATCGGGAATGATCCTTGGCAATTCCGTGCTGGCAGCAGTCTAGTCTGATTCGTTTGATGTATTACATTTTCCAAACAAACTTCACTGCCAAATCCAAAATCTTTGATATGTTTTCCAATAAATTCGAGCTAGATGAATAAATCGGAAGATTGTCTGCCAAACAGCAGTACAAAGTTCCCGTACTAATTTCTTTGTGACGCAATATTCTCGCTAAAGGTACACTGCAGGTGGAAGCTGATACTAAAAACTTATACTGAATCTAACTCAATTTCAGAATGGGCTTCAGCATTATCACACAGCTGCTGCAGTAGAATGCTAAAACTGAAAACTTTTGCTTAAACTGAAAATTCTGTGAAACTGAGCTTTCAGATACTAAAAGTGAGGTATGAACATGTTCATTATTTTCAGTTTTAGTTTTGGTGTTTTTGAGTTTGTGTTGGCCTGTAGTATTCTTTTGGTATATTTTTGACATTGACGATTATTTTGCAGAATATTGTTCACTTTGCAATCGCAAACACATAAGAAAAGATTTTTATGCTCACTTTACAGGTTTTGTGTCTTTCATATAAATTTTAGTTTGAGCAACCACCGGTAGCATTTCCTTGCTAAACTAAATCGAAAATGACGTCATTAAGGTTAGCTTACTTCATCGACAAAAGTTTAAGTTTAAGTTTTTAGCTTCAGTTCCCACCCGCAGTGTACTTTAAGAGAGGAACTAATGAGGCTATATCCTGGCAAATTTCTTTCACAGGATAAATCAATTTTCAAATATCGACTAAGTCGCGCTAACTAACACTAAACACTAAACATTAAACTAACACTAACCAGCTGCTTTGTAGTAACCAATAACCAAAGTTTATATTATCGCACTCTGGGCAAGAAATGCTGCTCTTCACGTGATGAAGCTCTTGAATGTTTTGATATAAAAGCAGTTCCGATAAGAAGGGCTAACGAATTTAGTTCTACGCTAGGCTCGAAATCAAATATAAAATCAGCGAAAACTGAAAAATAAGCACTAGTCAATAAGTATTAACACATAAGTATATACACATTAGATCCGCGTCACTAAGTTAGGATACTTGGAATAGATATAGTTTGTCCAACTATCTGAATTAATTTTTTTATTTATCTAAAAACCCGTTTTTATGTATGTACGTCAATGTGAAAGGTTGGATCTTTCTCTATTCACATAATTGTTTGACAATGTTCTAAACCTTGAGAAATTTCCTT